>JAHDVF020001466.1:767500-1265430 GCA_022606425.2 Lepidostoma basale
GCACAACGTTAATGTAATTTAAAATGTCGGCGGAATGAAAAATTTCCTTAATTAAGAAAATCAAATGGCCAGTGGCCAATTCTGAGAGGAAATTAATGTGGACTGGTTTGTCCAATTGCATGCGATTTAAAAACTCATTTGTTACGTAAAAAATGGTTTCTTGTGAGTAAAATTTTAAGTAAACAAAAGAACTGATAAAAAACTTACTAACTATCGCGCGTTTTCGCAGGGTATAGCCCGCCACACTGTTATATCCTAACTCTCGGGCCTCTTCTACATTCGTACACTCGTCAATTGTTTCTACTTCGAACATGGCCTTTTTTTACTAATTTATTTATTCAGTCAAGCCATGTTTTCCTTGACCTTCCTCGACCTATTTTACCATTCATATTTTTAACCAAATTTTCCTCAGCCATTTGTTTCACATGTCTAAACCATCTTAGAGACCCTTTCTTTATTTTATTTATGACGCATTCATCTGCCTTATTCATTTCTTACTTCTTCATTATGTATTCTATCATACATTGTTTTTCAGTACATTTTTAAAAATATTAATCAAAACATTGTTTTTTTTTCAGTTACATGAGGTTTTTAATCTGGACATGTTCGAAGGTAAACATTTAGATTTAAAACACGTCTTAATGCGCCCTTGAGGTGATTCCATCCCAAAAACGGCATTTTAAAAGTTAGCATATTATTATTATTATTATTATTCCAGAAATTTTAAAACGTTCAAATACATAGGTAAACTAATACAAGTAAATAAATTTAACAGTGTATTGATTTATAAAGTAATTTCCTAATATTTATTTAACCCTTTTGCATAGGCGTCAAAGTACCGTTTTTAATATACATACTCGTATAATAAAAATATATTTTGACAAAAAAAAAAACGCTTTAATATATGTGTTAATTTGAAACTTTTGTGTTTATATGCTTAAAAAAAATTGTTACGTAAAAATGTTAAATTTAAATTAACTGGAGACACGTTCAAACAATGTAAAATTACAATTTCAAATTTTAAAAAAAATTACCTACCTAAAACGCATTTTCCTAATTTGCATAATTTTATTTAGAATAGGTATTAGTATAATATGATTTAATATAAGAAAATAAACAATATTATTTTTTCAAACCTTTATGTGCATTTGATCCAATGTCAATTTGAATAATTTATTTGATAACATTTTGAAGTTCTTGCTGGAGTTGGGTTATTTTAAGTGCCTAATTACAATTAATTAAAATAACGGTGGATACGTGGAATATTAATTAAATAAACACAAAAGTCCGTATCGTCCAGCTGAGAATATGTGCACCATCAAAAAGAACATTATGTGTTATGTTAATGTCTATTGGTGGCGATGAGGTTCGCAACCCATCACACCGCGTCTCCCGCGGGGGTGAAAAGAGAAGGATGGAGTACCGCATCAGTTAAAGTGAGGCAGTCCAATCTTTCTCCATACCCCTTCTAAAATGCTAAAACAATTTTTTTTTTTGGAATTTTAAATCATTTTTCAATAGACATTTAATATTATTATAAACAATTATAAATATTTCTCTCTCATTTTCTACTTCTGTGGGACATTTCGCTTGGTTAACATTTTTTTCATTTTTTTTTTGGCTAGATTTTTTCCTTGACCAATCAAATCTGAGATAGTACATCATTGGTTAAAAATTAAAGATGGCCGCCGGTGTTGCTGTCAAAAATGACATGGGTACATTTGGGAAGGTGGGTACCCTCTTATGATCTTTTGAGAAGAGAAGAATTTTAAAGAAACGCCAAACGATCGCACGTCTGATAATTTTTAAAACAAATTTATATATAAAAGAAAAAATATATTATGCATTTTTTACGTACATAGTAACTAAATGTCAAATACTAAGTATCATTAATTATTTATTTTTTAATTTAAAAATGTATGGCAGTATATTATTTTTTTAACTTGAGAATTTATTACCAAGTTGGATTATATATAAATAAAATAAAATAAATCCACTCGATATACTAACGCCATCTATCTTTGAATAGTAAAATTATATAAAAAATACAACTATTGTAATAAATTTAATAAATAGAAAAATATTATTTTTATGATAAGTAATTTTTTTTTGTATTTTTTACGTTCGAATATTTATATATTTGATTTATTGTATTTCTCTATATTACCGTTAAATTTAGAACTCTGTTATCAAATGTATTTTATTAATTTAATTATATAAAATTTTCGTGACAGCTGTATCGCCAACCGACGCCGACATCATCAGGTGTAATATAAAATAATTTAATATTACTACCATATGGCGAAACAGCTGTCGCTAATTCATTAGAAATATTTTAAAACGGGTATTTTCAAATAAACAGTTAATAATGTTCACGTACCTATTCAAAACAATGGATGTCTATTCCTATAGAAAATATGTATAATATCTATTCTTGTATAAAATATGTAAAAAAAAATCTAGGTACCCACCTACTCGTCTACAAACAAAATTTGCCTTTGCTCTGCAAAATTAATTAGAGGGGGTGTTGCTCGCATAAATTATTTCCTTGTCAGGTGTGGAAATTAATTAAAAGTAATAAATGTATGAATTCAGACGAACTTTGGGCAGATGAGAACTAACGCCTTATCTGGGATTACATAATTAGACATATGTCCGTACATTGACTGCGCATAAAAAGAGAACCATTCGTTAAACTAACTAAAATTAAACAATTAAAAGTACTTATTGAGAGGTCTCTTCATTACAATATAAATCTAAAATATAAATAGTAATCATTGTATGCCCTCGAAAAGGCATATGATCAAACTTGAGTTATGAAATAAAATAACATAATTTTAACGTTTTTTTTATTTATTATTAAAACATTTTTCCACTTTGAAACTTTCAAATAAAAATTAAATAAAACGACGTTTTTTTATAACTACTTCCACATTTGTCTTTATTTCGACAGCGAGTGGTTTCGCCGGGCCACTATGTGGAATGTGGAAGTAGTTATAAAAAACATCGTTTTATTTCATTATTATTTAAAATTAACTTGCGTCAAAATATTTCAGTTAAATCATTTGATTATATTTAAACATTCAGATTTAAAAATTGGAAAAAAACAGTTCTTATAAAAAACGTCATTGTGGAATTAACTCCTTAAGTTTATTATAAATAATAAATAATCTTTGCCTACGATTTGTAGTACCATGTAATGATTTGATAGATTGAAAAGTGTTTTAGATTTATGTTCAACGAATATCTGATGAGGTGTACCAGAATCCTTTCGTGTAATTATGTATAATTACACGAAAGGATTCTGGTACAAAATTTATATTTACATAAATACAGCATTGAACAATTAAAATCTCTGGACACATTCCAATTTTCTCATTTTACTGTTATTATTTCGTCTACTTGAAAAATTAATTGACGAGGTCACACGAACCACTTGCATATACATACATATAGCCTATACATGATGCATACCTACATCAATGTAGGTACACGCACTACTATAAAATAAAAAGATTGGTATATAATACTATACTATAAATTAAAAGATTGGTATATAAAATAAATTGGCAACAAAAATATGAATTCTATTATATCACAATCAGACGAATATGAAAAAACATAGATGACCAACGAAATGAAGTGTGATGAGATGATAATGCCATGTGGGAAAATTCGTAATCATCAAAATCATACATCTGACATTTGGATGATTGCAGTAAAATAGGCACTAAGTACCAAAAAAATAAATACAAAAAATTAAGTATGCAGTTTCATTTCATATGTTGACGTTTTTGAGAACTGTTTTTTTTTTAATTTTAGATAATTTTAAGGCAATTGTGAAATTCCATAATGAAGAATTTTTTTCAATTGAAACACTGTTTTTTCCACTTATGAGTGGAAAATGAAATAAGTGGAAACAACAGTGTTTTTATTAATAAAAAAATCGTAATTTAAAATTATGAAATTATGAACAAAATTATGTAAGGATCGCTGCGTTGGTTCGGACATATAGAACGCATGGATGGAGAAAAAATGGTTAAGAAAGTATACGTTAATGATGTAAATGGAGTACGAAGTTGAGGCAGACCGAGGAAAACATGGCATGACCAAATTAATCAAATTTTAAAGTTTGGTCATGTTAGAAGTCGGAGGAATCGACGTGCTTGTATGACTCGTTGTATGAATGTGGAGGAATCTAGAGAGGTTTGCCAGGATAGAGTAGTTTGTTTGTTGTTTGCAATTTAAAATTATTCAACATTATGTGTGTTAACAAACTTCAACATTATGGTGAAAGGCGTAATAACAATTCTTTATGAATTAAAATTTGTGTTAGAATATTTTTATTTATACCATCAGTCTATAAATTGTCTTAAAATAATATGTTATGACGCATCCATCTTTAGTTTGCCAGTCATACATAAAATTCAACGGACGAGCGGGGTCGCAATAAATCGGGTCGTTAAATCAAACGCGCATTAAGCCCGCAATAAAAACTCAAATCGACACCATCACGCCGTGTTTACACGTATCGGAAACCGAAATCACGACCAGGTCATCGAATCCAAAATTTACAACCAGAGGCATAAGTTTCTCCGGTCAGCCGCTCCCGCCCGACGGCGAGCGCGGCCGAAACTTGTGCGGAGACCGTCTAGAATCGTATAAACAGTAATAAACATTAAATTAAGGGTCCCACTTATAAAGTCATAAAACGGACACATTAAAATGCCGTAAACTCGGCAGTAAAGTTACCATGCGATTTTACTACGGCCGGAGTTTATTGCTTTGTGAGCACTACCACGCGGCGACCAGCCGTTCCGTGATGGACGGGACTACAGCGCCTTTAGTGGACTTTTATGGCGACAGATTAGGCGGATTACAATTTGATAAGTCACGATGTGCTAAATTCCTTGAATTTTTTTGTGAAAACTATTAATTTTATAACTTGAGAAGTATCTATTTAAAAATTTCCGATTATTTTTATTAATAATAAAACATATTTTTACTGTTTTTGTTTCAAAAATATCATTTTACTTTTATCGTCGATAGAACGATCCGTTTTTTTAATATATTATAATATAATTGATATCGTTCTCCGGATGATAAAGTTAAAATATTATCGAAACATGTCGAAAAAATAATCTCATAAGTGAATCAAGTAGTGTTTAATAAATAAATAAAGTCATAATTACGATATTTCAAGATATGAACGACTTAGGCTAATGAAAGTTAAAAAATTCTAAAATGTATTTCTGCTTCAAAAACTTTTCTAAAATTCTTATTTTCATAATCCATTATTTCCACGTGTCCAAACAATCTTACTGATCCTTGAATTATTTTAAATAATAACTGCAATAAATATTTTCTTAAATCAACGTTTATTATTCCACCATTAGAAAATTAAAAATGCAATTGTTTTGTATGTCAAAAATAAAAATATTAAAATGATAATATGAAAAGAGGATGTAAAAACGTTTGGTCACCCTCAATTTCCCACGGTAAATGAAGTATTTACGGTGGCCGCATCATTTCATTCATGTCTGAATCGACAGACTTTATGAATGAACCCAAACGACATACCAGCCGAGCATAATGTCGATTATGGCACTCTTCTCGAGTGTCTACTGCCGAGCTGAGCTTTTTATTTTATTTCTTTAGTCGTTCAGATCATTTTTATAGCTAGCTACGACTACGCGATGACTGCTTGTAAAAATAATAGCCCAATAAATGATGACTGAGATTTACGCTTCCAAATGACTTCTATTACCGGTGCGCGGGGGGTAAATTGGAATATATGTTAGAATGTATTATACATATACATAAGCTTAATTAAATGTGATTTTGATGACTGAACTAAACGAGTTTTGCAGCCTTTATTTATAAAATATTGTTCGTTTACATTATTTGACCAATGTTAACAATTTATAAACATTAAAATATACACATCTTTAAACCGAATTATCACAATATTAACATTTTACCACAATAACGTAGGCTAAAAGAAAAGAAAGCGCCCTTGAGATGTGTAATTCATGAAAATGACGCTCTATAAATTATCCAATTTATTATTATTATTATATTATATAGTGCGGGTGGCAAAGTTGTGGACGCTGAGGACAATAGCATGAAAGACTCTTCGAGATATGGTAAGGAACACGGCTATCCGCGAAATCTGCAAGGTGGAAGATATCGCAAGATGGGGCAGACAACGCAGAAGATACCGGAATATGCATGTGCAGAAGATGGATTCCTCCAGAATCCCACACGTGCATCAGATTCCTTTTGACTATCGTCCCCCCGGAAGATCGCCAAAGAGATGTAGAGATAGCTGGGAGACTTTGCCAACCATCTGGAGACCAGCCTGTAATACAAGGAACAGACCAAAGGTCTAAAAGGAGAAGAAGAATAATAAGATTTGATAATACCTTAGCAAGGTGACGAATTCTTGTGAAATTTAATTTGTGCAATTTTTTTTTAATTTAAAAATATATAAGCATGTCCAGAAAACATTTTTTCTTTCACATGTTAAACATTTCATGAGTTTAACATATTTTTTCAATGAATATTTTTTTATCATACGTAGGTACCTACTCGTATAATATTATGTTGTTCTAACTTATAATTTGCTTAATTCAAGATTTTTTCTGCCAATGTCTTAATAATAATTAATTGTATTATTTATTCAAACCTTTGTTATAATTCAATAATTATACTTTATTAACTGTGTGATTTTCTAGCCTCCCATACAGAAGTGTATGAGTGAACAAGAAATAAGTTTGATGAAAATACAACACGTAAGGGGGGCATTTTGGAAAAACAAATGTGAAGGTGGTAATGTTTTGTTGTTTTTATTATATTGTTTAGAATATGTTAATGTTGCCAAAAACGTGCTAGACACGATCAATAAATAAATTAAATACAAGACGTTAAAAGTAAGCAATCGTGTAAGTATGATGTCATTAAAGTAATATTTTGTTTTAATTCATTTATAAAATACTTAATAATGTAAATATAAACGAAACGATAATAGTTTTAACTGAAAGGTATGCTTTAGTGAAGTGGGACACGCATATTCATTACACATTAAGAAATATCTGAGTCTAAATGACTTGCGCGACAAAATGATCTGTTAAGCTTTCTTGAGTGGGACATTAAGTCGTTATTCCCGCATCACGACCTATGTTAACAGTGAATCTCGCCATAATTTTATAGCCAATTTACAAACAATAAAAGGCAACCACTTCGTCTTACCCGCTTCTGTATGGTCCAAAAGACAAACAACATAAATTTCATCTCTTAAAATAAACCGACTTTATCAAAAAGTTCAAGTTATTCCATTGAGGTTTGAGGCGTTCCTGTGTTATGCTGGTGAACGTGTGCTTACTGAACGAGTTCCTTGATTCTGTCCGGATGTATGGGCCTTATCTAAACTCGTAACTTTTATTCCCCAATAAAGTTGAACGTAAAGACGCCTGTATTATGCCACCGCTTACTTCGTATAAGGGCCAATGCGAGTTAAATTATATAACTTGATAATTAGTAAAAAGGGAAGAGTTTTAATCAACTTACAATAATAATTTCGAATTTTATAAAATTAAAGGAAAGAATATTTTTATAAAAAAAATGTTTAATTAGTTTTTTTTAACAAAAAAAAGTAATAGCTTTATTCACTGACAATGACGCAAAAGTTTAAAAATATGCATTAAAAATCAATAATCAATTTACGAAAGTGTTTGCTTGCGTTTATTTTATAATTTTGTGAAGAAAAAACCTGGGTTTGTTTTAATTTTGGCGTGCAAATGGTCCCTTTTCAGGTGGGCCGTATCGTCATTTGACAGCCATTTTCCCTCCATTCTCACCGCCGCACGCGACAGCGCCGCCATCTGTGAGTGGGCCTTTAAAGCTTTTTACGACCTACCAAACAGTCTGTGAATGGTGATATCTTTTCATTATCTCGCGCCTTATAAAAGACAGGGCGCGCACGCGATGAGTTTATTACGGTTGATGGCAATATAAAGCCTACTTGAGTATTTTGTAAGGGCAGGATCAATTTGTAGCAGATTTTAGAGAGAAATTTGCTATATAGCGTGGGAAAATCTAGATTTTTGTTATAAAAAGATGTGTTTCTTTAAGTATAGTTAGTTGTTTCTTTAATAACTCATAGTGAGAAAGTTTTCAGTGTTTATTAGATTTGATTTTCAGTTCATTGAGAATGCCTTAATAAAATCGAAATATTTAATGACACACGAGGAACAAATTGTATTGTTAATTATTATAATAGTAAACAAAGCCGCTCCAATAATGAAACAAATGAATATTTTACTTAATTGTTGTATGAACTTATTTAAAACAAAAATTAAAATTGAAATATGAAAATTTAATATACAACTAATTTATTGAACAAAATGACTTGAATTGAACGAATAATTAAACATTGCCACGAAAAATACATGGATTTGATTTAAATTCCAGTAATCTCTCATAATTTTTATGAACATTATAAAATGTAAAGATAATTCATATAAATATTTGGATATAGGTACTCAAGTATATGTTTAGGAGAATTTAATTTAAACAATGAAATATAAGTATTATCAAATCACCATGTTTGAGAAAGATGTCTCACTATACTTCCATATTGAATCGAATAATTAATACCTATAAGAAAATATAATATCATGTAAGATAACTTCTGTAGTTACAGAGAGATTAACTGTATCAGGCAGCCCTCATACCAAACATGTTTATTTTTTAGTAGTTCATAAAATGGAGTATTTGGAACTTTTGAGATTATTAATTGATAAAAAGGGCGCTCTATAAATTATTAAATTTATTATTGTTATTTTTATATTATGGTAACGGCATGGTAATGGTTTGATCCGAAAATTAAGATGGCTAAAAAACCATCACGCCGTTTCCGAGGGGTAGGCAGAGAGAATGGATCGCCACATTCTTCTATCATGGCATAATTCTCGCGTCTCTTTTACATTCACATATCGTGACATGCACGCTCGTCGATTGTTCCTACTTCGAACATGGCCGTCTTTCAGTAATTTATTAATTTGGTCATGCCATGTCTTCCTTGGCCTTCCTCAATTTATTTTCCCATTCACACTACCTACTTGTATATATCTTATTAACCACTCTTCCCTCATCCGTTTGTTGCATATACCCAAACCATCTTAGTGACCCTTTCATTATTTTATTTATCACGCATTCATCCGCCTTACATTCCTTTCTTACTTCATCAATAGATATTCTATCATACATTGTTTTTCCGCACATTCTTCTTAGTGACCTCATTTCTTCCTCATTAATCCTACTTTTATCCTTTTCTGTCAACTTCAAGCTTCACTTCAATACATAAGGGTCGGCACTAGAACTCCATTGTGCATCTTTGCTTCAAGCAAGGCAAGAACAGTGCGGCGGTCGTCCATTATTTCTGCCTACCCTTTCCGGAAGACGACGTAATTGTTAGTTAGTTAATTAGTTAGTTTTACTGTTAAAATTTCAAACACTGTTATAATATCACAATTTCTTTTTATTTACTGGTTGTCGCGACAGCTGCTTCGCAAAGCGACGTTGGCATCATCAGGTGTTACAATAAACAATAAACGGTTGGCGAAACAGCTGTCGCGACACTAAGTTAATAAATAAAAATTGTGATATTATAACAGTGTTTTAAATTTTAACAGTAATAATGTTGAAGTGTCATAGTGTTTCGGCAAAAACAATGGACTATTTAGTTCGTTTTAGTATTGAATCCACGAAATGTTTATTGTTTACGCAAACAATTCACATAATGTACATATTCCCTATTATCTTTAAAGTTATTGCCTCAATTTTTGAGGCGCCACCGGTGTTGAAAAAAAATATATAATCGCTCTATTAAACGTCACATAAACTCACGTCCAAATCTGTTCGGCCGAGGTTCGCGCTGAGGGTTTATTTACTGCCCATCGTATCTGATATCTCTCCCTCGATAGCGATCGTGGAATCTCGGCAAAATTCGGGACAAGTCCTCACAACCGGAGCGAGCGTTTCTTACACTTTTTACCCCAAACTTCGGGTTCTACGGGGCGTTAAATCCCTTTCGGTAAGCGATCTGGCAACCCTGTTTAGGCAGGAAACTCCAATGGGACCGATAGAATATTTATTCACCTACTTTTCTGCTATGAATATAGTATATTGGTTAGTATTGAATGTTTATTCTGGCCATGCTGAAAATTGATTGTGCCATAAACGTCCGTTTTCATGTTCGTAAAGTCACGGATTTTTACGCACTTTCGTTTCATGTTTATAAAGGGAATATAAAGGGTCAATAGCCTTAACTGAGATTTAATTAATGAATTAGAAAAACTGTCCTATTTGTCACTATTGAGATTATTTATCTCGAGATGTTTAGAAGGTACCTACATCTTCGTCATAGTTTTTGAAAACATTATATTTTCACAACACTTTTTTGCACTTTTCACAAACATGTTTCAGGAGACAGACGCCCTTCTTCAGTGTAGAAATTTTAACTATTCTTAAAATGTTTGTAAAATAAATATTTGTGAAAAGTGCAAAACAGTGTTGTCCAAATACAATGTTGTGAATCCACAACACAAAGTGATATAATATAGAAGAAGTTATAAAATAACTTTATTATGGTGATGAAGGTTTAAAACCTTCGAAAAATGCGGAAAAAATAAATTTAAGCGTAGAAAAAAAGAGTGTTTTAATTCATAACAAAATTCATCATAAAGGAATTTCATAAGTTTAAGAAAATAACAAAACTAAAATATAGTTTTTTTAAGGGTATGAAAATCCCAGATATGTATTAAATATAATTGTATACGGATTTTTCATTAATCAAAATAATGTTATAAAATTTCGTATAATTTTTTTTTCTCTTCCGGTTTCTCTTCCAATTTCATCATTCATAATAAAACTGAATCTTTATATAAAGACAGGTGAAACATGCCATTCACACAAAATATAATAAAACTTCTAGAAAACAGACGTTTTCATTCGTATTAATTATTACGTAGTTTGATTTGTAAACTGATAAAGTAATATTGATGAAGTTAAAAATAGTATTAACACAGTGGGTAAACAAAAGTGATCAGTCATTAAAAGAAAACAAACCACAAATCAAAGTGGAGTTTTTATGAGAAAACACAAAGTCAATGTGATTATATAAAAATAATCCAATGGTTAGTATTATAGACATACACTTACGTTTTTTTTAAATACTTTGTATCTTTTTGATTGTCACACACTAAACTTAAATTAAATAGTTGTCTATATTAAAATTAACAATTTAATTTGTCACAAAACTGTTCACATTTTCAACGTTCGCATACCCGGAGGAATTTACATAATCTGATATAGATTATTCAAATGGAATTCTAAAAACTAACGAACTGACCGACATCCTTCCACTTTAAAAGTCTAAAACATAATACTGTTCCATGTTGTCAAAGCGGTCTTTACAGCCAAACCCATTTGCATAGTATGCAAAGAACCTAAACAATGCAAAAAGATCCTAAACATTCTACGACAAGTTTTTTTATTCAAGACTTGCCCGCGCTTCATTGAAAAGACCATAAAATATTACGAAACTAAGAAATGTTACAATATTTTTTTATAGCTTGGTTTTTTGTATCTGTGTTTACTTTTATTTGTAAAAGGAACAATAACGGTTTTGTACAAAAAATGCGTTCTAAATCAATTCAAAAATTGTCTAATTTTATGACGCAAGCTTGAAAGGAAACAGCTTAAAAAAATTCACCGTTAAGTCAGGTAAATAGCTTTCAAGGCTTTCTACTCTATATTGAAGCGAAATTATTACGTGTAGCTCGTAAAGAATTCCTACCGACATCTGCATTATTTCGGACGAAGCTGGGTCCGTTTTTATGGATGTTGTTAAAAAGCTTTATTGGGGCAAGTCACGAATGGTATTTGATTTGGATGAAAGTACAGGAGAAAAAAATATTAACATTGTTGTATTTTTTTACGTTAAAATATTAATACTCTTGAAACATTGATTTAATACAACAACAACAACAACAACAACAACAAACCATCACGCCGTTTCCCCGCAGGGGTAGGCAGAGAGAATGGACCGCCACACTACTCTATCCTGGCAAACCTCTCTAGCTTCCTCCACATTCATACAACGAGTCATACACGCACGTCGATTCCTCCGACTTCTAACATGACCAACCTTTAAAATTTGATTAATTTGGTCATGCCATGTTTTCCTCGGTCTGCCTCGACTCCGTACTCCATTTACATCATTAACGTATACTTTCTTAACCATTCTTTCTCCATCCATGCGTTCCATATGTCCGAACCAACGCAGCGATCCTTTCATAATTTTGTTCATAATACCTTCTTCCGCTCTACATTCCTTTCTTATATCAGCATTTGAGATTCTGTCGTATATCGTTCTACCACACATACGTCTTAGGGACCTCATCTCTACCGCATTTATTCTACTCTCATCCTTCTTTTGCCAGTTCCATGCTTCGCTTCCATACATTAAGGTTGGGACCAGAACTCAATTGATTTAATAACCTATGTATATCGACAAACATATCTACTATCTAAAATAAAGGAATGTAGATTAATATTCATGTAAAGCTATGTGTATGAATCGTTTAAACAATATTCAATGTAGGTATTAGGCTCCATATTTTTGTTTCTTTTAATTTTCTAAAATATATAATTAAACGTAAAATAGGTAATGAAAATTATAAGTGTTGTTTTGGAAAACGAAAACCATGAATTTGTGAAAATCAAAAAACATTTTAGTGGTTTGGAAATTACCCACGGTGATAAAATTATTTTACGAAAAATAAAAGTTAAACAGTCATATTGAAGCAGGAAAAATGTAGTTAAATTGAGAAAAACGTGTCTCGCCAAAAAATTATAAAATACTAAGATAATCTAATGATTTTACCGTAAGCTTTTGACAGAAGTTCATTTTGAATAAAAGATCATTTTATTTATTATAATATTACATAAAACAGAAAAACCTAATATAACAGACTAATTGGGGGGAGGGGGTGTCCGTTAAAGTTCATTTTTGGCAGTGTTGTTTCTTCTTCTTTGCTATCTTCAATTTCATCCTCGGCATTATGTATCAAATTCTGGTGCTAGATGTACCTATAACGTAATTATCATGGCCGCTAAAAATTGTTTACATGCGGCGAAATTTGAATTTAAGCATGCATAATATTAACAGGACGTTTTTAATTTTTTTACATTTGACCGGATTTTTGTCCTTTATATCCGAAGTTCGTTAAATAGAGGTCCGTTATATCGAGGTTTTGAAAATTGAGGGACGCCGAGGGCCCGGAAGGAGACAAATGTCCTGGCTGCGAAACTTGAGGGAGTGGACCGGCATCCGAAGTGTGGAGGAGCTGTTCCGAGCGGTGCAGGACAGGGATAGGTTCGCCGAGGTGATCGCCAACGTTGGGGGACCCGACAGGGCACTTGAAGAAGAAGAAGAAGAAGAAGAATATCGAGGTTTTACTGTACTCCAAAATTTGTGGTCAGGACAAACGACGAAGGTACCTACTTGTCTCGTTGTATGGATGTAAACTTAGATTAAATATATTTTAATAAGAATTATAACATAATTATTTCGAATATTCTAAAATAATATTCGAAATTCATAAAAAGTGTTATTTTAACCCGATCAATCTGATAATCGAGCAATCAAATCTTTTTTGGGGTAGGCAATCAAAGGAACGTGTTATGAAAATTTATCATCATAAATAGGGAATAAATTTAATCCGAATTCCGATTGACCAAACGAACACTTTCCATCTAAAATAAATTTCCTCATTATTTGAGGCAATTGCCGACTGTGCTTGTTCGTCCAGTCTGCAAGAACGTAATTCGCCTTCCGTTATAGGTACGGCGCACGCCAGCTGAGTTATAACGTGAAAAGACGAAAAAATAACCTTACGTAAATCAACGCACTACTCGGAGCTTTCATACGTTATACCAAAATGTGTTATTATGGTGGATGCGCATCAAGTCCGGGGTGGGGTCAGCATGAAGCTTGGGGAAACCCATAACATAAAACAAAGGTTTCAAAAGTTTTTCAGCTCGGTGTTAATAATACGATATGCTAACAAAATATATAAATTATAATATATAACTTAATAATAATAATATGCTAACTTTTAAAGCTCTGTTTTTGTGATGTAGTCACCAAGGGCGCAATAAAACGTGTTTTAAATCTAGTTATCTGAATATAAACACTGCATGCGATATTTGCGACCCGTTAGAAAGTAAATCAAAACAAATAAAAATACAAAAGTTATTATTTGGGTATGAAATAATAAAAAGTTGAGTTTTCAACTTAGATTTATGTAATATCAAAATAATACAATCAAAGGCCTTTCCAAAAAGCCGAGATTTGATTTATTTATTTATTGATCATTTACCAAGTAGGTACTTACATGGTTTTAATACCTCTCAACTGGGGTAACCCATTCTAGGGAGATGGCAGTGCATAATGCGTTTCTTGTACCGACCCTTATGTATGGAAATGAAGCATGTAACTGCAAAAGAACCGCGAAAGCAGAAAAAATGCGGTAGAAATAATATCTCTTAGACTAATATATGGTAAATCTGTATATGATAAATAACAAACTAACTAACTAACCATCACGCCGTCTCCCCGAGGGGTAGGCAGAAAAAATGTAACGCCGCACTGTTCTGTCCTGATATACTTCTCTCGATTCCTCTACATTCATACATCTTGTCATGCACGCACGTCGATTTCTTCGACTCCTCACGTGACCGACATTTAATATTTGATTGATTTGATCGTGCCACGTTTTCCTCGGCCTTCCTTTATTTCTAGCTCCGTTCACGCTGTTAACATATACCTTCTTTACCATTCTGTCTGCACTCATTCTTTCCATGTGTCCAAACCATCTTAATGTGATGTGTGATGATTGCAATGCGAATGAAAGTTTGATGAAAAAATGATGATGAAATGATCATTAAGATGGTTTGGACATATGAGTATAATGCACGAAGAAATAATGGTAAAGAAAGCATGGTAAAGACCGAAAAACATGGCAGATCAAATCAATTAAATATGAAATGTCCAATTAAATAATATGATATCCAATATTTCTTAGTTACTTTATCTGAATTTAATTATTAACAGAAGGGAAGAAATGGATTACTGATTATCGAGGTAAATATTTTCCAAAAAAATATAAAACTAAATAAAAACACTGTATTATATTTGTTTATACCATAATTTTACTATTTTATTTCAAAGACTGGTTTATCCTGAAATAAAATCTATTTTCCATTCTTCGTTGGCTATTCTATCATTCATCGTCATTCCACACTTTATAGTAATCTCATTTTTCAAGTGTTCATTTTACTTTCATCTTTATTTTGCAAGCTATATAGGTAGGTACCTTAGGTAATTACTTCAATTTCCTATATTCATAACATTTTTTATTAAAAATATTATTGACAATGTAATTGTTCTTTGGAATAATTAAATAACAACCACAATTTAGTCATATGAAATGTGTTAGTGTATTAATAAAAAAAAACGTAACGTTTAATCTAATACGCGTGAACAATGTATGAAAAAAATCAAAAGTAAACCTAAGTATGAAAGCTGAATGTAAGCAAATACCAGCTAAAAGCTCGTAAAATTTGTCATCCTGCTTGCTCCGGGCCTCACCCGCTCGGGACCACTATAAGCTACTGAGTGTTACGTTACGGTCCGCCTTACGATATACGAACTGAAAATGGTGTCGTAAACATCAAACCACCTTGGAGTCTTTATTTTTAGTTCCCTATAAAACCGCAGTTAGCGACTGGCGTACAAACTACACCGGCATCTAGCGGCCGATAACAGAACCAATTGGTTTATTAGCCGAGACGCAAACCGGCACGCGCTGGTGATTGAAAGCTTTATTTTAGTGCAGACACAGTCGTAAAATAAACGCGGGAATTCATCATCATGGTTTATTACACAATAAAATGTAGAATATCTCTTCGGATTATGATACGCTTAGATTTAAATGTTATCATTGTGCATTATTGTTCGTACGTGTGAATTATGTTTTATGATGTTACCTTGAAATGGAACAATCTGCCGTAGTTCATTGCCCCGCCCCTTACGATTTATGGGTGTGGCGATCGCAATAACTATGAATAAATGTACTTATGTGCACTGCTTACGCTACTCGCCGCTAGATACCGCTGCAATTCGTTATTTATTGCCGTGACAGCTACATTCATTACATAATGTATGACATACCAAAGAAATAAATTGTGATATTTTGCATGCTGGCTCGTATGTAATAATGGCCATATATTAAAACGTACAATTAATTAATTTCTAGCTCTTTAATGATTAGATATTATATTAGTTTATTCTGTAAATTATGAAAAATTCGTATTAAATTCCGAAATCCCTTTTGCAAATAATTTTATTTTGTTTTTAAATTTACAAAAGTGTTTTACGGTAGTAAATTACTCCTAGTGCAATATAATTACGAATTAAGGGTTCAAAATAAGAGGGAGGTTATTTTAGTCACCCTCTTAGGGGAGGTAATTATTTACAAGCGTTGGAACGGCTGAATAATAAATTTAAAGAGCCTTTTTTAACAGGATTAAGAAAGTAGATTATTTTTAAGTTAAACTTCTAGATGGAATTTTTCTAGTTGGCTAGACCATGACACGTCTTGACAGATTGATACAATTCTAAAATAATGTTCCATTTGGATCCTAAACTTCTAATATAACATTGATAAATCCATTTGGATATAATTTCTAACAAGATATACATTTTTTTTCTAAAATTCTTGTCAGAGTATACCTATATTATGTAAAGTAAAACATAACAAAAAACTAACTAACCATCACGCCGTGTCCTCGAAGGGGTTGGCAGAAAGAACAGACTGCCACAATTTAACAGATGTGGCATTCCATCCTTCTTTTTTCGCCCCCGCGGGAGACGCGGTGTGATGGGTTGCGAACCTCATCGCCACCAATAGGCATCTCCCGATAAGATAAATATATGAAGTAGTTAACGAGGAAATTAATATTGAAGGATGCTGACAATTAGAATTCTACACATTTAAAAATTATGTTCTATCTCTGAAGGAATAGGCAGAGAGAATGGTCCACCAGACTCCTCTATCCATATGATCATATTTTGATTTTAAATGTAAATGTAAATTTATGTAAAATGTAATTGAATAATATGATTGTTTTGTTTTAATTTTGTGGTGTGCTTTTATTGTATTGTGTTTTAAATAAATAAATTTGAAGACAAATCACTCACTTTAAATAAAATTGAGCCATCTGTATTTTTCAGGTTTTTGCTTTTAAAATAATCTAATCATATGCAATTATATTACTGTTCTAAATGTATACGGTAGACAAATAATTTTCGATAAACTTTAGGTTTTTAACTAAGGTAACATTATGGAATTCCACAGTTATGATTTATAAGCACCCCACTGTCTCAGAGAGGTTTGCAAGCTACTCGATCTGAACCTTCGGCAGTCAGCTCTACGATCTTTTACAATATCCACAATCAAGACAACGAAGGAGCATTCAGAAGCTCTATTAAAGCTTTTATTGAAGAAGAGCGTCCTTGAAGTGAATCTCTCACAAAAATGGCGATATAAAAATTATCATCATCATCACCATAAGCATAAATACGAGTATAAGCATAATCGCATATAATCGCATAATCGCATAAGCATAATCGTATGTACAAGAATTCAATCATTTTCATTTTTCTTTTTTTCTATACTTAAGTATATTTCTCTATTAAAGTTTCGGGGTAAATAAACCTAAATCGACATGATAACTTCATAAACGGTTTACTTAGTTCCTTAACGAAGATAATCTTTCAATTTTAATGTTTAATATCGAAATACGCCGAAAAGAGTTTTAATTCATAATTTCATTAAATTTATGAATCATAGTTATTGTTATGAATGACGAAAGAATGGTAAAAAAATATATGTTAACGATGTAAATGGAGACAGAAACAGAGGAATACCGAGGAAAACGTGACACGATCAAATAAATCAAATATTGAAAGTCGGCCATGTGAGGAGTCAGAGAAATCAACGCGCGTGCATGACACGATGTATGAATGTTGAGGAAGCGAGAGAAATATGTCAGGAAAGAAAAGTGTGGCAGTCTTCTGCCTACCCCTTCGGGGAGACAGCGTGATGGTTAGTTAGTTAGTAAGTTTTAGTTATTGTAGGTATAGATTATAATGAATAATTGTATAATATATACATGGGTACACAATAAAAACATTAAGGTCTTATTTCAAAATGCTTCCATGTTGCAGGGGTATCCGTCCGCCCCCTTTAATCGGGGTATTTTGGGGGCAAGTGCACGGGACTGGGGGCGTTGTCTGATTGTCTAATTTACCTCCGTAATAACAGTCTTTAACGTAGTCAAATTACCCAACAAATCGTAGAATGGAATAATCTTTAGTCATTGTTATCGCTCTGTTCTCACTTTTACAGAAAGACATATTTCAACGAATGTTTAATTCATCTTTGATTGAGTCACAATTAAAACCTTACAAATGCTTTACCTAGAATGCAAAAATTATATAATATTATATAATACATAATCTTAGAATATAATGAAGGTAGAAAAATAATTTAAATGAATTTATACAAAAAAAACTAATTAATCAGTACGTGGTCCTTCCGAAGGAATAGGCATAAATAATGGGCCGCAAATCTGTTATTTCCTGACATGCTTCCCTTGATTCCTCAACATTCATACATCGTGTCATGTATGGACGTCGATTGGTGGTCTTAGACTATGTATGTAGAAAGATGCACGACAGAATTTCAAATGCTGATATAGGAAAGGAATGCAGAGCGGAAGAATGTATTATGAAAGGATCGCTGCGTTGGTTCGGACATATGCAGCGCATGGATGGAGAAATAATGGTTTAGAAAGTATACGTAATGATGTAAATGGAGTACAGAGTCGAGGTAGACCGAGGAAAACATGGCATAGCCTTTCATTAAAGGTTGGTCATGTAAGAAGTCGATTGAATATGAGTAGTTGTATGAATGTGGAGGAAGCTAAAGAGGTGTGTCAGTAAAGAGTAGTGTGGCGGTCCATTCTCTCTGCCCACCACTGCGGGGAAATGGCGTGATGGTTTGTTGTTATTGTGTTATCAAGATACTATGTAAATATCCCGTTAAACAATAAGATTAAACTCTTTTTTTTTCTAATGAATAAAACATAGATTAAAATGGGTGCTCGTGTCAAAAAAATAATTAAAAACACACGTAGTTAGGTAGGTACTTACTATTTTTTAAAACAAGGATTATAATGTTTTAAAAGTACCTACTTACTTACTTTTAGTTAGTTAGTTAGTACTTACTTACTTATATTTAGCATAAATGAATCAAGATAGCTTTTTGATATTTAATTAACACCGCAAAACTCAATTAAAAATTTAAAATATTTATCAAAATAAATCAAGTTTAAAAAAAAGATACATATAATTTTATAATCTTTTAATTTATTATTGGAATAAGTTTAAAAAACACACAACTGCTTGTGATGTCTGTAAAAACAATACAATCCACCCAAATACACTGGGTGAATAGATAACTATAAGGAGTATCTTTTCCAGCATCTAAAGAGGGATTAAGTTCTTGGAGCTTTTTAAATGTCAAGCGGTAAGTCAGGGCGGAGGGGGTGTCTCGCAGGGGGTGCTGGTGGGGTACCTACTCACTATAGACAAATTTATGCCGTGGCGGGACACGTCTAGGGGCTGAGCCAATTAAAAACTTCTAATCTACGCCGCGTGAATTATCATCCCGTGTATCCGTGATACAAAATTCTCATCCAGAGGTTGACAATTTGTTACGCAATCAAAGAATTATATTTGAAAATTGTAGAATAAGTGTTCTTATTTCAAAAATAATATAAATATATATTTTTAAAATTATCTAACTAACTAACCATCACGCCGTATTTTTGAAGGGATAGGCGGAAATAAAGGACCATCACAATGTTCTTTCCTGACATACTTTTCTCGATTCCTCAACATTCATACATCGTGTCATGCACGCACATCGATTTCTCAAGTGGCCAACATTCAATATTTAATTTAATTTATTTGATCGTGCCATATTCGGGAGATGCTTATTGGTGGCGATGAGGTTCGTAACCCATCACACCGCGTCTCCCGAGGGGGCGAAAAGAGAAGGATGGAGTGCCGCATCGGTTAAAGTTTGGCAGTCCATTCTTTCTGCCTACCCCTTCGGAGAGACTGCGTGGGGGTGAGTTAGTTAGTTAGTTTTAGCCATATTCACTCCGGTCTTCCTCTATTTCTAGTTCCATTTATATCGTAAACATATACTTTTTTACTATTTTTTCTTCATTTATTTTTTCCATATGTCAAACCATCTTAATGATCATTATTTTGTTCATAACACTTTCATTCGTACTGCATTCATTTCTTATATTTTCATTCGACACTCTATCATATACAGATTTAGCACACATTCGTCTAAGAGATCTCATTTCTTCTGCATTTATTCTAATTTCATCCTTCTTTTGCCAGTTCCGTGCTTCGCTTCCACGCATAAGTCTTATTACACTTATAAACATTTATTTAAGTTTTATAAATAAATACAGGTTTTTCCGCAACATTCGATTTAAAATATAAATCGATTTTTACGTTTGAGAAGGGCTGCATTGGCTCTATCAATCCTGTTACACTTAAAGAGGAAAGTCTCTTCATTTACATACTGCTTTCTCTTTTCCTCGTATTAGAAGTGGATGAAAAAGGTTGCTTTGAACAGGGATGGGGAGAAAAGGACAGATAATAGAAGGAGCCACGTCCATTAATCAATGCCTCGATAAATAGAAGAGCCATTGTTAAAAAGATAAAAGCTTTTTTTTGGCTTCGACTGTAAGGTCGGTTATATGTACCTACCGGTGGGTGTGGTGGTATAGTTGGTGTGACTTCCTATGTAAAACTTACGAACAAACTACAAAATATATATTTAAAAATAAATAGGATTTTATAACTGTTAATGAAAAAACTTTGATTTTTGTATCACAATTGTATTTTATTTTACGCGACAGCTGTTTCATCAGCCAATGTTGACATCATCAGGTGTTACAATAATATATAAATTTTTTGTGATTTTTTTAATCTTTATGTGTATTTGTTCCTATGTCAATTGGAATAATTTATTTGATATAATTTTGAAGTTCTTGCTGAAATTGAGTTAGGTAGGTACCTAAATATTTTAAA
Organism: Lepidostoma basale; assembly: GCA_022606425.2. Taxonomy (NCBI): domain Eukaryota; kingdom Metazoa; phylum Arthropoda; class Insecta; order Trichoptera; family Lepidostomatidae; genus Lepidostoma; species Lepidostoma basale. The sequence continues at coordinate 788,811 of JAHDVF020001466.1, forward strand.
TAAAATAACGGTTAGTTTCTATTTATAGGAGAAAATATTAAAGGTAGAAAATAAAATAATAAAACAGTAATTAGAAGGGACGATTACACATAGTATAGATTACATTAATAGGAAAGGTGACAAATGTCAAAGGTAATATTATTATTTTTTAGCAAGATTGTAGGACAGGGGAAATTTTTTTAATGTACTATATACTTATGGGGAATAAGAAGGAATTTGGTTATTTATAACTTTTAGTTTACATTTTTTGGCCTTTAAAATTAAAAAAAAATTTTATTTCTCTAATTTTTGAGGATTATTTGCTATATGTAAAATTTTTGTGTTTTTGGTCTCGAAATGATGGTCAAAATTCACGCAATGATTGGCCATTTCTGAAAAGATGTTTTTGTTTTTGTATGAAATTTTGTAAATAAATAGGATTGAAGAATGATGAAATGGTATCTTCAAGACAAGCTGGAAATGGTATCTTCTAGACAAGTGTGTAGTGAATCTGTTTATGATAGAATGACAATTGCACATATAAAAAGTAAATGCAGTGCGAATGAAAGCATTATGAACAAAATTATGAAAGGTACTTTAATATGGTTTCGCCATACAAAAATACTTAACGAAGAAAGAATGATAAATAAAAAATACAGTAATAATGTGAAGGTTTTAGGGTTTAAAACACTACTTTCTTGGTGAGTATATAGGTACTAAAGGCCAAAGACATTCCCGTGAATTTCAAAATAATGAGATTGGGAGAGTTCATGAAAATGGATCGCCTCTACTTCTCTCGCTTCCTCTTCATTATTACATCGTGTCATACACGATTTCTTACCCGACCGACATTTAATATTTGATTGATTTGATCGTGCCACGTTTTCCTCGACCTTTCTCTATTACTAGCCTCGTTTAGGTCATTTACATATACCTACTTTCTTCACCATTCGTCTTCATTCATTTTTTCCATGTGTCCAAACCATCTTAACGACCCTTTCATTATTGTATTAATAACAGTTTCATTTGCACCGCATTAACTTCTTATATTTGCTTTTGACACTCTATTTTTAACAGATTTACACACATTCGTCTAAGAGATCTCATTTCTACTGCATTTATTCTACTTTCATCCAGTACCAGGTTTCACTTACATACATAAGGATCGGCACAAGAACACTATTTTTTCCCTTGTATACAACAAGTTATTTGAACCCAATTACTGTATACAATGTATTATTTTAACTATTATTTTGATTCTCATTACGTGTGATACACCAGACCTACACCAGACCAATGACAGTGTGACAATCACATTGCCATCGCCGGAAACCGAACCCGAAACCTAAGGTATGGAAGTCAGAGCTCTTACTACTCTGCCACGAAAGTCGACTATTGTCTATTGTGCACTGCCATCATATCTTTTGGATAGGCTTCATTGGTTGATAATTATTGATACTTAATAGTCCGAGGAATCTATGCGTTACTATGTGTGCCTACCTGCAGCATCCAAAGTAAAATTCTTCAGCAACTTGATAAATCAGAAAGTTCATTATATTATCAAAGGAAAGAAGCGTCTAAAAATCCGCGCCAGTAAAGAAAATGTGTGGCCGCAAACTCTGGCCAATTTTGTAAATTTCTCCGAGAAAAAAATTCATAAAAGAATTTAAGTTGATAACATAACTCTTGGAATTTACATTATATTCCTGCATTCCGAGATTGTCGGCGGTAACTTGGGAGATAAATCTCTCAATTCACCCGCCGAATAAATATTCAAATAAGTTTGAATATAAATTTGGCAACTCTCAAATAACTTATAATGGAAAGTAAGATATACGGTGCGCGATAACTTTTTTCTCAACCTCTACCGAAACTAGGGCCCATGCTCACCCCCTTTGGGTCCTCGCAGCCCCAACACTAGCGCGCACCTTTCTACCCCGCGCCCTCGCAGACACCGCCACATGCGGGGCACACGTGTTTTCAACTTGTAACAAAGAATAGAAATATCAAACTTAGTAAAAAAATCTATTTCCACTTATTTTTCCATCGCGCACTTCGAAAACTCTATAAAGATATACCTTATACCTACCTTATACCTTATACCAGAAGCAAAGATGGCAGTACACAATGGAGTTCTAGTGCCAACCCTCATGTATGGAAGTGAAGCTTAGAGCTGGCAAAAGAAGGATGAAAGTAAGATAAACGACGTAGAAATGAGATCACTAAGAAGAATGTGCGGGAAAACGTTGTATGATAGAATACCGAACGATGAAATAAGAAAGAAATGTAAGGCAGATGAATGCATCATGGATAAAATTAAAAAATAATCCTTGAGATGTTTTAGACATATGGAACGAATGGATGAGAGTAGAATGTTTAAATAGTTGTACACAAGCAGCGTGAGTGAAAAAGAAGCCGAGGACGACCGAGGAAAACATGGCATGACTAAATTAAACCGACGGGCGTGCATTACACGATGTATGAATGTTGAGGAATCGCGATAAGTGTGCTAGGAAAGAACATTATGGCTACATTACATGACAAATAATGACTTTATAAATATTATATAGGTACATATAGTTAAATTCCACTTATGTTTATTGCTTCGACAGGTTTCGCAGCTTGCAGCTTCTTCTGGTCTGATGATTGCACGTCTTGAATTGTATACCACATAGGTATATTTTTAAAATATTTTTATTTTAAAATTTTATCTCAGAAGAATGTGTGAAAACATTAATATCAAACCCTGATTTAAAAAAGAGAATGCAGGACGGACGAAGCGCTTATGAATAAAATAGTCTATAAAAGGAAATAACGAATTAATAATGGTAAAGAAAGTATAATTTGAGGCCATGAAGGTGGCACAATCAAATCAATAAATTGTAAAGGTACTGTCGGTCATATAAGGAGTGAGAAGAAACGGAGTGAGAAGAGGATGCCAGAGATGTACGTAAGAATAGAAGGGTATGGCAGTCCATCCTATATGGCTACCCCTCCGGGCAAACGCAGTGTCGGTAAGTTAGTTAGTTTTTGCAATGTAACCATAATTGTTATAGCGATTGGGGTAGTAGCCGACGTCTGGGGTGGATTGCGGTGTTAATGCCAGCGAATCGAAGTCTGCCTGTTAAATATTAATCCCCCACATGTAAGTCACTCACATAACAACTATTGACGTCGGTAACTTGACTTTTACAGCCATAAAGGGACGCGCCGTAAAACTGACCAATAAAATCTCATTTTCTATTGACTTTACGAGTTTTCCCCGGTCGCCCAGCGCTGCGGTGATTTCCCGCGCAAACACGGAGGGACGCAATCCATTGAGCTGTGTTGCAAGAAAAAAAAATGGTAATAGGTACCTACCTACACATCTATTGAAAATAATGCATAAAACATTGAAAAAATTCCTACATATTCTGATTATAAAATAGTGAAATATTTTATTTCACAACGATAAGAGGTAGTCTACCGGGAGGTATTGGTGGAAAAAAAAACTTCACAAACTATATTAAATATACAGAATGTTCTTACTAAAACATGACATGAACATTTTTGTTCATTTTAGAGACGCAATCAGTTTTGCTGACTTGTGTGAAAAAAATAGGTACCTACCTACCTACCCACTAAAATTTATATTAATAAATAAAAAAGTACCTACCTATTACAAAACCAAAATTTCGTTTAATCAGAAAAAAAAAATAACATTTTACATTTTTTTTTTTAATCCGTTAATTTAAGGTCAATATTAATTCCCAATTAAGTAGAATTATACGTTATATCTGCGTTTAAGTAAGTTTATTGAGCTAACAATTAAAATCAAGAACTGTTAGAATTATATGTGCTTTAACCACTGTGCCATCGTAGAAAAACAATATGAGGTTCAAAGGTTTTCGGATCACCCTTTGTACAATAATATTTATAGTTGCATACCTTTAGACCTTCCTGTATAAGTCCTGGAGTCAGGATTTAACGTCTTTATAAGCCGCGCATGATTAACGATAAACCATACATATCTGATGCAATCACCCGCGCGACTGGCGTGTCTATAAATTTCGCTCACAGACACTCACGAATTTGTATACACAGCCATAAGATAAACTTATACCCCCGACTGATTTGCAAAATCATGCATGAATCCATTCTCAAAGCACTAAACACTTTCTCGATACAATTTTGCACCTGGAACATTGAGCTTAAGCGTTTGTATGGTTTTGTTATTTGGCTGCAAGGGAATGAGTAAATTTGCAAAATCATGCTCGGAGCGTGTATTTCATTATTTGTATATTCATTTTTATTATTGTACCTAGAGTTTATGTATATCTGTATTTTGTAATTATTGCTATATAGATATTTTCAGACTTGAGCTCTAAATAATATAAACCGCTTTACTAATGTAAAATGAATTATTTGTTTATAAATGAGAAGAGAAATTGTTTTGTATTACGTATCTATTAAAACTTTTAATACAGTTTATATTCTTAACCAAAGAACAATAAATGATAAACGTTGTTTAATAGCAATATTAAACATGTGCAAAACTACAACCATCGAATAGCTTTGCTAAGGCAGGATCAAACATCACGTCCTGTTGAATTTGTCATGGATGATGGGAATTCACCTTAAATGTAGCTTAACTTATAGAAAACCGACGTTTTTATTAATCTTTATTATAGGCTTTTACATTATTGTTCAAGAAACAATAAATTATAAATCGTTTGTATTTAACCATGGTGTGGTAAATATAAACAACATATTTGATGGAAATTCAAGCTTCTTCAGAATTATATTATAACTGTATTTATATTGCTTACCTGAACCTTGGATGCAAGCAAAGCTAGTTGGTATCAAATATAATTAGGTACCTTACTATGGTTAAATACAAAATGTTTTTTCTATATTCGCCATCACTTGGTGTTATTGATTCACATTTGTATTACATTTTGAAAACATTGTATTTTCACAACACTTTTTTGCACTTTTCTCAAATATATTTTGGGATACAGAAGCTCGTCCCATTTTTGTCTTCTTCGTTTCACTATACTGTTAAAATTTCTACAGAGAGGAAAGCATGTGTGTCCTGATACAGGTTTTTGTAGAGTGAAAAAAAGCGTTGTCAAATACAATATTTTAAAATATATATACGAGTACAAATGGAAAAGTGTTTTATATGTATTTTTTATTTTCAAAATTAATATTTAGTTATCAATTTTACTATATATCTTCCTTGGGAGTGTAGAATATATCTTTTTTTGTGGTGGTCTATTTCTTATTAGAAATAGACCGCCACATAATTATATCATGATATACCACTCGAGTTCACATGATCGTGATTATTTTTGTACTTTGAACATGGCCGCTTATTAGGAATTGACCGATTTGATCATTCTGTGTTTTTCTCGGGCTTTATAGTATCCATAAACAGCTTATATACAGTTGATATATACATAATATTTTTTGTATATGAATTTATTGTCCTTCAACGAAATCTTAAAAACTTTTCTACATTGTTTCATTAAGAAATTTTGGTCGAGAACGTTATAAATTTAAATAACATTCAAATTAAAACCGGTCCTAGTAAATTATTTGAGATTTATGACTTTTCCGTGACAGGTATTTGAATTTATAATGGGTGCGTAGGTAGGTACATTCATTAAAAAATAATATATTATACGCACATACATAATACATGGTTAGGTACGCGCAATATACATACGAACTCAGTGGGGAGGTATTTAAATGACATCAGATAAATAGAGACATAAATCAGAGGTGAACATAAAAAAATCTACGTTTTTCTACTTATGTATACACGTATATCCCTACATATTTTTTCTATCGACAATGAATAGATAAAATATCTTATGGCATTTTTAGATTACGTAGGTATTCCTCGGATGCTTATTTATATACCATATCTGGAACATGTTAATACACTTTCAATTTGATAACTTTATAATTTAAACATTGCTTAAACTTTTTTAAGTTTTAATAAATAATGTTACTTTTTTATATACTTTGCATACAACACTCACTTTATTAATAACAATTTCGGACACACAAACCCTTCCTCAGTGATATTTTATAAATATAAATATTTAAAAAAAATTATATTTTTTTCACAAATGTGGAAAGTTTTACAGATATATTTAAAAATATATATTAATAAAGTGAGTGTTGTATACAAAGTAGGTATATAAAAAATAAACATTAAACATCTGCAACACAAAGTTATGGTCAATTTTGAAGAAATATAATGAATAAAATCGTTATAAAACTGTCATACAAAAGTCTTTATAATATATTTTAGTTATATTTAAAGAATTCGTATATTAATGTACTGTTTTATGTCAACGGTTTGGGTATTTTAAATGATTGAAAATGTATCAATAAATAAATGTATAGGTACCACTATAGACTTTAAATATCAAATATCAAGATTCGTTTTCGAATAGGATGTAAAAAATATTATGAAATTTACAAAAGCTAAACAAATCACAATAAAATGCAGCAAAGAGTCAGGCAATCAAAATTAAAAAAAAATTATAATTAATTTTAATACAAAATATTTTTGACAATAACTCATATGTATCTATTTATTTCATATGTACATAACTAAACAAAGATAAACATGAGAGTCTAATACTGTGAAGTTCCATAACATACTTTTTATTGAATTAAAACACAGTTTTCCGACTTTTGAATTTATAGAAATTACTGGGAGCAGAAGACGCAGGATTGAGAAACTTGGGTTAACATCATCAAGAAGGGTAACTCTTCATTTATGAATTAAAATACAATTTTTTTCACTATCGAATCAAGAGTGGGAAAACAGTGTTTTAATTCATAAATAATTCGTCATTATAAAATTCCCCAGAGTTAACGGCTTAACTTTAACTAAAATTTAAACTCTTAAAGAGTTATGCGAACATCTAAAGAATAAAGAGTTTATTTTTCTCGACATCTCAGATATTATACTTCATCATCGTGAGAACGATTTAAAATTATATACCATATTTAAACTTTTTTTTTTAAATGAAAAACATAAGAAATACATTTTTGCGACTGTTAACGTAGGCAGGCACCAGTCCTGAGCTTTCTCGATAGGAAATTAACAATAAAATATATAAAAAATGCATATGAATGTACGTGTTTTTGTGTGGTCTTATGTATAAGAATATCAATCAGAGTTAAGTCATATAATTTAGGATTTCTCGGTCCGGTATGCTAAACTAATCGATAATTAAGTCCGTGATGGTTGTTAATTTATTCCTAAATATGTATTTATAATTACCGAAATTTTCTTTGATTGATATTACGATTCAATTAGAATTTTTGAGCGGGAGGAAATAAACTTGTATTCGCAGAGATAAATGATCTTTTCTACAGATGAATTACGATTTCGTGTGCTGCAGATGGTAACATAACGCAGAGGAAATAAAACAATGAAACAAAGGATTTATTTATGAATTTATTAATTTATTATGCTTGTAGTTGAATCAGTGTGCCCACGTTTTTTTCAATAGTAACGAATCAATTTGAAAAATACATTCGACAAGCTAATAAAACATTGCGTTTTATTTATGCAAATTGAAAATTAAGAAATAAATTATTGTGTCATATGTGCTATATTATAAATGGATACGTAATATGTAATGCAAAACTCTTAATGCATATTTATACACAAGAGATTAAAATTATTAAAACAGGTATATGACGAATTTTGTAATAAATTGAAACACTGTTTTTTCCAGTTTTGAGTTTATTTTTGACGTGTTTTGAAGGTTTTACACCTTCTTCTATATATTAATTTATGAAGGTAAAATAAACTCAAAAGTGGAAAAAACAGTGTTTTAAATTTAAATATTTTCTTTTTTTTCTTAGATTAACTTAAGGCGTTAACACTGTGGAATTACATAACGAAGATTTAATTAAAATTAACAAACTGTTTTTTCCACTTAAAAAATCGTTCTTAAATGGAATGGAATTTCACAGTGTTAACGCCTTAAGTGCATCAAAATGTTTGGTTTGTATTTATTTATTAAGTCATCAATTAGAGTGATAATATAAAAATGTATTTAATATATTAATTGTAGAATTAAAATATCATCCTTTACACGCCTTTCAATGTGTGTAACCCATTGGGATTTCTCGGTATGTTTCATCATAATTTTTTTTTCTGAGTGTAGGTACCTACTCGTAAATCATTGATTTTTAATATAAACGTCGTATTCTAGAAATGTTATTATATTTTATTGAAAAAACATGTACCTTCTAACTAGTGCTTTATCAAATGATACATGTATGTAATGATAAAACCCTAACAATGTGAAACATGGCACTCCCATAAAATACATTAAATCTTCTAGAAAACGAACGTTTTCATCAATTTTAAGTATATTCAGGGAGTTTTACTTATTTTTTCAAGAAACAAGAAATACCTTATAATTAAAAGTAATCTACTTTGGGAATTAAAAAAACATTGTTTGAACCACTTTTGAATAAAAAATATTAAAATACACGAGATGTTTCAGAGGATATCTCCATCTTCAGGTGTAAAAATATAACAAAAACTAAACAAAAAAAGACTAATAAAATACGTTTTTTATTGGTTTTTCTTTGTTTAGTTTTTGTTATATTTTTACACCTAAGGATGGAGGTATCCTCTGAAACATGTCGTGTATTTTAATATTTTTTATTTATTAAAAAGTGGTTTAAACAATGTTTTTTTAATTCCCAAAGCAGATTACTATGGAATTCCACAGTGTTAATGCTTTAATTTTCAATAAGTTAATTAAAAGTAATTTTAAAAGTGTCTAAGAATACATATATTTTTACTTTCATTTAAATATGATATTAATCTATTATGTAGTTGAAAAAATTAATAAAATGTTATGAAATTTGATGGTTAGGATTATCATTGTTTACGTTGCATCAATTGCATCTATTTTTATATAGGTAAATATGTGTCAATATGAGGTGTTCTTCATATGTATTTTTGCGTAAGGTACTAACTAATCATCCGTGGTATATAAAAACGTTCGTTGACTAGAAATTGTTTTAAAAAATGTTTTGGCAATACAAAGCAGGCATCTCGAGCGACATTAAAGACAGCTAAACATGGCGTCCACGAAATATAAAGTCATAAAAATGTACTTAACTAATTACTACGCGGTTCGTAACACGTAGACGCCAATAAACTTTTCCATAACGGTTGAGGAATGTTAATTTTTTATGATTATTGCTTCTCACATCGCATTAAATACCTCAGAGCGCACGACAACAGTCGTACATACCCATTCGATATTAACAGTAGGTCGCTCGCTGCTTTATTATTACCGAAGGTGACAAAAGTTTGGACAGCTATTACAGTTGAATATCTGCTTCGTTTAGCAAGCATTAACTGTTCGTAATTATCATTCAAAGCCAGAACATTAAAAACAAACACTTACATTTAGTAAAATGCCTTTTAATAGGAAAATTAATATATTTTATTAGTTCTTAGTTCATTGTTTTGAAAAGAAAACCAGCCTATGGCAGTGCATTATGGTGTTCTTGTGCCGACCCTTATGCACGGAAATGAAACATGGAATTGGTATAAGAAGGATGAAAGTAGAATAAATACAGTAGATATGCGATCTCTAAGACAAATGTGTGATAAATATGTATATGATAGAGTGTCAAATTCAAATGTAAAAATAAAACTAACCAACCATCACGCCGTCTCCCCGGAGGAGTCGCAGAAAGAATAGAACGCCACACTGTTCTGTCCCGACATACTTCTCTCGCTTCCTCTACATTCATACATCTTGTCATACACGCACCTCGATTTCTCCGACTCCTCACGTGACCGACATTTAATATTTGATTAATTTGATCGTGCCACGTTTTCCTCGGCCTTCTTTGCCTCGGTGCATTCGGTTCATGCCGCTTACATACATACACCTTCTTTACAATTCTGTCTTCACTCATTCTTTTCATGGGTCCAAACCATCTTAATGACCTTATCATTATTTTGTTCATAACACTTTCATTCGCACCACATTCACTTCTTATACTTGCATTTGACACTCTATCATATACAGATTCGTCTTAGAGTCAGATTCGTCCGTATAATATAATTCAAAATGTACTACGAAAATGCCAGTGTAATTTGATTAAAAACAATGGATTGTTTAAATAATATAACAATTTAAAATCACTTGTGGTTAAATGAATTCGCAAATGATTTAAGCGGGCACGTGTTACAATCTTCCTCTGGCAAGCACATTGTACCCGTGAAACACGGTGAGAAATTGAGTTGTTTTTGATTCATAACACAATCACCTTTGCATACCGTGTGCCCGCGTTATTGAATAAAACAAGAAGTATCTCAATTTTATTGCGGAATCCTCCCCATCGAGCGGGTGTGCCAATTAATTTAATCCCGGCATTTTAATGAACGCTGAAGTCATTAAACGGGGGTCTCGGCCGGTTCGTCAGCCCTTCAGATCGGACCGGAGGAGGCGCAGCGCACGGCAGCTGTTTCGAACCCATTTCGGCCAACCGGTTACGGCTGCTGATATATTCCGCTTCATATAACATGTCTATCTACATGCCCCGGGACTGTGCGCCAAGCAAAATGGCGTACTTAAAATACCTATCATATTATTTTTATAGCCACTACTTAATTTAAACAATACGCTTAAAATTATGTTTAAACACAATACGATTTTTTTAAACATTTTTTCTTAATCAATACAAACAAAAACGTCTGTTTTCTAGAAGTTTTATTATATTTTATGGGAATGACATGTTTCGCCATTCTAAGGCATTATCAAATGAATACAAAAAGCACGAGTTTTAGAAAGGCAAACATGTCATCACCATAAATTATAATAATATTTCTAGAAAACAGACGTTTTCTTTCATATTGCTTATTTAATAAGGAGTTTTACATCATTGTTCAAGGAACAATAAATAAATTTTTGTTGCTTCAAAAATAAATTTATATTATGTTTTTCACCTTGCTTAAACCGGATATTAAATTAATTTGATTAACTAATTTAACGTCTGTTTTCTAGTAGTTTTATTATATTTTATGGAATGATATATTCTGCCTTGCTAAGGCATTTTGAATTGAATGTATACTACCTTCATAGCTTGTCAATATAAATAAACTCATATAAAAGAAAAATAACACTGTTTTGATTAATATAAAAATCTGTTAAAATATGTTAATTTCACAATTTTTAAAGTTTCAAGTTTACCATTCGTAAATGATTTTATTGTTTTATATAAACTCTGGAATGGGTTTGAGAACCTTCCAATATGGCGGCATCCGAAGCCTGACACGACAAAGGCCGTGCCGCCAAAAGGTTTTGAACTAAATTAAGAGCTTCGGGAAACGCAGCATCCACCGACTGTTGAAAACTGATCATCTTCCGAATAAACTCGACCATGATAATTACGGGTTTCTTTCAAGAACCGTTCACCTCTTACACGAGAGGAAGCACTTTTAACTTGAAGGATAATTTATATATCATTTACGACATTTAAAATGTAATATGTTGAACCTGGATTGGATCAAGAGCTAGACGCTCTGCCTGTAGACCACCCGGTTAGAAATTGTACTTACATTTTCTATTCAAATGTACATACCTTATATATTTATTTGACAACAATCTATTTTAATACAAAATAGAACTCCATTTATCCGAACTCAAGACATGGACGCCCAAGAGCAATCCTCAAATAGAGTTGTATTGTCAATGAGTGACAAAGCGAAAATTATCACATAACTGAACTAGAAAGTGACCAGTAAACAATTGTATATAAATTTATATATTTTTTTCTTTGCGTAATATGCAACAGGTCGTTTTAACACAATTGCTCTATACCTACAATCAATATATAAAATATAATTGGGTATATGTATACTGTAGCCTTAATTATATATTCGTTTCATGTCATGTGATAGGTAACTGATTTATGGCCATTTTATTGTCACTTGAATTCTACACCAGACCAAAGACAGTGTAAAAATCACACTGCCATCGTCGGGAATCGAACCCAGAACCTCCAGTATGGCAGTTACAGCTCTTGCCACTCTACAGCGAAGGTCGTCTATAATGTGGGCACATCCACTATTTTCAATGTACTGTATTTTTTCAAAAGAAATAAACAAGTTATTTTAGATTAAATTAAGCCAAAATATTTTTTTATATTTGATTTCTGGATATCTGTACCATGTCTGGCACTCATTAATGCGGATAATTGGAGTTTTACTGTATCTATTGACACAAAACCATTAATTTGTTATTAACGGCTTAGATATATGTGTTCATAAAATAATTGCTGGTTTATAGTAACAGGTAAGCAGTTGAATGAGAGGTTATGAATGTTATCTTACCTTTCTAAGAAAGTGTGGCCGGATAGATGCTGGAATCGAAGTCGCTGGCAGGACGAGTAATCCTTCGCCGGATATTCCATCGGCGGACTCCTTGCGAAGTATCCAATTATCCGGTGGTAGCGAACACGATGAACCAACAGTCGGCATAAATACGAACACCTCAAATCATGGCAACGAACAACACGTGTTACACGGACTAATTTATATTTAAAGAACTGGATTTTTAGAACTATAGAAGCGAACTGTTCGATGCTTTTCAATATTTTACAACGATAACCTAGTAACTTAAAGTTATATTTTTAGGTTACGAGACCAAGTCTCTTTGGTAAGTGTTATTTTGTACAAAACTATACATTTTATTATTCGATTCTTTCTCACATCGGATTATCATCATTTTCACTTGACGATGAAATGCGTTTGACTGAGCTTAACATCTTCGGAAGTCTGTGGGGAGGAGTGAGACGGGCTCTTACCTCATTGCACTCGTTAGTAAACAATCGTATAATTTAAACAATAAAGAAAAAACAAAAAAACTTATATTATAATTAACTACAACGAATAAAATAAAATGCTCACTCATGATTGCGTACGATTAATTTATTCGAAACATAATTCGACGAAACAATTAAAGAAATGTGCTAAAACAGGAAATAATATTCCTCATCGTTGAACTAACAAGGATGATAACAAAAAAACGTAACTAAAACAAATGTAGTCCACCAGAACTGATGTGGTCTCTTACGAACACAAACACACCGAGAAAGCAGAGCCGCGATTGAGTTATCACCGGTAGTGTCTGGGCGAGGCCTAGTGGTCTTGCACGGCTTGCGCTGCCACTGCAGCCGCCGCAGCCGCCGCCTTCTGGGCCTGTGCCTGCTTCTCCTGCTCGTTCAGCTCCTTGATGGCCTGGATCTCCTTCTTCAGCTTCATCCTCCGGTTCTGGAACCAGATTTTGATCTGCCTCTCCGTGAGGCACAGCGCGTGCGCCATCTCTATCCTGCGCCTGCGGGTTAGGTAGTGGTTTGTGTGGAACTCCTTCTCAAGCTCCAGGGTCTGGTAGCGGGTGTAGGTCTGCCTTCCTCGTCGCCTGAGGCCATTAGCTCCTGGAAACAAAAAAATAAATAATATTAATATTTGTAAATTTTTCGCGATAGTTAACACTGTGCTATTCCAAAAACAAAATATTTTTTTATTAATTGCGTAGATTTTCATGGTCGTTAACAATATGTTTTTTTGGGATCTTGGGAAAAACCGTGTAACTTGTCTTTCTCCATAGCAGTGTACATCTTCAAGGTAATTTTGTACCATAAACTGTCCTGAAGATGGAAACTGCAACGATCTCCAAAACGTCGTCTGCATAGATAAGTTACACTGATTTCCCCAATATCCCAGAAAACTTATTTTTAAATAAAACATTTTTTCCGCTTTTGAGTCAAAAACGGAAAAACAACATGTTTTGTGTGAGTTCTTCTTCTCGACCGACGTTTCGAAGATCGTTGCAGACTCCATCTTCAGGGTTATGTGGTGGTGGGAAACCATTACCACCACCTCATTACCCTGAAAAATGAGACTGCAACGATTTCCGAAACGTCGGTCGAGAAGGAGAAATCACACAAAACATATTGCTGCTAACCGTGAAAATCTACGCAATTATTGGATCATATGTTATAATTTAACAAGTTTGTATTAACATTAACGTAAATTAAACTTAAAAAACAGATAATAATTACAAAATACGTTTTTTTTGCTTATACTGTAAAATATTTTTGCATTCGCAAAATAAGGAGTTCGTGATGTAAAGCATAATGTTGGAAATGTGTACTTAATGCCCCCAGTTAATGTCTGGCATATTTCACCGAGATAAAATGAATCACAAGGCGAGTCGCAAACATATAACAATTCTAGAACGAAATGGAACATTAAGATCGGATCTTTGCATTGAAACGGAAACATCTAGGATTCTTATATCGTCCTTAAGTACGCGTGTTTTGATAAAGGAATCTTCCGCATCTGAAAAATACGCCGAACATTTCACTTATTACGTGTTTTAATGTTAGTTTCCACGGCGGGAAAGTATTTACGAATTGTGGGAATAATTTATATTCATAGCATCCTTTATCGGTTACAATTCATGTGTTCTTAATACATTATATATCTAATATACGAGTATATATTTATAAGTGGGTTCGGAATGATCACGTATATTTAAATGTACGGAGAAAAGAAATAAAAAATTCCTATGTACCTACATTTTCATAAAAAAAAACTAGAAAATTAATATGAATGTAAATTGATTGTTTTAAAATAATGTGCAAATCAAAGAAAAACTACCACATTAAGGCCCAAGTGGCATCCTAAAACCAGCAAAAATGTTACACTTTGATGTAAACCAAACTCTTGGATTGAAACTAGCGAAAGAGAAAAGTATTAATGATTATTTTTGATATTTTTTTTTGTTAATTCATTATACCGACATATTGGTAGTAATAATAAATTATTTAATTGTGAATTTACCTTAATTCTACTTGTTTTTAAAGAAGTTAAGAAAGGGTCACTGAGATGGTTTGGACATATGAAACGAATGGATGAGGAAAGAATGATAAAAATATATATACAAGTAGTGTGAATGGGAAAATAAGTCGAGAAATGCCAAGGAAGATATGACATGACCAAATTAATCAATCACTGAAAGGCGGCCATGTTCGAAGTAGGAACAATCGACGAGCGTGCATGTCACGATGTGTGATAGTAGAAGAGCGAGAATTATTTCAGGATAGAACAATGTGGAGATCCATCCTCTCTGCGTGCCCCTCCGGGAAACGGCGTGATGATTAGTTAGTTAGTTAGTTTTTAAAGAATAATAAGTGTAATAAAGCGAAATATAATATTTATTAACATTTACATACAATAAAACATAGACCAATTAAAATAAAAACGTTTTGATTTACAGCGGTATCGTAATGTTTCATATTCAATAAGATATATTTAGAAGCACCTACCGAATAATATTAAAAAAAGTCAATAATTAAAATACATTTAAATCATATTATTTTTTAAGATATTATGCTTCTTGTTAAAACAAAATTCTAATAAAAAAATCTTTAATTATTGTGAAAGCGCATGGACAAAATATATGCTACAATGCATTCTGATTCTTATGTAAACACTATATGTGAGTTTTATTTGAGTAAATTAAATTTGTCTTATTTAATTATAAGCTATCCAAGATACAGAACAAACGGAAAATTTTCCCAAGCAATATTTTTCATCGGAGAACTGTTATTAGACATGGCGTGTGCATAGGGGATCAATTTTCTCGCTTGCGCCAGCAACGCGAGGTGGGAAAACTGAATTAAATTGCTACCACCATGAAGGAAGCGATCTGTTGAAAGGGTATCGTTACAATTCTATATAAATAATCGCAATCATAGATCTTATTTAACCCTGCATTGGTAAGCACACTTTCGTGGTTTCAAATTTAAAATTCAATATTACAAATTGTTAATTACGTTCGTTTGAAGTACTTCACTTGTGGTATCTTATTTTTAATTTAGTGATAAGACTTATAAATATACAGCTATATAAAATATACCTAATATATTTTCACACCATTATGTGTCGTAGCTCTGATGGGAGCGAAACCGTTGGTTATTTAAAATAAATTTAATTGGCGTAAATTTTTATTTATTTAAATTTTATTTAAAAAAATATTAGTGTTTTATAAATAATTTATGTAGGTAGGTACCAAACACTTACGTTTTGTTTCGATAGGATAATATTACATAAATATATTTAATCATTTATACGAATGAAAATATCTGTTTTCTAGAAGTTTTATTACATTTTATGAGTGACAAGTTTCAACTTTCTAAGGCATTATCAAATTTCGAAATTTTCTTTATCATTTGATAATGCTTTATTAAGGCGAAACATGTCATTCCTATAAAATATAATGAAGCTTCTAGAAAACAGACGTTTTCATTAGTATTAATTATTAAAATATTTATATTCGTAATTCGATAATTGCTCTATCACGCGAGGGTTAGCGATGATTTAAATGCCGTTTTGTGCAAGCCCGGATAATCACACGACGAAGTCTCCAATAGAGGACACTCCCGTAGAAAAATCCAGGTTCCATTATCCACCTGGGGGCTTAATTAGTCTAAGGCGCGTTATGCAAATCAGAGCCCTGGGCGTTAATTTTACGGAAATTACCCAATCAACCAGAATGTGAACACGGCTGAAATAAACTCGTTAATGCAAGAGCTAACGACCGGCATGAGAGCCCGAGAAGAGAAGTAAATGCAATTTCAATCGATTTGCGAAAGGGCCGGTTCATAACAAACCCCGATGTCGTGATGTATAACTTATTTAAGACCGATGCTAGCGAATGGATGGATTTATTCTGGATATTGTTCCGGGCGGAAACAGAGCTTCCCAAATGCAAAACAAACTAGCCAACTAATCTTTACGCCATTTTATCGAAATGTCTTTGGTGATTTATTTTTCTTGGTAGACAAAAAAACATCTAATGTACAATATTAATAAGTAACAAAAAACATGTATTATATCAGATTAAACACTTCAATTAGGTGTGTAAGTACACCAAGCAATTATGTAATACCTTTCAGTGTATGAAACTGACAGTTAAAATAAGATATTTGCATATGATAAAGAAACATACAAAAATCAAGTATATGGCAGTTGAGTAATGCCAAAAGAAAGTGGAATTCAGATGTCGAAAGATACACAATATGACATGACCACCATTACTCACTTCAGCATAAAAATTATTTCTAGACATTATGGCTTTTTAACTATTTATTTGTGTTCATAAATTTTAAAGATTAAACATAACGTGAGTGTTTCATATATAAAAAAATATAAATATTCATATTAAACAAAAAAAAATTTCGTATTATCCGAAGGTAACTAGCGAGGCAAAATACAGAATAATATTTTAATCATATAGTATCAAATTATATAGATGATTTGTTCAACATTATTTGGCGTGTTACACGTGTAAGCATATACCCAGAGCATATGGATATACGTGGAGTAGAAGAAAATACGTATCGGGGACAGCCACAAACAATTATTTTTGGCAATCCAGCAGCAAGAATTGATCTGCATTTAAAGCAGGCACTCAGGCTCCAACAGAGCAAGCATTGGAGCAGTTGCTGTTCGTGAAATTTTCTTCATTTTAAAACCTTTGAATTTTTTACAGGTAGATCCACGATACTAGAAACACAAGTTTTCTTCTAATTAAACAAGAAAGCAATTTTTATATGAATTTTTTTCAAGTTTGAATATACGGGATATATAATATATACGCGTATAATATAAAAATTAATATAAATTCACATATTTCTTAAAAATTATTATTTTATGAAGAGATTATTTTGGAAAAAATATATTGAATTATTAAAAAAAAAATAATAACTTTTTGAAATAATTGTACTTTTATAACACTTTTTTGCACCTTTCACAAACATGTTTCGGGACACAGACCAGATTTTTTAATTTCAAACTGAATCCAATCTGAACTTTTTTGTGTTAAAATTCATACACAGAAGAAGGGAAGTCTGTTGTCTGAAAATTTATTTAGTCACATGTTTGTGAAAGGTGCAAAAGAGTGTTGTGAAAATACAATGTTTTTCAAAAATTAATCAAATGTGAATCCACAATACAAAGTGATGATGAATACAATGTTTTCAAAAAGTTATTCAATTGTGATTCCACAACACAAAGTGATGGCGAATATAGAAGAAATATAAAAAAAAAAATATATATATAAGATTTTAAAGTAAAGAAATTGATTTATTATTATTATTATTATTGTTGTTATTATTATTATTATTTATATTTCAAGTGCACCGTTTTGTAAAATCAATTAGGTACTCTAAGGGCGCACTAGGAAAAAGACTGACCGAACAGTGCAGTATTTTCTACGCCAATTATTTTAATAGGTGCGAAGATATGTACTTCTATATCCACCATCACCGTAATTCAGTAAACATATTTTACAAATTCATACTGTGGAAGGACGTCTGCCGCCCGAAACATATTTTTGAGAAAAATACAAAAAAGTTTTAAAAGTTATTTAAATACGATGACATTAATAAATAAAAATAAAAATATCTAAAATTGTGGAACCATAATTATATATATTTTTTTAAAGTTTCTCATTTATTAAATTTTCACATGTCGCCACTGGTTAGTGAAAATATTTATTAGCAGTTGGAACGTACACGCGGCTTGCACAAGCAGCCGATAAAGCTCAGCTAGACCCAAAGCCGCTGCGTTCGCCAAACTTGATGCTTACCCTTATTTATAGTCCCATCTATTTACATCCCCCTTCCTTTTCTATTTTTCCGTTTTCACATAAGTTCGTATAGAACGATTTGTCTCATTTTTGGGTCATAGACCTCCTGAATGGATATTCTTTGTCCTTTGTGATACTACTTGCTAGTAACTTGATAAAAACATTGTTGTTAAAATAAACAAAAGACATTTTAAGAAATTGGTTTTTCTGTTTTTAATCATAAATAGAAAACCGAATTGCATTTAAGCACAGAATGATGTTTATATTTGAAGCCAATTTGTTCTGTTTTAGCCTAAGCTTTATCATGCCAATATAAGTAGGTACTAAACTTTTTAAAAGCTACACAATAACTTTAGTTTTATAACTTTTTATTATACGTTGCTTTCACCAATATTTATTTAACGAAGAGCTAAAACACAAATGCTCAATCAATTTATTTATTTTAAACATGTGTATTTAAAAAATACAGTGTCCATATTTTTTTTTTCTATCCTGTATACTTAAAACTAGTCTCGCCATGATATTATCATCTGAGCTTATTATATTTTCATTACGATAATCAAAATTAATTAAATTTTTGATATTGTTAATTCTGTAATACTGTGGCACTTCATAATTATGATTTTTAATTGATGAAAACACAGTCTTTTCCATCTTTGAGTAAATAAATAAATAAATAAGTACGCATTAGGAAAATATAAATCGAAAAGTGTCTTCAGAAGTCTCTTAAATTTAACGTCACTATCCTCATAATTTATACTAACGTGAAGAGTATTCCACGTTTTCAGTAGAATTTTATAAAATATTGTATATTCATAATAATAATAATATGCTAATTTTTAAAGTCCCGTTTTTTTATGTAATCACCTCAAGGGCTCATTAAGACGTGTTTTATATAAAGATATTTTCTGCAAACCAATCTCTAGGAATGAATCTTAAAAATAAACGAATATGAAATAAATATGACGAGAAATGGAAAATATTATTCTATTCAATTATTCTAGAAAATTTAGTTTTACTATTTCAAAAATTCAGCCAAAAAATTTAATATTGTTGTTTAATTAAATAGTCCATTGATTTGGCCGAAACACAATGATACTTCACCATTATTACTGTTAAAATTTATAACACTGTTATAATATCACTATTCACTTTCATTCACTGAGAATGTTGAGACAGCCGTATTTTATTTATAATGAATGCATAATGTATTATTCGCTGTGCATTTTGGTTTGGACATATGGAAAGAATGAATGAAGATAGAATGGTAAAAAAAATATATGTTAATGATGTAAATGGTACCAGAAATAGAGGAAGACCAAGGAAAACGTGGCACGATCAAATAAATCAAATATTGAATGTCGGCCATGTGAGGAGTCAGAGAAATCGACGCGTGCATGACACGATGTATGAATGTTGAGGAAGCGAGAGAAATATGTCAGGAAAGAAAGGTGTGGCAGTCCATTCTTTCTGCCTACCCCTTCGGGGAGACGGCGTGATGGTTAGTTAGTTAGTTAGTTATGAATGCATAATATATTTCGAAATTTAAAAAATGCAGTGTTACAACAAAAAAATAAAACGGTATTATTTGACATTTATAAAAAGCAGAGTATTGAAAATAATACATTCTGGCTATTGTTTTCATTTGAGCTTCCAGCAAAGAACAGTTCGCTGCGCGGAAAGCTCGAATTGTGGAGCGAATCATAGCGGCCCCCGGAGAACCGTTAAGGAACCCTCCCGCCCTAAGCACCACTTGTGAGGCCGCAAAATGGCGACAAACTCCATACGTACCCTTGGCCGTGATGCACAATTGCCTATTAAGCCGCCATTGAGGTATTCGTGGGATCCTCGCCATTCTTTTTTCATTGGATTACATCGCTTTCGATGCCCGAACAACGGGATATCTCTTATTTAAGTTTCATTATACGAAAGACACACATTCAAATTCCCTCTTTTTTGTTTCACTCGTATGACGAACGAATTTTTTATTTGATAAATTGACCGCCTTCGTAGTCGACTAGCCAGGGCTATTACTGCCATACAAAAGGTACCGGGTTCGATTCCTGGCAATGACAGTGTGATTCTCATGCTGTTTTTAGTTTGGTGTAGAATTCACGTGACAATAAAATAGCGACGGAAAAAAAACGAACTAACTTACCATTACACTGTTTCCCTAGAAATAATAATAATAATAATATGCTAACTTTTAATGGCCGCCTTTTCTTAATTGATAAATTTGATCATGCCATATCTTTCCTGGCCTTCCTCGACTTGTTTTCTATTCACACTACTCGAATGTACATTTAAAAAAATTCTTAATTCATTCATCCATTTCATATGTACAAATCATCTTAGTGACTCTTTCTGAATTTTTATTTACGACGCATACCTACACCCGCCTTACATTCCTTTCTAAGTTCTTCATTGGGTATACTTTTATAAATTGTATAATATGTATTTCCGCATTTTTCTTAGTGATCTCATTTCTACGGCATTAATCCTACTTCCTTTTTCTTCCAACCCAAACATACACTTCCATACATTAGGGTCGGCACTAGAACCCCATTGTGCACTGCCATCTTTACTTCAGTTGATATATATATATTTCTAGCGATAGATTAGCTACCTATTATTTAAATGTCATTAGAATCAATATAATAGCTTTACCATTTACTTCAATTTGGGCGGTAATAGTGTTAAGAGCTATTCAACATAATAATAATAATAGTAAAAAAAAGGTGTCAAGTATCAAAAATGAGTTTTTGATTTGGTAATAAACATAATTGTGCAAATAAGTGATTGAATAATAGAGTGTAGTACACTCTTCACCATATAAAATGCTTCACATGTTGCATTTTTTAATCTTTTTTTGTAACTACTTTGTAATAACCAGATTTAAATTATATTAAAAGTTTTATTTGAGCAGTTTGAACAGTTTTATTTTATCCTTGTTTTTTTGAGGTTACGGCATAATTAAAATACGCAAATAATCTATGGTTTTGATTGTGCTGAATTCGCTATTTGTTTTTTGTTGTGAACATGATCTAAAAATTTTGTACCAAAAGAGATTATTAAAATGATGTATTACCCAATTAAGATAATAGATAAGAGTAATGGAGCCGCCATTTCTACAAGGATGTCGGCGATAAATAATAAAAGTGATTTATTTTGGGAATTAAACCATTTTGGGCGCTTCAACACAGAGCTCCCGTTGTATAAAGAAGAAAACACTGTGAGAAATAACAAAAGTGTTTTAGGTACTTGTTTACCAAAACGACAACTTATTTAAAAGTATGGTGGATGTGTAAGTACTTTCATCGACATTCCATAAATCAATAAAATGAAATTCCATAATGAGGATTTTTTATAAATTAAAACACTGTTTTTTCCACTTTTCAGTTTATTTTTCTTGACATGCTTCGAAGGTTTTACACCTTCATCATCAGGAGAACGATATAAACGTTTGTATCCCCGTTGTTGGAGAAGGTGTAAAGCCTTCGAAACATGTCGAGAAAAACAATCTCAAAATTGGAAAAAAAAATTATTATAAAATTCATAAAAAAATCGTAAATGTATTTGATGTAACATTTCTGATTATTATTTTTAATTGACTAACTAACTAACTACCTAACCATCATGCCATTTCCCCGGAGGGATAGGCAGAGAGGATGGATCGCCACAATTTTCTGTCTCTCGGGCTTCCTCTACATTTATACATCGTACCATGCACTACTGTCGATTATTCCGACTTCGAATGTGACCGCCTTTTAGTAATTGATTAATTTGGTCATGCCATGTTTTCCTCGGTCGTCCTCGGCTTCTTTTTCCACTCACGCTGCTTGTGTACAACTTTTTAACCATTTTACTATCATCCATTCGTTCCATATGTCCAAACCATCTCAGGGATCCTTTTTTAATTTTATCCATGATGCAGTCATCTGCCTTACATTTCTTTCTTACTTCATCTTTTGGTATTCTATCATACATCGTTTTCCCGCACATTCTTCTTAGTGATCTCATTTCTACGGCGTTTATCCTGCTTTCATCCCATAAAAAACATCACCTCAGTGCGACATGGCAAAATTAAATAATCGGGTGGTGGTCCAGGGGATAGAGCGCTTGGCTCCTGATCCAGGGGACATGGGTTCAAGCCTGGACACGACCAGATTCCTTCTTCATAATAATGAGCTATTTTCTGCTCACATTGAAGATTGTAAAATAAATTCTAATATCATTGATGTAAATCCTTGATATTAGTCTTTTTTTAAAAAAATAAAATAAAATAACATGTGACTGTAAGTACTCTGTCTCCTAGCAAGCACCGTCCTATATCACTGAGGTCAACTTCGTTATCAGGACCCAGGAAAATATATCCGGAATTCAATTACCAAGAACACGCACCGTAGACTCTCGTGGTCTCTTTTAAATCCTGGGTGAAGGAGATACAGCGATGGATACAATTATCTAAAGAGGGGGACAGATAGCAGATCAGTTAATCCGAATCCAAAGGTCCAAATACCCGTTTCATTAATCCAATGAAGGCGCAATTTAAAATGCTTTATTAATTTTTAAATAACAACCGGATCAGCGAATCGGCTTGTAATGCTAATTACAGAATTTGTTACGAGAACCGATGTCGCGATATAGTTTCTAAATTATATAGAATTACAGTTCTATGATTGACGTTGTGAAATTAGATTATACGTAAATGCGTAACCATAATAAGATATTCCGTCCGCAAAGATTTTATACATGTAAATACGCTATAGTTTTAAATGGCAGGATTTTATACATGTAAATACGCTATAGTTTTAATTATATTGTTTTGTTTGTTTTCAATAATAATAAGTAAACCTTTTTTATTTCTCTAAATATCATCAAATGAATTATTACTGTTGTTTACTAACTAACTAACTAACCATCACGCCATTTCCTATACGCACGTCGATTTCTCAGACTCCCCTGCCACATTTTCCTCAGTCTTTTTCTATTTCTATTTCCGTTTACGTTTTTTTTACATATATTATACTTTTATTACCATTCTTTCTTCAGTCATTAATTCTATGTGTTTATACCATTTTAATGATCCTTTCATTTATGTTTACAAAATCTGCAATATTAATTATAACAAACTAACTAACCATCACGCCGTCTCCCCGAAGGAGTAGGCAGAAAGAATGGTGTGCCACACTTTTCTTTCCTGACATATTTCTCTCGCTTCCTCAACATTCATACATCGTGTCATGCACGCGCGTCGATTTCTCGGACTCCTCACATGGCCGACATTCAATATTTGATTTATTTGATCGTGCCACGTTTTTTGAAGAGGATATTCAAAATCTTGATTTAGTATATTGATAAGTGTGGATTATTAGATGAGCAGATATAGGAATTGGTAGGTAATTTAAGACTAAAAATCTTTAGTTCCGATCTCTTCCGATATACCTAAACCATTTACCTAATGCAGCGAATAAATATACCCTTCTCTCTTCCACTATAACCCCAAATTACGGGCCGAGAACTAGCGGGCTAATTAGGCACCCAAGGCTAATCCGAATGGCTTAATCCAATATCACAAACCCCCATTAAATATATTTTAGTGGAAAACGAAAGAGAAAAAAATAAAAGTATCCCCCGGCTACTCGGTCGTCTATCGCAACCGAAGAGCTATATAACATTATATGGAGCATTTATGTGAACATATGAAGTCAACAAAGAGACGAAAATATCATTGGATTGGATTAAACATATTTATGAATTGAATGTTCTTATTTTTCTTTTAATTTTTTATACACTTTGTTTATACAACACTTACATTAAAAAAATTAAAATTACATAGACATGTTTCGGATAACCAGTCCTTCTTCAGTAATTCATATTATAAAGATACATATTTAAAATATTATACAATTGTTTACATGACCGGACAGATGTTACAAAGATTTATTTTCCAAAATAAATCTGGCACAGGACAGAGAGGCTTACGCTAGGGTGATAGCCGAAGTCGGGGGGACCTGACATGGCACTCGATGAAGTAGAAGAAGTGGATATTCTTATTCTTCTTATTTGCTAGCCTTCTTCCCTCCACTGCTGGATACAGGCCTCTTCCAATTTCTTCCACTCGTCTCTATCCTGCCCCTTTTGTATCCAAGATTTTCCAACCCTTTTGATAATATCATCGGTCCATCTCATCGGTGGCCTTCCGACACTTTGTCTATTTTCCCATGGTCTCCAACTGAGTATCCTGGGTGCCCATCTGTTGCCACCCTGTCTAGCCAAGTGTCCAGCCCATTGCCATTTCAATTTTGCCACTCGGCCCATGACGTCAGCAACCCTGGTGCGGCGTCTGATTTCTTCATTTCTTATGGGGTCATGCAAGCTCACACCAAGTATCTGTCTTTCCATGGACCTCTGTGTACACTTGAGCCTGTGGACACTTTTTGCTGTAAGAGTTGTCGTCTCTAGTCCGTATGTCATCATGGGCAGTATACACATGTCGTAGACCTTTCTTTTGAGACAAAAGTGGATATTATATTAAACTTAATCTCTACTGGACGGTCTATAAGGCGTTGCATGGAATGGCACCAACTTATATATCTGAACTCTGCATCAACGAGAACCTGAATGCTAGACAGTCTACATTGCGATCAGTTGAGTCTTCTGCGATCGGTAGATTGACTGTGCCAAAACGCTGTCCTAGCACAAACTTTGGCGACCGAGCCTTCGTGGTAGCTAGCCCTTCAGCCTGGAACAATCTTCCAGCAGAACTTAAGTGCATTGAGAATCAATCAGAGTTTAGATCGAGACTCAAATCGCACCTTTTCAAATTATCATTTCCTGTCAGGAAGGGCTGATCGACTACGTCAGGTGCAACCCTCATACTAAATACGTTTATTATTTTTGTTATCATTTTTATTATTATTAATATTATTTTTATCTAGTTGATAAAGCGGAGCATCTTTTACAGCGCCCTTGAGATGAGTAATTCATAAAAATGGCGCTTTATAAATTATCCATTTTATTATTATTATTATAATTTTTATTATTATTATTATTACAACATTACATTAAAATTGATTACAACATAACATGATATTAAATGATTTCATATATTAAGGTTTAATTAATTTCATAAGAATTAAAGTCGATACTCCCTCCTTTAACCTACTTCCTCCAGGGTCGTAACGAAGCGTAATTTGGTCTAGTTTTTGTTTGGCCATTTTATGTGAGGAAAGCGAACCAAATTTGAAGAAATAAATTCTGAATTTGAAAACTGTGATTTTGTTTTAATGCTGAAATGAGCTTTGGAACTACTAAATAACTTCATTGAAAATTGATCACAACATAAATAGTTCCTCACATTTCCTTAAATACTAACTCTAATTAGGTGATATATAAGCATAATGTAGTGTTCTATATACTTATTTATTTATATATTTATTTGTTGAATCGCTCTTTTCATCATGACAGAATGAGCCAAATCGATGTAGAGGGTATTATAGCTATCATAGTGATTCTCGTGACACGTTATAGGTAGCTAATCTATCGCCATTTTATTGTTACGTGAATTCTACACCAGACCAAAGACAGTTAACAATCACGCTGTCCTGGCCAGGAATCGAACCCGGAACCTTCGGGGTGGCAGTCAATGCATTTACCACTCGGCCACGAAGGTCGTCAATATATTTTAATACAAGTGTAAATAATTAGAAGAGTTAACAGTACATATGTTCCTAGTTAATCAAAATTGAAGTTAAACTAGATTCAAACAAGTGAATTACAATAATTGAACAAAATGAAGTTATATATGATAAATTAACTAACAATCCAACCATCCCACCATCTCCCAGAAAGGGTAGGAAGAAATAATGGACTGTCACACTTTAACCGATGCGGCACTCCATCCTTCTCTTTTCGCCCCGCGGGAGGCGCGGTGTGATGGGTTGCGAACCTCATCGCCACCAACAGGTAAAATACAAAATGCATAGGAATGTATAGTACGCCATTGTTCAATTATGGTTGAAACTAATAAAAATCATCTTTACACTGACCACTAATAAAATGACACGGTACGGAAATACGTGGGTGCCATTAGCTTTTAGAAAAAAACAAATCGTGTAGTTGATCGGCGTAATAAAATAATATAATAAATATTTAGTATATAAATATTGAAAGCCGCATAAATCTGCACAAAACCGCAAATGACAATGAAATGAAACGTGCAAAGAACATCTTATTATTGTGCGGCGTTCCTTTTTAAACATTCGTTCCACAAAATAAAAATACATCTCTGTAAATTAAAATCATTATTATTATATAATTGTATTATATATCATCATAAATAAGCGTTACCAAAAGTATGTGGATTTAGAAATATTAAGTCATAAAATAGTAATAATAAAATTTCTAGAAAACAGACGTTTTCATTAGTGTTAATTACTTAATATTTAAAAATCTCATAATACAAAATAACACTTCTAGAAAAACGACGTTTTCATTCATATTGATTACGAAACACGTCAATTCTATAATACAAAATACACAGAAGTTTTCATTTCTATTAATAACGAAACATTTCCGTTCCATAAAACATAATAAAACTTCTAGAAAACTTACGTTTTCATTCGTATTAATTACGAAACATATCAATCCCGTTATAGAAAACAGACGTTTTCAAAAATATCATTTTATTAGACGGGTATCAACGATGTTTTGACTAGTAAAAAAAGACATATTATTATAACTGTAACGGTGCATCCAAGCTAAATTTCAAGGCGTTATAATATTTATTAAAAAAAAATTTTTTTCAATAATCACGCATATTCAGGGGGTTTTCGAATAAAAAATGGCAGATTAAAAAATAGAATTTTAATTTTGGTTTATCCGCGAAGGGGAGAGTACACGCGCAATGATCACAATTCACCGCAGTTTCATCGCGGGGTCCACATTTCACACCGGACAGTTTATAATTAGTATGTGCGTAGGCATCGGTTTATATCACCTCTGAGAATATTTCAGAATTAAAAACGGGCGTTGAAACATCGCGGGGAGGGAGTCCTGGTCCCTGTTTGCGAGTAACTCGCGAAAATGCCACATAAAAATTCATTAAACTTAAAATATGTAAGGAAAAAGTTGTAGCAAGACAAACCTATTACGTTACAAGGGGTCCCATGTAATTAATGTAAATTCTGCCTTCTGTTAGGCATTCTAATTAATATTGGGTAATTTAGCATGTACAAGTATATAAAAGATAACATTAAACAATATTTAAAACTGTTAAATTAAATAACTTTGTTTTTTTGTACCACAATTGTACTTTATTTTACGCGACAGCTGTAAATTTGGCATAGGAAAGAATTTGACATTTCTATTCAAATTGACATCGGAACACATAAAGATTCGTAAAATCACGAAAATTTGACATTTGATATATTATTGTAACACCTGATGATATCAACATAGGTTGATGAAACAGCTGTCTCGTAAAATAAAATACAATTGTGATAAAAAAAACAAAGTTATTTAACTGAACAGTTTAAAATGTTAAGGTATCATTGTGTTTCAGCCAAAACAATTGACTATTTAATTAAACAATATTTATTTAAAAGCAAAATTCAACTAATAAAATTAAAACAAGTAATTAAGTGTTTTGAACGTTTTGTTGACACTCTATAAAGTGTTCAATATTGATGAAAACGTCAATATTTCAAGATAGCATCGAGCTTTTCAATGGAATTAAGCTAAAAGGATTTGTTAACATATGTTTTTGATTTTCATAACAGTCAATATTTCTATCAACTATAAGAAATGTGACCTATAAGTAATGAAAACGTTTGCTTTTAAGACGTTTTACGTAAGTCTTTCCAATAATGTTGTTTTTGATAAACTGTGGAAATTACACTATGGAAATCCGTAATAACGAAACGGATTAAAACACTGTTTTTTTCACTTATAAGCCATCAAATGTTATAATTAAATGTTGATTGTAATTTTTAATAATGCCAATCGATAATGGCATTATTGAGAATATGTTGGTGATAGAGCGGTAGCGACAATTTCTTAAAAAAATAAATAGATAAATTGTGATTAAATAACAGTGTTTCAAAATTAAACAGTCAATGAAATTGAAATACCATAATGTTTTCGCCGAACTAACTAACTAACCATCAGGCCATTTTTCCGGAGCGGTAGGTAGAGAGGATGGATCGCCACAATGCTCTGTCCTGGCACATCTCTCGGGCTTCCTCTACATTCATACATCGTACCATGCACGCACGTCGATTATTTTGATTTCGAATGTGAACGCCTTTTAGTAATTGATTAATTTGGTCATGCCATGCTTTCCTTGGTCATCCTAGGCTTCTTTTTCCACTCACGCCCCTTTGCTTACAACTTTTTAACCATTCTACTCTCATCCATTCGTTCCATATGTCTAAACCATCTCTGGGATCGTTTTTTAATTTTATCCATGATGCAGTCATCTGCCTTACATTTCTCTCTTATCTCGTTGTTCGGTATTCTATCATATCGGTATTCTATCAGTTTTCGCCGAAACGATACGTAATTTTGTTATAATAAAACGCGTAAATTAACACTTAGTATGTGGCACGTACCTACCTCAAAATGCACTCGCAAATTCATCTATGCCCCTAAACTAAATAGACACCCATTTGCCGAAGCCACAAATCGCTTTGAACAGCATGCGCGCTACCATATTGCATACTTTAGACGCTCGTATCGAGGGCACCGACAAAACAATATAGCCAGAGCCGTTTTCTATGAGATAGAAGGACAATTTTACTACCCTTTAGTGTTTTTACGGTGTTATTCGGGCAATAATACCCCGAGTTCCTAAGAAACGGAGAAAGCGGGGGGAAACGAGTGCCTTTATTGCGTCACACGATGTAAGTCGTAAAATTCCTTTATGGCAGCGTAATCAGTCATTTGAGTTTTTACGTTCGGGTAGTTGGTCATTATCCCGAACGATTTATGGGACACCCGTTCTAATGATAATAGTCTCCTGGCGAGTTAACTCCTTCCAAATAAATCACCGCTAGGTCGTTGTAAGGAGTTCGACAAAAAATTAGAATTTTAGGTTGCTCTGGAACGGTAAGTGATTGTTTCTTTTGTCCTTTAATAGCAGAAAAAAAGGGCAGTTAAGTTTACAGTAGCCACTTATTTAAGATATATACAGTTAATAATAGTACAAATTCTCTTACTAGAATTGCAAAAAAAGTTTTCATTAACTCAACTAGTTTGAACTGTTGTGAAATATGTTTTTAAAATACTGTTTATCTTCTTACTTTTACTTGATTTATATTTTATCTTTGTGTAAATTCTAAACGATTTTAATTGAACAGTGTGTGATTCATAAAACTATGGCTATTTTAATGATTAGTAAGTAGGTATAAAAGGAAAAATTTCAAAAACTCAAAAAAACTAATTTGCTGCACTTAAACAAACTAAACTAACTAACCATCACACCGCTTCCTCGGAGGAGTATGCAGAGGGGATGGACTACCATAACGCTTTGTCCTGACATACACCTCTAGATTTCTCTACATTCATACATCGTAACATGCACATTCGTCGATTTTCCAACATCGAATACTTGTTATTATTTGATTAATTTGGTCATGTCATGGTTTCCTTTGTCTTCCACGGCTTCTCTTTCCACTAACACAGCTTAGCTTAGATATCATAATATCCACGGACCAGACGTGAACTGGAGTGGCTTCCGAGAACTGTTTTAAACTCAAGCAAGATGGTCAAATGACTTCTAAAGTGTAATGACAAGAGATCAATGGCACAGAGTGCGAGGGATACAGAATTGAGGAAGTCGGGAAGAACGGCTTGTATCCTACACTGGACGACTAATGGGTGAGGTTGATGCTTATTTATCTTCATTTATATATAAGATTATTAAAAGGATTGCTCAGCAATAAGCAAACTGGATACGCCATTACATCAGGGAACCGGGTCTGCTTATTGCCTTCGCGGAGAGAATGGTTGAGGTCAGAAACTGCAGAAGCCGGTCAAGAGACGACCCCTATATGGGCCAAGTGATTAGTGACATGCACTGTGGTAGCTACAAATATTATAGATACATATACGATACAGATACAGATACTCGTATATATAAATACCGGCTGAAGATAGAACTGAACAAATAAATAAGAATGATGCATATTGCAGACCAATCTTCAGGATTGTAACCATGAAGAAAAATATGAGACATTTAATAAATACAGAAATTTTATGAATTGAATCTGAATGTAAAATAAAAAAAATATTAAGTTTACCACAGACATAAAACATTATTTACTACATGTAGTTCCTACTGCAAAAACTCGGTGCAAAACCGACTTAGAATCCGTAAAACGGAAGCGCAAAAACAAGTTTACAAATATTAAAACAGCATTAATAAATCAGAAGGAGCAAACAAAAAACGGCTTGCATGGCTGCGAGGAACGACTAATAAATTAATATAATTGACATATTTCTACCACTTGATTGCTTTAACGGTTGCGTTCACAATTCTAAAGGAAGTTCCGACCGCCAGAGCATGTGGCCTGAACCAGCGCCGAGGCGTTTCCTTTGTGGAATATCTTCACGCCTGCGCCGCCCGTCTCGAATTACGTTAATGCTTATTTAATAAGTGCCGTAAAAGGAACTTTACGTAGATTGACCTCGTATCTCGCACGGAGCCAATAGGTAATCCGGCGGTCACGGTATATATAATAACTTATGTAGGTTTGTTCGTGCTCTATGCAATTAAAAATTACTTGTCTCCTTTTATAATTAAGGTAATTGCAGGAGAATTTGTTTGAAAAAAAAAATGATACAAATAAAGGTGTTCTGGAATAACTTTTCTAATAATATTTGTATAGTTATTATTATTATTATTATTGTTACTAATGAGATCTCTTAGACGAATGTGTGGATACTCTGTGTATGATAGAGTGTCGAATGAAAATATAAGAAGTGAATGCGGTGCGAATGATGGTGTCATGAACAAAATAATGAAAGGATCATTGAGATGGTTTGGACATATGGAAAGAATGAATGAAGAAAGAATGGTAAAAAAAACATATGTTAATGATGTAAATGGAACCAGAAATAGAGGAAGACCGAGGAAATCGTGGCACGATCAAATAAATCAAACATTGAATGTCGGCCATGTGAGGAGTCAGAGAAATCGACGCGCGTGCATGACACGATGTATGAATGTTGAGGAATCGAGAGAAATATGCCAGGAAAGAAAAGTGGGGCAGTCCATTCTTTCAGCCTACCCCTTCGGGGAGACGGCGTGATGGTTAGTTAGTTAGTTAATTATTATTTTTATTATTTAAACAAACAATAGATTTAATGAATTCAAATGAACAGAAAACTCATTATGGGACAAAAATGAAAATTTACACACCAATATAATTATAGAATATTCAGAAAAAATAAATTAAGACTAATATTAACGGCTACGTGAGCAGTCAGCGAAATCTACATGCGTGCATGAGGTGATGTATAAATGTTGAGGAATCGAAAGAGAAGTATGTCGGGAAAGAACAGTGTGGCGGTCCACTCTTTCTACCTGCCCATTCGGAGAGTTAGCTTGGTGGTTAGTTAGATAAAAACATGGACATAAATATAAATATAAAAAATACTTCATGGGTGTGACATGACATGTCATTCCCATAAGATATAATAAAACTGCTAGAAAATAAATAAATTAAAAATGGAATTATTCTTCACAATGTAAATCTAAAATGTAATTATCTATATCAGTTTTGTGATGGTTTCAAAAAGGTTGTTTGTCCATCTACAAATAATGGAATTTGTTTTTTGAATGCATACAAATACTAGTAGACAAATACTGGATTTTACCCATTGCGGGTTAATCATTTTGATATATTATTGAGATACAATTAATCCTTACAAATAATGGAGAATATATATGAGTATTTTAATAAGCAGTGTATTATTTTTGTTTTTAAATCTGATATCATTGTGTCAAATGAATGATTAACAAACTGTTTATATTGAAATAATATGGAATAACAAAATTCTTCAGTATAATCTTGAACCTATGTATGAGAAGGTAGGTACAGCTTTATACCTACCTACTCGCGCTACCGATACCCCGCCTACTAATAACCAATGATGAACTGCGTCACGTGGGACGTGCACACGTGATTTTAATGGACCAATAAGAGGGCGGGACAGAGTACAAGGCTCTAAGCCTGCTTTCTCGGTCTACTGGCTCAGCTACACTTAAGGACGGAAAAAAATAATGCAACCTTTTGCATTACGATGCATTTCTCATTAAGTGAGCTGAAATCATTAATTTGTACACTGCAGTGAGGTGAGAATAGAATGAACATTTTTTATTGCACTAAAGCATTCTTCTATATATACAAAGTAATTTTATAACGCTTGGTTTGCTAATTTATACCATGATGGAAAAATGCTTTCTTGTATTTTTTATGAATTCCATTTGAACTATTTATACATATTTTTCTCATGATGCCATACGAAGTTTGGTGATATAATTAAATAATAAATATGAATGAGAATGCCTGAAAAACATATCTATCCAACAAATATAAGAAAATAAAAAATATATATATTTTTGACAATTTTTTTATTAAAGCGAAGCCTGAAACTGGCAAAAGAACGATGAAAGTAGAATAAATACAGTAGACATGAGATCTCTTAGACGAATGTGTAGATACCTTGTGTATGATAGAGTGTCGAATGAAAATATAAGAAGTGAATGCGGTGCGAATGATGGTGTTATGAACAAAATAATGAAAGGATCATTAATATGGTTTGGACACATGGAAAGAATGAATGAAAAAAGAATGGTAAAAAAAATATATGTTAACGATGTAAATGAAACTAGCAATAGAGGAAGACCGAGGAAAACGTGGCACGATCAAATAAATCAAATATTGAATGTCGGCCACGTAAGAAGTCAGAGAAATCGACGCGCGTGCATGACACGTGCGAATGTTAAGGAATCGAGAATGTCAGGAAAGAAAACAGTGGCAGTTTATTCTTTCTGCCTACCCCTTCGGAGAGACGGCGTGATGGTTAGTTAGTTAGTAACATTTTTTTTTTGCAATGGTGCTTAACACGCATTGTGCGGCCAGCTTCATTTGCAGTAAAAAAATGGTCTCGAACTGTGGCTGACTATATTTGCAGCTCAGACATACCTATATAGTTCCCCTTAATATTACTTACAATCTAGTAGTATGGAATTTAAGTAAAAAAGTTTATTATTATATATATTTATATATGAACTGCAAATATAGTCTGCCGTAGTTCTAAACCATTTTTTACTGCAAATGTAGTCAACCGTATTGTAGGAGTTAGAAATAAAGCTCTTTGAAAGCGTGCACGTCAACACAATATAATATATTGTAAAAATATGCATATGTATATATGGCTATAATACAATACGAGTCGTGATATCTGCTTATAAATTATTATACTTAGGAATGTCCCTAGTTATATTGTTTTAATCAGAATTCAAAACAGCGAACTCAAGATATGAGATGGAAATAAGATAATGCATCCCAAGGGAGTAAGAAATAGACGAACTCTGTTAGACGAAGCGTATTCGAGTAAACACAATATGACACTCTAGCGTATGAAACACCCTGTGGAGGATCCCCCGCGTGTACGACAAATTCTCGCTTCGGGACACCCTATAAAATATCACATACAGTGTAATAATCCAGCAAATAGGTCGTATATGCATTATGCTACGAATACTAGTACACTATCGTTATATATGAATGTGTTGGTAAATTAATACAATATTATATATTTGAATAAAAGAAAAACAAAACGTATTCGTAATTTTCCTATATTAATGTACCATGTTTAATTATTTATAAAATTAATTTTTCCTATTGCCTACATTATTTTTACATAGCCCAACTAGGAAAATCTGTCCTAGGGAGGCTTATTGTATTAATATACTATACTATAATAGAGTATGAAATATTTAAATTGTTTGTAAAACGTCTGTTTTTTAGAAGTTTTATTATACTCATATTTTATGTGAATTGCATGTTTTGCCTGTCATTTGATAATGCTTTAGACAGGCAAAACATGTCATTCACATAAAATATAATAAAACTTCTAGAAAAAAGATTTTTTTTAAAAATAGGAAGAGAATTTTCATTCCTATTAATTATTTGATATGGAGTTTTACATCATTGTTCAAGAAAAAATAAAGAAATATTTTTCATAACCGAATAAACTTTGTTTTTATATCATAATTGTATTTATTTTACCACAGCTGTTGCATCAACCAATGTTGACATCATCAGGTGTTACAATAACATTTGATAATGCTATCGCAAGGCAAAATATGTCAATCACGTAAGATGTCGATTCAAAAGAAACATTATAAGATAAAAAGAATAATCACATAAACCATAGTAATCAATGTACATCAGTGTTAATTTTTGTGATAATAAATCTACACATTTATGATCAACGTGAATATCTTATTCAAAGATATAAAAAAATCAGGGCAGGAATTGTAAGCAAAAGCACAAGTCTTCGCATAAATCTGTTCTTGTGCCTTAATTAGAGCAGGTAGGAACTTCGTATGTCCCCCATTATTAATAATAACTCAACACTCGCGCCCAAACTAACTGAACTATAACTTAACCGAGTTAATTAACTTAAAGGCGTAGCCGGCCATTATTCACAATAATTATTAAGCAAAATGCATTTTACTGTGACAAGAATTCAAAACGTCTTTATCCCCGACAAACTATGGCAACCCAAATGCATTTTAGAACAATGAAATGCGGAATAAATCATATGTTATTTACGTCTTATTGAAATTCAAATTGACAACTAAACAATAAGTAATTGTATCGATTAGCATTGAAGTAATTTTATCCAACTATATATATTTGTATAGAACTACTTCGTTCAATAAATAAATCATACCATAATTTATAGACTGATTATTGTCGATATTCTACCTGGGAGTTTCTTACGTTCTACCATAACTAACCATCACGCAGTCTTTTTTTATTAAATTTAAAACAAATATTTAATTTAATCTTAAAGAGCTTATGCTATTTATAAAACTATAGATATGTACATAATTTTTTTTTAAATATTTTAAAAGGAAACCAGTGGCGTCTTGTACATTTTTTTTCTAGAAAATGGGGCTGTGTGTTTTATAACTAACTAACTAACCATTACGCCGTCTCCCCCCGGAGGGGTAGGCAGAAAGAATGGAACGCCACACTGTTCTGTCCTGACATACTTCTCTCGCCTCCTCCACATTCATACATCTTGTTATGCACGCACGTCGATTTCTCCGACTCCTCACGTGACCGACATTTAATATTTGATTGATTTGATCGTGCCACGTTTTCCTCGGTCTTCCTGTATGTCTAGCTCCGTTCACGTCGTTTACATATACCTTCTTCACCATTCTGTCTTCACTCATTCTTTCCATGTGTCCAAACCATCTTAACGACCCTTTCATTATTTTGTTCATAACACTTTCTTTCGCACCGCATTCACTTCTTATACTTGCATTTGACACTCTATCATATACAGATTTACCACACATTCTCTTTCAACTTGAGTTATATGAGTTTGAAAAACTCTGTTCTAAATCTCTTAAATGTAAATATTCAACACTAACCTGAGACTCACAGATAATTCTGTATAATTCGTCTATTGTTTTATGAAAAATGTTGTAAAAATGCATAATCAATAAATAATACAGAGTTTTATATTATTGTTCAAGACACAAAAAATGTTTTAATATTTGTATCATATAATTTCAAACTCTGATACAAGAAATGAATGGAGGGCATAATAATGCGTTTAGAACAAAATAATAAATGGATCGTTAAGTTGGTTTGAACTTACATAAATAATAGTGAAAAAAGTATACTTTAAATCATATAAATGAAGTCACAAGAAAATATGGTAAACCTATATTGATTTAATTTAGAGTTAATGATTTTCAGTACAATTGATAATGACTTAACAAGGCGAAACATGTCATTAATACAAATAACAAATAAAAACTTTAAGAAAACAGAAGTTTTCATTCGTATTAACTATGTGAACATTAACTATGTGAACAACTCAATTGACAAAATATCAGACTATCGTCTTCCCTGTGAAGGTCGGAACCCGTTTGCTGTCGGGCTCTACATAAAAATGCAAATGCCCCCACATAAAGTATTGTGATGCCTAAATAACGAATATACAAACAAATAACGCTTTGTTGCGTCGATGGGGTGAGGGACCAAGATGGCTCATAAACAAATGAATGCCATCGATATGTTTTGTTTTGTTTCTCGCATTCAAAAGAGGTGCGGATGTTGAAGTTGTTATATAATCTTGAATAGACTACCGAAATGAATTGTACGACATATTGAATTACTGTTCTAATTCAATGATTTCTTTTATTACACAATAAACCAATGCACTAATGCACAAAATAATGATATTTTATGAAAGCGTTAATACACTAGGTAATTATGAATTGCTTATTAAGCTTTTGAGATAATTTCTCTCCACACATATTGAAGGTATTATACCATCATGGGGAGAACCATATAAATTAATTTAGTTTTTATCGTTTTCTAGAATACCACACGCTGTGGCGCATCAGATTCCTGCCGGCTGCCGTCCCCCGGAAGACCGCCGAAGAGATGGAGAGATATTTGGGAGTCAACCTCCCAAGAGAGGCCAGACTGATTTCAGAACAGACCAAAGGTCTATAAGGAGAAGAAGAAAAAGAAGAAGAAGTTTTCTAAATAATGATAATAAAACACTTTCGAAACATCTCTATAAAAATAAATTTATTAATTGAAAAAAAAAGTGTCATAAAGTCATAAAAAAAATCGTCATTAAGGAATTCATTAAGTTTATCAACAATAAAAAGTGTTATATAAATAATAACATGGGTATTCTGTTATTCTGGTAAGGAGGCAAAAACATTTATCTTCACGCCTTTTATCGGAGGAGTTGGCAAATAGGATACACAAAATAAAAATAGATGTTTCTAACACCTGACATGGATTTTTGAATTTGAATGATTTTGTAGTCTCATTAAGAAATATTTTTTCACAATCGTGATAATTTTTAATAATTTATTCGATATAATTTATAATCAGAGTTTGATATTCGATCATATAAAGATTTATTATTCATTATTAATTGCATTCTTGGAAGGGTTGATATAAGAATACTGTTACGAACTGGCCGTCTAAGCCATTTAAAATAAATATTTCACAGTCAAATTATTTGTTTAGTTCTTCGATTAAGTGGCTGTCCTAAACATGAAGTTTCTCGAAATCATTTTCCTTAGGGAAAAATCGATTTAAAAATACTTACTTACTTACATGCATTCCTAGATTAGGGCTTCATATTATGTATCCACCACTAATTTAAATAAAATTACCACTTGTGCATATAACAAATGTATATATCAGTATGAAAATATCTAGCCCCTTTAAATAATTCGATTTGAAATCGATCCATAATTTCCAATAATTTCAGTGAAGTGTCCGTGATTATAATAATAATGATACCTACATTGCATAGAAACCAGTAGTTGGTAATAAAAATATATAAGAATCTCATTGCTACTTGTATGATATCCGCTTCTAATATTAAAATGTATTACCATATACGTGTGCATTAGATGAGAAGACACCGTGTCATCAAATCAATTTGAATAGAAAAAGTTTCTTGTCCCTTGGATGTACATGGGCACATAAGCCATTATGTAAAATAAAGGTATTTATGTAAAACATGTTTTTTTGTAAATTATAATAAGTAATTCTTTGTATAATTTCATGTGAATTCTAAGGTACAGGCCCAATTATGCGCGGATTTAAAAAGATCCATCGCGAACAGGTTTTTTTGCACTGACGGGATACATCTTAAAACTGAATAATGAAACTGCGAATAATTATTACCTACATAATGTTATTCCTATGTACCAATTTCATATACAACTAGAGGACAAACCAATCTACATATTAGGTATTAAAAACTGCTCCAAGGTAAGATGAACGATCTGGTAGGTACGCTTTATGATGGATATATGGGTAATAATAATGTGGACACGAGTATGACAGTAAGTTGTATAGCGTTACGAAATAAGTTGATGTTAATTACTAGTCTGGATAAAAAAAAAAATCTATAGTCAATCCCGTATTGCCTACTTATAAATAAACGATAAAACACGGATATTGCTTAAATTAAAAACACACAGGTATGCGTGTAGAAAAATAATCGGAATCAGGTAGTTTAAAATAATAAACTAATTTTCAGCTGACGCAATTACTAATCAACGTAGTTTACTTAAAAGGACATCATATATATTATATATGTACGTAAAATATTTTGTAGATTGTATTTTTATATTACATTTTAATTATATTTTTAAGAATTTTTCAATTCAAATTTTCATGACAAAGCGGCATTCATAAAATTTTTATATTTATAACAAATTAATAGCTAGAGCTTGTTTGCAAAGAGTTTGCCGCCTTTTGCCATGTGGACTCCCAGCTGTCTTTTCATCTCTTGGGGTGTCTTCCAAGAAGCCTTCATCCCTCTGGTTTCCCATGCAGGGCAAGGTGTGATAGTCTTTATAATTAATCATAATGTTATTAATATGTTATTTACTAATCATCAAGCCGTCTCCACGAAGGAGTAGGCAAAAAGAATGGACTGCCACACTTTAACCAATGCGGCACTCCATGCTTCTCTTTTCGCCCCCGCAGGAGACGCGGTGTGATGGGTTGCGAACCTCATCGCCTCCAATAGACACCTCCCGTATACCACTTTGTTTATAATATTTCATATTTATTACTTTGTTTATATTGTTTTGTTTCTTTCACCCTTTTGTAATGTTGTATTGCATCTGATTATTCTATCCACTATTAAATATACAAGTTCTTCTTCCGTGGTGCCGTGTCAAGTCCCTCCAGTATTGGCGATACCTGCAGCGAAAGCATATCTGTCCTGCGCTTCTTAGAACAGGTCCTCAACTCTCCAGATTCCTGTCCTGTTTCTTATATAATAAACTACCTTCTGCCAACTCCCCGCCGCTCCTCCATCTTACCCATGATTATCAGCCGAAGAAGGTGGTATACCACATAAATAAAGTGTCATAATATGTTAGCATTTTCTTGATTAAGTCCATATAATTTAAATTCGTTCTAATATTATTTTTGCTCGGATTCAAAGTTTCCTACCACGAATGAGATAATTACACATTATAAATTATAGCTAATTGCAGGGGCGGCGGCATTATTTATTCTCCAGCTTCCTTAGAGTAAATTTAAAGCAAACGTCTTCTTCGTTTCGTGGCGTCCATTAATTACATAGGCCACAGTTTCAAAATCCAGATTAGGTGGTTGAATGGCTATGGAAAACCGGCGAGACTAATTGTTTTATTATATAAAACCGGGCGACTTTTTTTCTCAACGCCGATGCGCGATTGGTCTAGAAAGAATAATCGAAAGTTGAATGCTCGATTCATGGCTACCGCTGAATTTCATGGCCGAAAATGAATTTTTTGTTGTGAAAGAGACCAGTTTAAAATCACAAGATGGATAGTTTTATTGGCCTATTAGAGTAACGTTTCAAAAAAACCTGTTTATGTACATAATAGTAGTTTTTTTTAATATGTAGGTACCTAAGTGTCTGGTCCATTATGAAATGTATGAGGAAACAATGAATCATAAAAATGATTATGGTGCCGTATTATTTTCTTCAAACGAATTCGTAACGCATGAAACAAAATAATTTCTACGAGAGTTATAACAGCGAATTTCTTATTAAGCTCTTTAACCATTTTAGGACAACATAACCTAATTGTGTAACAAAAGAATTGGTTTTACATTTAAGTACTCAACTCGGCCATGCGAGTAGTCGAAATAATTGACGCGCGTGCATGACACACAGTTTGAATGTGCAAGATACTAGTGTGGTACATCAGAGTAGAAGTGGGTGATTGTCCATCCTTGCGTAGAGATAAGTTTATTTGTTAATAATAACAAAATAATAAAATTGACTGTTATTTTTATTATTATATGAAATTAAAACGTATATAACGAAAGCACCCTTTTTGTGATTGAATGTGCTGAAATGTCAATCTAAATGTAAATATATGTGAATCCACAAATAAAATACGAATATGTATATATTTTTTATTTCATTCATACCAAATTTGCATGTATTTATTAATAACAAAAAATCTATTTAATTAAATTTTTATTTAATTTAATGGGGACATGTTTTGCCCACATGAATTATGAAATATCGTATGATCTATATTTCTGCGATTTCCTCGTCTATAGAAATTTCACTTTATAACATATGACGATTTTCAACATATAAGTTGGATATATTTTTCTACCGCTTTCGGCATGTTTTTTTTTATCTTAATTATTATGTAATGTAATATAATTATTATGTACGACCATCTTTAATATAAATTTTAAAATGTAGGTAGGTAGGTGAATTATTATTGGTATTATGTCTGTTTATATAAGTTTGTGTTATTGTAGGTACCTTCGATGTATTTACCAACTTGCAAGTAGATGAGGGTAAGTACTTGATCGCCATTGATCACGAGACGATTTTCTGAATGGTCCCTCAATGTTTGGACGTGATTTTGGGTAGGTAGCCTCCCGAAACCGATGGGCAAACGATATCGCATTTTGGAAAAAACGTTCCCACACCTGAAGGCACCGTTAACCAATACTTTGCTCACGTTTCGCCAATTTCAATCACGCTTCGGGTGGAACGATAAGCAAAATTACACCACAAAATCAAAAAAATCGTGCTTCGGACTAACTCTGATAACCTTTTGGAATGAAAGGGGTAAAATGCACCAATCTCTAAGTGAATATAAAATAATTTTTTTTACACTGAAATTTCAGAATTTAAAATTTTTATGAAACAGAACGCTT
Organism: Lepidostoma basale; assembly: GCA_022606425.2. Classification (NCBI taxonomy): domain Eukaryota; kingdom Metazoa; phylum Arthropoda; class Insecta; order Trichoptera; family Lepidostomatidae; genus Lepidostoma; species Lepidostoma basale. The sequence goes on from JAHDVF020001466.1 coordinate 830,485, forward strand.
TATATTCTACTTACAAGAGTAAATATATCTCTTTACATATTTTTATACTGTAGCTTAATTGCTGGAACTCGATTATTAAAACAACTATATCAAAATTTTAAAACTATGGAATTCGATAAACAATTTTTAAAAATTATTTTTCATCTACGTTTAAGCATATTTTCCTTTACATGTTTCGAAGGTGTTATAACTTCAAGATTGGATGAACAATACCATATAGAAAATTTCATTATAATAAAATAAAAAAGTCAAATAACTCAGGATAATGATTAACATCGTTTTATCGATAATAAAATTATAAAATCATCTAAACGTGTCAAGAAAAATATCCTTAACTTAGTGTAATTCATTAAAAAAATTAATCCATATAATTTTCTAAAATTATTTCAAACAATTTGATGACAATTTAAACAATTGTTTTCGATTTATCGTGGTACAGAAAAGTTCGTTATTTTAATTTCGTATTTTTAAATAAATATATATGTACCTACACTAATTAGGTATCCTCGGTTAGAGAATATTTTGTTAAAAAAGTTAATTATGTTTTATTTGCCTTAAAAAGAAAAAAATTGACTCATCAAATTAAGATTTTCTATTAATAAAGTCGGCGCTTACATAAATAAGTGAAATATATGATAACAATGTGACATCCTCATCACCAAATATTTAAACAAAATGAATTAGGTATTAAAAAGTACAATAATCATTAGATATACATTGTTAATAGATATTTAAAAAAACTGCTGATTTTTACACTAGGGTTATAGGTGTTAAATATTAAAAATTGCATAATCAAACACATAAAAAAAGGAGTACGATAATTATCGCGTGAAGTTGTAATATAATTCATTTACGTATAAAAGCAGTTACTTCAAAGTTTTAAATCAAAATGCTTTTGCATTCAAAATATTCTAAAAACCCGTTCAAAATTTTGTAGCTCTAATACGAACAGCCTCCGGTAAAGAAATCTCCGTAGGAGTATGCGGTCCGTGGTTCTCAAGGTCTTCTCCGCTGTGTGGACCACCCAGGATGCTGAGTTCAGTGCCGCAATCGGGATGCCCACAATTCTCTTCGGTCACACTCATGAATAAATCTATCCGAACACTTTTTCGTGTGCAATCAGTCGATGGTGCTTAAATCACTTCGAAAATTATTAGTAATTGATTGCTGTTCGCAATTTCGGGCTATGATTTATCATTGCGAGTAGGAATAAATATTTTAGCGTACTAGTATACCTATACATATATAATACCCCAATATCTACGTGGATATAAATAAACACTTGGACTTGGACTTGGATCTTCTGGCTTACAGAGGTTCAGCTCATGTGGCTATTCCTCTTACGTCTGATGGGAACATTGTTGGAAGGTGATTTGGTGGGTTGTTAGTTTATTCGGGGGCATGATTTGTGTGGCCCGGAGTGTTCCTCTGAAGGAGAATCGATTTTGGGCGCTTGTGGCGGCTGGAAGTGTTTGGGTCGTAATTAGAGAGGTCTTTTATTGTGGGGTTGGGATGTGAAGGGAGTCCTTTGTAAAAACGTTCGGCAAGTTTCAGAATGAATTCATCTATCATCGGGATTCCCGATTCTAGGTGCAGTTGTGTAATCCTGGTCCATGAAGGCGCACCAAGCGATAAACGGATAGCCTTATTTTGCAGGATTTGGAGTTTTTGTATGTGACTCGAAGCTGCATAGCCCCAGATTGGGGCTGCATAAGTGAAGATCGGCCTTATAACCGTTTTGTATATCAGGAGTTTATTGTCGATGCTTAGTTTACTGTTTCTAGCTAACATTGGGTAGAGGGCTGAGATTGCTTTTGACGCGGCTTTGACTTTATTTGTAATGTGTGGCCTCCATGTCAGCTTAGAATCCAAGGTAACCCCAAGGTATTTGATTGTTTTGGTCCAAGGAACGTCTTGGCCGAACATTTTTATGTTGGGAATGTTTGGAGGAATGTGTCTTTTACTGAAAAGGGTCGCTGCGCTTTTACTCGGATTGATGGTAATGCGCCAGTTTCTGCACCACACCTCTAGCACATCGGCCTGTTTTTGCACCCTGCGGGTCGCGAGAAGCGGCCTTTTAGCACTGGAGATGATGCCCGTATCGTCAGCGAATTGGGCAATGTGGGTGTTCTGATCTCGGGGAAGAGGGATATCACTGCAGTAGATGTTGAACAGAGTAGGAGCCATTACTGAACCTTGGGGAACTCCTGCTCTGATAGGGCGTACAAGGGATTTGGCCTTGCTGATTTTGACGCTGAAAAGGCGATCGGACAGAAAGCTGGCTATGAGTTGAATCATAGGCAGTGAGATGTTTGCTTTTTCCATTTTGTATAACAGGCCGGTGTGCCAGACGCGGTCGAATGCTTTACTGACATCTAGGGAAAAGAAAGTGGTGAATTTGCGCGTGTTAAAGTTTGTGGCAATAAGTTCAACTACACGAAGTAGCTGATGTTGTGTGGAGTGTTGGGCACGGAAACCGTGTTGAAAATCTGGAATGGTACTCTGTTCGTGAAGTGTTGTTTTGAGTCTTGATTGTATGAGTTTTTCCAACAATTTACCAGTGCAAGGAAGAAGACTAATTGGTCTATGATTTGAAGGAGCTGTTGGGTCCTTGCCTGGCTTGGGAAGAAGGATAACGTCTGCGATTTTGTAGGGTTTCGGGAAGTATCGGAGTCTAAGGGATGCGTTGAAGATCGCTGTCAGGGCACAGATGCCTTTGAGAGGGAGAGATTTGAGAATTTTGTTAGATATTGAGTCAGGACCTGGTGATTTGCGGGTATTAAGATATTTTATTTGTTGTTTCACCTCTCTAGGTGAGGTGAATGGGATCGGTGGGGATGAAGGAGTTTTGGCTAAGAGTTGTGAAACGTGAGATTCGATCGAGGCCACGAATAATGGATTGTCATGTTCGTTATTTGTCGTGAATTGATCTTCTAGGCTCGATGCAAATGTTTCTGCCCTGTCGGCGTCGGAGTACACTAATCCATTTGGACCTTGTAACGGTGTGATTCTTGAGTGGGGTTTGCGAAGATTTTTGGATAATTTCCAGAAGGCTGTCTTGTCGTCATCGTTTAATGACTCTAGATAATCCATCCAGCGGTCATTGCGTAAGTCGGTGATGGCTTTTTTGACGTCAATGTTTAGTTTGTTGAGAAGTGTTTTATCCTGAGGTTGTCGATATTTTTGCCATCTTTTTCTAATGGTATTTTTGTGGCGTATTATCTGTTGGATATCGGCAGGTAGATTTGGTCTGTATATGTCGTTGTCTACAACTGTGGTTGCATTTTTTAGAGCAGTCTGTAGGATAAATGTCATTTCATTCGTGACCTGATCGAATAAATAAACATAAACTATTATAATATATGAAATTCATACCAATATATTTTTTTAATTCTATGTATTTTTTAGTCAAAATTGATTTAGATCAAAAATAAAATATAAGTAATGGACTAATTTAATTTATTGATAAAAAAACAAAAATGTCATTTGTAATAAAATAACAAAATACTCGTACATACACGATTGCTGTGAGTAAGACACCATTTTATAATTGAAAACATAAGCTGTGGTGAAGTGTTAAATCTACCATTTGACTACATATATAATTTAACAAACAAACAAACAAACCATTACGCCATTTCCCCGCAGGGGTAGGCAGAGAGAATGGACCGCCATACTACTCTATCCTGGCAAACCTCTCTAACTTCCTCCACATTCATACAACGAGTCATACACGCACGTTGATTCCTCCTACTTCTAACATGACCGACCTTTAAAATTTGATTAATTTGGTCATGCCATGTTTGGTCATGACTTCGTACCCCATTTACATCATTAACGTATACTTTCATAACCATTCTTTCTCCATCCATGCGTTCCATATGTCCGAACCAACGCAGCGATATATATAATTTAATAAGTATATAATTCTATAAATAAGCAAATTACCGATGCATTTAAAAAATATTAAAACTGATTACATACATAACAATAGTATTCTGATTATTTGCTGTTTCCTGAACTATTCCAAATTAAATAATTAATACGAATAGGAAGGTCTATTTTATCCAAGTGTTATTATATTTAATGGGAATGAAATGTTGGACATTGATATGGCATTATCAAATTTCATTAAACAATACGGACGTTTTCATTTAGTTAAAAATCCCAAAGTATGTATGTCTGAAAACTGAAAATTAAATACAATATTTAATATTTTTTATACATTGAAGAATTAAAAAAAAATGTATCCAAGTATTTGCGATGTTTATGAATTGTCGTAATATGCATAGAATTATCTTATTAAAAAAAAACCATAAAATGTTTTATTTATAATAAAAAAATATATATAAAGGAGGATGCTCAGTGGTCACATAATTTACGTTTGTTTAATACATTTACTTTAAAAACAAAAAATAAATCAGTGTATTAAGGCCTCAAATCGACTGCGCCCGACTCGTTTGACTCTGTTACGAGATTTTTTCATGGGGTATAAGAAGGTTTGTCCGAGTAGCTTCCAAATGAAAAAAACATTTTGGGCGAGTGCCCGAAGAACGCGATCAAATTTTCAACGCGTAATAATCTTCGCGAAGTTTCCGCTGCCGTTTATATTGCTATATGCACCTGTGTGCAGTATTATGCTCTTATTTATCAAATTATGCGGTTCCTCGGGTACATGAGTGAGTGCCAATCTTGTAATAATACGATCGATCGACATCGAAAAATCAATTTTTGAAACTGGATAACAGGATAAACACGTAAAGATGAAACTGAAGAAAGCATATTGCTTTTGGATGTTATTTATTTGTCGATCATTTACCAAGTACATGGTTTTCATATCTCATAACCCGTGTACTGTAAACGGTTACTTAAGTATATTTTATCAAGTTATGAGATACATATACTAATAATTTATTACTCTTATGGACTTGAACAATTTATGGGCATACTTAAAAGACAATAGAAAATTATAGGCGGTTGGGTAAAATTAGAAAGGCCAACGTGATTAAAAAATTCTTTACAAATAAAAAAAACTAAAAAATTGAAGACAACTTTAATGACAAAAAAGTTTTAAAGGTTCGATGAAGCAAAATAAAGTGGTGTTAAGTTAAACAAATAAGAATTATTTTTAAAAATTTCATACCAGAAATTAAGTCTTCATACGAAAGTATTTAGAAATGTACTTTATTAGTTAGCTCAAATATTAAAATTGTGATTTGGTTAATAATAAATAAAATTTGTATTTATTGTTTCTTGAACAATGATGTAAAATTCCTTATTAAATAATCATTACGAATGAAATCGCCTGTTTTCTTGAAGTGGACGTGTTATATCATATCATTTGATAATGCCTTAGAATGGCGAAATATGTCACTCTGATAAACTATAAGACAACTTCTAGAAAACAGATGTTTTCATTCGTATTAATTAACATTTTGTTTCGTTTTATTAGATCATTATTGAATGTATCTACTAGCAAGGTCACATATGCCAATCCCATTCAACTATCTTAATTTTAATTAGAACAATTTTTTTTCTTATATTCTTGCCATATATATTTTTTCGTAAGTTTTCATGTATTATCTTCGGACATTCATTTTGCTTTAGTGGATATTTTTTTATAGGTAGTAATAAGTGGACCATTTAATTTGTTTCTCGCTTACTTATTTTCCTATAATGTTATGATAGTGAATGAATATATCATGCCTTACCTACTCTTTTTAATATTGATGTTTACCGTGCAATTATTTATAAACTCGTGGTATAATATAATAAAAACATGCGTGCTATTCCAGTTACCGGAGCATTCCATATGGAAAGTATGTGACCACAACGAAAGAAAGCCGTCCTCGCTGTAATTGGATATCTGCGATGTACTTATAAGGCAAAGTAAATTGAGTGCCTTCGAGAATTTTAATTTCGTGTCGCCCTTCCCATTGTCATTGCATGCGGTTGGCTAGCCTTCTTCCCAAATTGAGATCAAATTTAAGCGGGGTTATAAATATTCCATGAGATACATAGTTCCGTGATTAGAGCATGTCAGGAGACACAGGTTTGATTATAGTGTATGATTGTTTTATTATTATGTTTTTTTTTGTTGAATTGCTCTTTACACCATGACAGCAAGAGCCAGATCCATGTAAAGAGTATTATTATAGCTATCGTAGTGATTCTCGTGACATGTGATGAGTAGCTAATCTATTGCCCTTTTATTGTCACGTGAATTCTACACCAAACCAAAGACAGTGTAATAATCATACAGCCCTTTTATGTGATGTCATTCGTCAAACTATTTAATTATTGGATATATATCAAATCAATCGACTATGGAATGTTTATATGTTAAAAATAAAGTAAGATCAATACAGAATTTTCTTGTGTACTATACATGTTATATAATGTTATATGAATGTAAATAAGGTAAATAGGGTGCTCGATCATCCTTACCATTTCAATCGTATCATAAACATCAAACAATACATTGGACACTGATGTTTGTTGAATGCGGTTACAGACAATAAAACACGTCGTAGACGCCAAATAAAATAAAGGGACACCGTCCGTTATCTCTATTTATTGTATCGAAATAAAGGTTATTGTGCTTACTTCGTTCTGAAAGAAACGTCTTAGATTATGGAGGCTTTTACTCAATAAAACCTACCTGTTTTGGGGGAAGGGAGATTTATTGTATTACTTTGTTTAAATCTCTTGTACGGTAGTGAATTCAGCAGTAAAATACATGTAATTAGGTTATTTCAAAATTGTATAATACCATTGTGATGTTTTTAAGAATTTATTTTCGACATGTTTTGAATACGAGTATATGACATGACACCTTCGAAACGCAACTAATTTCGCATATATAGCATGCAACTAATTTCGTTTGATTTATAAAATACATGAATTATTAATTTGTTCAATGATGAAAAACTTGTTTTTATGTAATAAAAATCAAACGTTGACAAAAACATTTAATAAATAAATAAGGACTATGTAGAAAATAGAGCTACGAAATTTATGTAGGTATAATATATAGGTATATGGGATTTATATACGTATGAAAGAGTTAAATTAAATATTAAAATATTGTAACACGGATATGATCACAATGGATTAATTGTGATTGTCAGTCATATAAGTGCCCTCACCACAAGTTAAACAAAAGTGTCCTTTAATGTTTTATTAAGTGTTTCAATTGTTATTTTTTACTACTAGGTATGTGCATATATGAAAATTTTTGAATTCAGAATATTTGATATTTTCCATTTCATTAGTAGAAACAAAAAGAACTATCCAAGCAGAACAATCTAAGAATGTGGCATAGTATAAACGCCTCGTCTGTTCCTAAAACATGGAGTCTTTGTGTTTATTATTAAGTTATTATTATTAATTAAATTATGGTTGACTTTTCAGCATGCGGAGACTGAAAAAACACATCGTTTGATGGATACACCTGCCATTTCATTGCGATAACACCGATGCTTGTATTTCATCTTAATTAATGAGTCTCCTCCGAACACGCCATAATTAATAACATCATCTGCGCATGTTTAGTCATAGTGGTTGGTTTTAATTAATTTTTAATAATCAAGCTTACAGCTGAAAACAATTTGCTATTTAATTCTCTATATGGTATATACACTAATATATAAACTTTATATAATAGATAAATGTATGTATTTACGAACTATAAAATATTAAATTTGAATAAAAATCACTGAGATGATGAATACAAATGAAAATGTTGGTGATAATGCCTTAGACTGGCGAAAAATGTAATAAAAATGTAAAAAAAATGTAATAAAACTTCTAGAAATAAGACGTTTTCATTCGTATTAATTATTTAATATTGAGTTTTACATCCTTTTTCAGAAACAACTAATCACGGAGGTGATTTGTTCAAATGGAAATAATTATTAAAAAATACAACGAGCGCGGAAAAAATGGAACACCAAAACGAATCAATGTTTAAAGTATGCCTTATAACGAATAGGAGAGATGAGTATGTGTTCAAGCAATATGTTTTATTTATCTTTCTATATGTTTAAAACATCTCAAGTTTTTTTTTCATAACGCTTTTATCTGACAAACGTTCTCTTCTTATATCGTTTTATATTACTCCTACAGAGATTTACCACTCAAAATTAGTTATTTATTTAATGTATTTTCTTTACTAACTTATTAACTTAAATGTATTTTTTTATATGCATACAACTTTATATGCATACAACCATTTTAGTAAGTTAAACAGATAGTCCATCTTTTCTGTTTTTTTTTACATATTTTTCTTGCCTCTTTGTGTATTGTTGGGTCAACGTGCACATTGTTTCAGGCATGCACGTTGATTTTTCCGACTCCTCACGTGGCCAACATTTAAAATTTGATTGATTCGATCGTTACCCGTTTTCGTTGACTTTCTTTTATTTTTTGTATCACTTCATTTACTTATATTTTACTATTCTTCTTTCTGTGTATCCGAAACATCTTAATAAACATTTAATTAGTTTGTACTTACCGGTTTCATTTGCACTGCAATTACTTATTGTATCTGTATTTGGTAATATATATCATACGAAGATTTAACACACATTCGTCTAAGAGATCTCATTTCCAATGTTGAGATATTTACAAATCAAATAAAAAGTCAATCAATGTAGGTGTGTTAGACAAGTTACGGCATAAAACAACGGACCACAGTTACTCATATAATACTTTTTCTATACAGAAGGACGAGTCGTACATTAAATTTTATTGCCGTAAGAGCAAAAAGGAATCGTTTTTTGGTACCGCTATACCTTTAGTGGTGGTTCCAATAACGGTACGGGCCTTTATAAAAAGTGTATCGGTAATAATATAAGCCCGAATGCGCATGACCGCAGGAACGTATGCGCGGGGCAGGTGCGCCGTACCCCTTTTTGTCGTCCCAGGCCATCGCCATTTCGACATTGTTTTGTTTTGTTTCAATCACCATCTTGGATACGCCGCAACTTATTTTATTTTAACTTTTGGAGAGACGCGAAGCTTTACGCATGCGTGCTCCTGTTCGCGAAATGGAATGCAATAAATTAATATGAAAATAGTACAAATGAGATGTGTACATTCCAATGCTAATTAGGTATACTTGGAAGTAAAAAATATGCGTCCCTTAAATATTACGATACATTTGCGAATATCATAACCAATGTGAGATATGCAGATAAGGGCGGAATTTCGTAACAACTGTTTTTTAATTGGGAGATTGTATTATAGAGGTTTTATTTTTACATTTAAAAAAAATATGTTAAAGTTTTTATTTTTTAGGATTCTTCTTCTCATTTAAGTGCCCTGTCGGGTCCCCCCAACGTTGGCGATCACCTCGGCGAACCTGTCCCTGTCCTGCGCCGCTCGGAACAGCTCCTCCACACTTCGGATGCCGGTACACTCCCTCACGTTTCGCAGCTAGAACATTTGTCTCCTACCGGGACCCCGGCGTCCCTCATTTTTCCCTTCCAATATCAGTTGGAGAAGGTGGTACTTTTCCCCACGCAGTATATGACCAGATGTGAGATCTTTCGAACCTTGATAGTTGATAACAGTTCCCTGTCAACTCTAGCTCGCCTCAGAACTTCGGTATTGGTAAACATGTCTGTCCAGGGAACTCTGAGCATTCGGCGATATAGTCACATTTCAAATGATTCTAGTCTGTTCATTGAGTTAACTTTCAATGTCCACGTTTCACATCCGTACAATAAAACAGACCACATTTTTAGAATTAATTTTTTTAAATGTTTTTGATTGATTGCTCGTTTTGACATCGTTCGTTTCTGTCTACGTTGATGCGTTCCATGTGACTAAAATAACTCTGGGATTCATTCATAATTTTGTACATAATACTTTCTTCCGTTCTAAATCCTTTCATGATAGCGGCATTTGAAATTATTTAGTATATCGTTTTACGACACTTTACGGATTCTCAAATCAATGGCATTTTTCTGCTCTCATCCTTATTTTGATAGTTATATGATTCGCTATAATACATAAGGTTTGAAACTATAATTCCATCGTAAACGGCTATTTTAGCTTTCATTGATAAATTCTTGGGAAAGTATTTACCTGTTAGGATTTCGGTTTCTAAGTGAATTCTAAAAACGTTGCGGATTTCATAAATATTTAAGAGCAGCTTAGCATAGCATCTAAAAACGGTGTACTGCACTTCTTTAATGAGCTTTATAAGTTATGTTAAACGTCGAGAGGGAAATTATCAAGGAACGCGCGCTCACGACGCGGACAGGTAGGTACTACACTTTAAATTTAAATATTTAAGATAAGCCCCTGGCGACGAATCTTGGACCCTGTATTAGTCGTCGAGGAAATAAAATTACAATTTACACGCATCTCGAGGGCGGACGATGTTTATATATGCGTTTTTGGTGAAACGAAAAATTAGATGCTACAGTGGGTGGGTTTGGTGAAGCGTCCGAAAGGCGGAACCGTCCGCGCTAAGTGGTTCATTATCCAGAGTTCCTGAACAAAACCGGACATCTCGCGTATCCCAACACGTGTTGGTATTAGTGAGGTATCTTCCTTATACATATACGACCAGCTCTGTGTGTGTTGTGCCCCGCTATTATCATAATTGCATCCCATTATGTGTTGAACAACCAACGTGCACACACCAAAACAGTTTAAAAAACGTCGGAAACACGCCCTTACGCTCGCGTGCTTAGAGGTTTATTTCGTTTGAAAATTCAGTCGTCGGTTACTGGATTATCATTTTCATCCTAATATGCGGTGTCCGTAATCACATGGTTGCAACTCAATCTAACTATACAAGAGTGGGAGTAACCTTTAATGGTTTGGCCGACATTTTTGCCACAGAGCGCTGTTTTACCGATTGAGTGGCATGTCGTGTAGGGTAAACTACCTTGATAACGGACTGCAGTGAAAATTTTCACAAAATAACCCTAAAGTGGTATAATTTTAGGAGAAAAAAGTTTTATAATCCACTTGATAACTAATAGAAACGATTATGACCTGCATATTTAGCACACATGTAAAATTGCCGGAGGGTTATTTCGCACGCCCGTGCTATTTGAGACGTTAAGTGTTGAAATCCTAAGACATATAATTTGTGTTCGTGGTTTTTTTCAATCGAAATTAACACATACTTAAAAAAATCGAAAATAGGATAGAATTCAAGGGCATTTTTGCATCGTCAAAAACAAAGTATTTACCCTGAAAATATGGAGTAAACTTTAGGTAAGGCGGTTATGTGCAAAGGAAATCGACTACACAGATTTAAAGAGATACCATAGTGTTTTAGAAGACTCCTGAAATCATTGAAACTATAATTTAATATATTTTTTACTTACTAGGAGTTAACTGTGTGGTGTCCCGTATATTGGGATTTTATTTTATTTATTAAATTATTATTTTTGATCTCTTGAAAAATTATTTAATATAATTAATACAAATGAAAACGTGTGTTTTCTAGAAGTTTTATTACAGTTTATGTGAATGACATGTTTCGCCTTTCTAACACATGTCATTCTCATAAACTATAAAAATATATCTATAAATAGACGTTTTCATTCGTATTCATTATTAACAAAGCGTTATGTTGTAACTGATGGTTTTTGGCTAGGATTTTCTTCTTTGCCCGACCCTTCATTTACGTTATAAAATAAAAATGTCGAACCTAGCAATAAATTGTACTAACCGCGTTAAACGTAATGCTTTTTTCTAATAAACTTGTACGTTCGTTCAATTTAATTAGTACAGAAGATTTCCTTTATTCGGTTAAGGATTGGTGTGCACCACCGCCATCCATCTTTACCTACAATGCACACCGGTGCGGAAGCATTACGTCAGGGGATTTGGGCTCCGTGTTCGGGGATTAGGGAGATGGATGACGTCACACATTGCGCGGAAGCGGCGGTTCCCGCCATAATCCGACGCCATTTTGATTTCACGAGAAATAACATTGTTGTTTATTCAACTCTAAAAATACGCTCTTTTTTAAGGGTTTCAAAGTATACACATGGTTTCACTATTTTAAATTACTTAAGTACATAATTGTTTTATATAGGTACAATGAATAAAAACATGTACATATAAACCACACGATCAGATTACCTACTCCTAAGGTGATTAACGCAAAAAAAAATGTTAATAATTAATATGAATATGATTAGAGTCTAAGCCGGACGGCGCAAAAATAAGAGATATTTTGAAAATATTATGTTTGAATACTCGTATATCGTCTCAAAATTTATATTTTTCTCATTATCAAATATATACCTACTAATCCAAATACATACTAATATTATATGTTAACGATGTTACCGGAACCAGAAATAGAGGAAGACCGAGGAAAACGTGGTACGATCAAATAAATTAAATATTGAATGTCGGCCATGTGAGGTGTCAGAGAAATCGACGCGCGTGCATAACACGATGTATGAATGTTGAGGAAGCGAGAGAAATATGTCAGGAAAGAAAAGTGTGGCAGTCCATTCTTTCTGCCTACCCCTTCGGGGAGACGGCGTGATGGTTAGTTAGATTTTTTTTTTTACTAATTCAAAAACTTTATATTAACACATTGTTTTCGGGTATTGTTTTATGCTGATTGCAGCCTGGCGCGGGCGATATTTGGGTTCGCGCGCGAGTTTTTTCAACATTATTTTAAAAGTCTATAACTTTTGAAATATCCGTGATAATTGACTGAAACTTTAAATGCATCTTACCTTATTGTGTCTCAATGATGAAATGATGGAAAACAAACTTTGGAAGTTTTATTTTTATACAAATACAGAATTTTTATCAAATTATAATACTATTTAAAATCAATACATCTATTTAACACTAGATAACACTATTTAAAATTGTCAAAATTACTGTCTAGTATTTTTTTACTGTATGGTACCGTTCAAAACATGTACCTCTGTGAAGAGCCACACCACAGAATTTACACATGTAACAAGTTTCACTCCTTTTTCCTTTAGCAGCACACACTCGACATTTTCTTTGTGCGTATTTTTTTTCCCTTTCCCCTTTATCCTTTCTAATTTATGGACTTTTAGATTCGTAGAAAGTCTGCCTGGAGGATCGCGATTTGGAGTGTGCCGTGTCAAACTTACTGTCGATGTTCCAGGTTCCTCACTTAGTTCGCTTTCAATACTGCTAGTTATCCAATGACGTGCTGTCTCAAATAAAAAAATTTTGTACCTTACTGAGTCTGGATATTTTGCTTTATAAATTACAAAAGCATAATAAGGCACAATTCAAGAGATACATGACTACCCTTTTAGTCCATTTTGTAGTCTTCAACAGAATTGAATAATATGAAAGGTATTGATCTGCCCTATCAACACCTTTCATATATTTGTTGTATTCTATTACGCAATTTGGTTTAATTATATTTTCTCTTATGTGCCAGTCTATATTATGACTTTCTAACATTTCCGCAGAGTGTATGGTGGAAATCATTCTTACATATTTTTTAGATCGCCAAATCTGCATAAGAATGTCATTTTTTCTTCGAAATATTGACTCCCTTTTTCTAATTTTGGTTTTTTCAAAGATACGGGTAAGCCTCGATTTTCTCGTATTGTACCACATACTCTTATTTTTTTCTCCAACAAAGCCTCACTCATCAAAACACTATTGTAATAATTATCCATATATACGTGATGCCATAATTCAATATATGGGGTTAAAACTGCTTCCACTGTTTCTAACAATTTTTTACCCTGTGCTGTATATATTTCAAATTTTCCTATGTACTCGTATCCTGTTGTGGTCTCGCAAACCATGCGTACAAGAATCCCATATTTAATTATCTTAGAAGAATTATATACCCGAAATGATAATCTTCCTCTCCAGGGTGTAATACTTTCGTCGAGGGATAATTCTTGACGAGGATTGTACACATTATTAAATTTTGGTACTAGGAAATCCAAAATTGGCCTTACTTTGCATAATTTATCAGAATCATCTGGAATATCTTCGTTAATCCAGCGGGATCTGCGTCAAGGTTTCTTCGAGCACACAAAAAAATTTATATTTTTAGACATTTTTTTTTTCATTTTATAATTGAATAATAAATCAAAAGTAAAGCCTAATAAATATAAATTTGTGAGTGAAATTATATTGTGAAGTCAGATATACTATTTAGCAACAAAATCCATTTATTACACAACACGTTTTATTACGTTACCCGACGACAACCACCAGAGAGTAAAAAACGTATTTTTACGTTTCCCGCATTTGAGCACCAAACTGAAAAAAACGTAGTTTTACGTTTCCCGACAACATTGTGTTAAATCAATAATCCAGAATCCCACATGTTGCGATGCATCATAATTCTGTTGGGTACCGTTCCCCCAGAAAAGTTGGAGGTATAACTTTCCAAGAAAGGTCAGCCGAACGATAGGAAAAGACCAAAGGTCTAAAAGGAGAAGAAGAATAAAAATAATATTATGTAAGAAACGAATAATACATCATATTATAATTATTGTATTATTTTTGTTAATTTGTAATCGTTGAAAAAAAATGTTTTTGTGGATGAACATAACAAAAAGGAAAAAAAAAAAGATTTTATCAGAAATCGTACGTCACAACGCTTTTGTTTAACAACAATGTATGAGCAAACTGCGAATATAATACGAGTAATTGATAAGTATGGAAAAACCGAGCAATGGAACACTACAATACCATTATTCTGAACACATTAAAGTCGACACAGACATCATGTACCAACGCAACGCATAACGCAACAATGGAGACGAATTACGGGTTATGCTCCCATTTATACATAAAGCTAATAATTACTTAATAACGAAAAGTTCAAGGGTTCGAAATTATTCGCGCATTCTATTTTTCGCTCATGAATAATTTCGATAATGTAGGTTAGGTGAGATGTGCCGAGGATAAAGGCGACACACAAAAATGACAATGCATTTTAAATTACATAACTGTTAGCCTCGTCACATTGAATAAGAAGGCATTTCACAAAATTTACATTTAATGAAATTTTTAGGGCGTGCCCTTTTTTTCTCTGTCCCTTGAATAGCCACTCACATTGCACTTACAGAGTGATTTATCGGAATATCATCCATTTTTAAAAGCCGCATTGACTCTAAATTGAATTTTCGTTGTATCGTTAAATTTTTCTGAAGCGGTAGGGCTGAAAATATTATTGGTAGAATACGCTTTCAAATCCAGTATCCATAATCCTTTTATTGGCTAGTTTATTGAAAATTTGAAATAAAATTTGATATATTTGTGTCAATGTTGTCTTTATGAGATATTGCAAAGGTTTATGTTATTTGAAAGTTTTATAATATTGAATACATCGAGAATTGATACACAATTCAGAATGATTATATATAACCTTTACTGATCATAAATTATAATTTTAACTACATGGCTCGTAAACATATTATATTTATACAAAAAAAATGTTATCTTGAATTTTAACAAAAGTATATAAACACGCTGTATTTTTAAGAAGTTTCGTATAATATTTGATGATCATATGTTTACGATTATTGCATAAATAATAGCTAAATTTTTTCCACTTAAGTGTTTACTTCTCGAAATGTTTAGAAGGTTTTATACCTTTATAATCGGAATAATGATGCAATATATTATAGTTTTATAATGGCGATGAAGGCATCAAACCATCGAAATATGTTGAGAATAATAAACTTAAAAGTCCTAAAAAATCGTCAGTACCTATGGAATTTCAAAATGCTAAACCCTCTTGGATAATTTGTTACGTACATTATAAAACATCATTTACAAAGTGAAATGAGCGTATTCAATATTACGTTTATCTCAATTAAATTGAGGTTATGTAAATATGTCTTAATTACAAAGCAATAAAAAAACAAAATGGCTACTTGTCTCAGAAGTTTTGCGGTGTCATATGCGGTTTGCCGCCAATTAAAAAGTGTTTTAAATTCTAACGTGCCGCGCAAATGTAGCAATCGGATATTGTCGTTACGCGGGAACAGCGTCTTCTAACAAGAAACAGCTGTTACGGTTTTCTTATTCGCTGCGACAAGGAGATAAACATAAATCTTCACAAAGTAGAGTCTGTCACTCCTCCCTAAATCACTAATGATTAATGGCCGACCCGAGGATACAAAATTCGGCGCTTCCTATTGGTCGGCCGGTGTCGAACAAGCCCACTATCTGGGAGGCCATATTGATTCGAATCTTTGGATAAAGAACGATCCGGAATCTTTCGTTTTCAACTGTTAATGCGTGAAATTAAAACATTAATCAAGCGCTGCACATGTGAGTAACGCAAGAACTTATCTCGGCATTATATCAACAAATTTAGGATATATATTAGAAAAGAGCGTCGCGAATTTTTCGAATGGTTGAACAATAAAAGACAAATTAATTTCTGCGTTCGTAACAAAGTCAGGCGAGCTCGAAATCACGATTTTTAAGTTTGGAATTTATGTGTTTTCTTCCGCATAAAAGGCGTGAGAAGACGCAAGTCGAAGCATGACCGTCTATAAACGAATTTTGCAAAAATGTAAAAGAAAGAAAAATGATTTATTGAACTTATTACTCTTACTGTAAGGGTACAAATAAAATATCAAATACAAATGGTATTTTTATAATTATTATTTCGTAACAAAAAACTAAAGTCAAACATACGTTAATAATAAAATAATAATTAATATTTATAGAAACATTCATTTAGATAATCTAATTCTAAATCACTATTTTTTTTATGTAATCTGTATAAGATAAACATTTTATTTATGTTTTCTGATAATCAAATAAATTTGGAAAATTTAATTGAAACTTATTTAATTAAAAAAGGTTAAGCCAGAAATTATACTAACTAACTAACTAACCATCATGTCGTTTCTCCGGAGGGGTAGGCAGAATCGCCACATTGTTCTATTCTGCCATAATTCTCGCGCCTCTTCTACATTCACACTAGGTACTTGTATATATATATTTTTAACCATTCTTCCCTCATCCATTCGTTTCATATGTCCAAACCATCTTAGTGACCCTTTCTTAATTATATTTACCACCCATTCATCCGCCTTATATTCCTTTCTTACTTCATCATTAGATATTCTATCATACATTGTTTTTCCGCACATACTTCTTAGTACCTCATTTCTACGGCATTTATCTTACTTTCATCCTTCTTCTGCCAACTCCAAGCTTCACCTTCCATACATAAGGGCTGCTATAGGTATGTTTTACACGCAATTCATTTAATTAATTTTCGTAAATAACTGTACTCGCAATAATTTATGTATCTTAATGTGGAAATAAAGTCACATTTTGGTTATAATTCAATTAGTATACTCGTGTAAATAAATTTCAATACTTGTTACCGTATGCATAGAGAAAAAATATACAGATTGTTGGGTATTTGATGCATAATGTAACATTATGTTTACGTCCATTAGCGACGTGATGCTACATAACGCATTCGAGAACAATGATAACGCTCTTGAGAACCATATTAACGCACTTGAGAATCATAATAACGCTCTCGAGAGTCATAATAACGGTCGCGGCACCATAATAACGCTCATCGGCCCTCGCCCGTCCGGCATTTACCTCCACTCGCGAAGGTGCTCAATTTACACAATTTTCTCAATTTTGTTACTCAGCAGTTACTCGATTATGCACATAATGTACCGATAATAAAATGGCGGAGCTTATCTCCCGAACACACGACTTTCCGCGTAAATTGATTTAGTTTCCCGAGAGGTCATGTCCGAGTAATTTGCGAAAAATTAAATGAAGTCGGATCGACGAAATTATAGATCTTGCCTGAGCGCCCAAACAAATTTTAAATTGATTTTAAATTGCGATAGAGACGTTTAATAATAATAACATTAAAATACCATCAAAATGTATTATGTATAAAGTAAATATTACATATATATAAATTATGGTTTAGTTCAATTTAATATACTCGTAAATTTGAATCAATCCAAACTTAAATAGGAGTAAACGCAGACCGTTAAAGGTAAGGGGTATTTGATAACACAACAGACATATAACAAATAAAATACCTTATAAATATTTTGTATATAGCATAACATAATCAGAAATATAGCTAAAGTTCTCTCAATTGATACTTTATAAATATAGCAAATTGAACAGATCACAAAGGATAAAAAATGAATGTATCCTAATTATTAAATTATGATACACGATAAATTTGTGGAAATTTTCAATGCTGAAGGCTGAAGCTTATATGGATATAGAAAAATAAACAATATATAGAACGAATTAAACAATAATGTATTTTATATTCGCCATCCTTTTGTGTTGTGGATTAATAAATTAATTAAATAAAATAAAAACTTTGTATTATCACAACACTTCATTTATATAATAATTAAATAAAACGATGTTTTTTTATAACTACTTCCACATTTGTCTTTATTTTGACAGCCAGTTGAAATCAAAACAAATGTGGAAATATAATTTTATTTAATTATTATTTAAAATAAACTTCCATAAAGAGATTTCAGTTAAATTATTTGATTAACTATATTTATAATTTAAACACACCTCCTATATCAGTGTATACATGTGTTAAATTTTTATATTATTATATATTTATATAACGATTTTGTTTTATTTGCCAATATTTCTACACTGATGAAGGGCGTCGGTGATTATTAAATAAAACATTAATTTGAAATTCGGTTAAGTTGTAGTTGAAACATTTGACGTGCTTAAATAAGTGGAAGCTAAAGATTTTAAAATATAAATGTCTGTTCATTTTCTCTGGCTACACCTTCTTCATCAAACCACGTGAAAGATATGAAAAACGAATAACTCGATTGCGGGCGGTCGGGCACTCAACACCCGTATTATGTATGTATTATCATCCCACAATTTGCAATTTGACGGGTTGTGCCTTGAAAGGGTAATCATAGAAGGGTTACTCCGAGTGGATGCTGCATTTAAGTAAACGTTTGTTCGCGTTGCATTAGAGTTAGCGAGGCGCTTTCATCGCAAATTGCGCCGGCGGTTGTCTGCAAATAAACATTTTAAGATAATGATTACAGATTCGAACACGATAGCTTTGTACAGATGTAACGATCACGGAGGCTGTCTGTTTATTATGCTCCATCGTTATACCTGTCTATGAGTGAGTATTGCTATTACAGAAATGTTTGCCGTGACCGCGAATTTGACCACGCCCAATATGATTAAATATAACTTCACTGCATGATCATTAACTTATGTAATGTTACTTAGTTACTTAACATCTAATTTGAAATTCGTTGATCTTTAACTACTAAAATAAACATTATATTTTATTAAAGTAGCCACCTATGCAATTATTATTTAATATCCAATAAACAGTATTTATTACACCTAGTAATTGTGTATAATATAGGGTCGAAGCACCAGTATTTGACCGCCCCCCAGTAAATGACCGTTGGTTAATAAAACAAAATATAATAAGAATTGCTTTATGTGTCCAGTCAAAAAACTTTAATCCCAAGATACTATGACAAAAGAGGTAGGCAGAGACAACTGTTGGTAAGAAACAAAACTATCAGTTTTGAACTGTGCCTTGTCAAACGGTAAAAGTGCGTCTTCCTGTTGTTGTTCTGAGATTGTTAGTAGTTTTTTATAATGAAAAGAGTGGTTAGTGTTTTTTTTATGTTATTTCTCATGCAATTCTTTGAATATTTACATATTTTTATATGTTAGGGTGTTTCATAATGTGACAATGTAACAAAATCTATGTATTGTATCAATATAACCTGAAGTGGTCAATTACTGGTGATTGTGCTATTTTTTTAGAGAAATATTAATTTTAATAGTAATACTCATATTTCAATAAAAAAAGTTAGAGAATTTAGAGAAGTCAATGTGTTTTTCATTGTTTTCTTTTATTTTGTACACTAAGATAATGAAATTAAGCATCTTATTATTATTATCATTGTTTTATATTTAAAATATTGTAACCTTTGATTTATTCGAATTCTGTGTAAGAAATAAATCATCACAGCATTTATTCTGGATTGCTAGGTCTGACTCATCAGCATTTTGATTCATATTTAAATGTTGAAAACATAATAAATTTTTTGTATTGTTATATATTTTATAAGTACGCGGATACGCAGTGTGTCGTTTTTATTTCTTAGAGACGGCTCGTCCTGACGTTCCACATTAATAATAGCCGTCTCAAAAAATCACGTCCCGAAACTCGACTTACGGCGTCACGTGCCGGGGCTTTCTAAATATCATAGAGCTTTCGGATTCTCATACCGCATAGCCCTCAGATCAGAGAAAAGCTCCGACTGCGATTCGAGCTCACGATCTGCGGCCGAGTCCAACTTAAATCTACCTTCCTAACTTGAGAAAAGCTCCCGCTGAAGTTTGCCCAACTTGGTGCCTGAGACGTTATGGGAGGCATTTATTATCTCGAGACTTTTATAAACTCTTTTCTTTAACTAAACTACCTTTATATCAAATGGTGAATTCTAGCTACGAGTGCATTTATATAGAGAAAGGTTGGTAAGTATATATAAACTGGCATTTTTATATATAATCAAACGCATAAATGAAGCAATTCCATTGACACAATCACAATTAATTCAATTTTCATAATAATAATAATAATAATACTATATTAATAATATTTATTTTCGAAGTGATCAGCTTAAAATCAAAAAAACATTATCTATTCACTAACAAGCTAACCCAATAAGACAAAACTAGTGATAAATATATCGAATAGGAATGGATTTCAAAGCAAAGTGCCTTTGTTCAAAAATACATTACACATTTTTGTCCTTAGTGTTAAATAAAATAAAATCAGAAGTGAAAAAAACAATAAGCAAAATTATTATGAAACAATATAGTGTTAACGCATTATGTTAATAAAAAAATATGTATTGTTTCTAAAATATTGATGCAAAAAATATGGAATAGGTAGTTGGTATTTTGCCAACCTCTTATTTAAATTTAAATATGGATAAAACTGTAATTTTTTTTAAAAGCTAAGTTATCTTTTATGCGAGTGACACGTTTCGTCTTACTAGAGCATATTTGATAATGCAATAGATAGGTAAAACATGTCCTTCCCATTATACATAATAAAACTGACGTTTTCATTCGTACTTAATAATGTATTGACGGATTGTAACTAACTAACTAACTAACCATCACGCCGTCTCCCCGAAAGGGTAGGCAGAAAGAATGGACTGTCACACTTTTACTGATGCGGCACTCCATCCTTCTCTTTTCGCCCCGCGGGAGACGCGGTGTGATGGGTTGTGAACCTCATCGTCACCAATAGGCATCTCCCGCCAAATTAAAACGGACGGATTGTAAATTCCAATTAAAACTAAATTAAAACAAAATTACTATTTTTAATAGACATTGGTATGTTATAATATTTATCAATAATATTTCAACTGGAAACCAAGATAATATTCTAAATAAGAAAATCATTTACATCTGCAATATATTTTCTAAAAAAATACCCTATTCGCTAGTAGGTACAATAAAATCAATGACATGATTATTACAGGCGTATATAATAAATTGATGTGGAGAACGCATGTAAGAGTGGCCCCGTAAATGGATTTAATATTTCCATTTAAATTCCGAGTTGACTCCTAACTTGAGATTTGGTAACGCAGTCAGACAAAAACTTTCTTTATCTCCGTAAAGTTACGTGTATGAAGACGGCTGGCGTGGGGAGAGTGAGGAGAAGAAACTTCCACTGCCAACTGTATTAGGAGTTCTCTCACATAACACCTGTAGTTATCTATACCTAAAATCTACCCGTAAATCTTCAAACTCAAAACAATCATATCGGAATTTTAATCAGATTCTTTCTAACCATTTCTACAAAAACTTATAATAAAACATTTGAGTATATATTTAAAGGGGTAGGCAGAGAGGATGGATCGCCACATTGTTATATCAAAATAATTCTCGCGCCTCTTCTTCTTCACACATTGTGACATGCACGCTCTTCGATTGTTCCTACTTCGAACAGTCTACTGTCGATGTCACGAAATTCTGTCAGAGCCGAGAGAAATAAATATTGACTTTTGCAGAAATTATAAATAACCAAAAATCTGTTTTATTTTTTAAAGTAATATCTTAGCTTTTACTATGCAATATCAATACTAAAATGAACATATTTTGTTGCGTTTTTCAAGAATTAAATACTTTTTTTTATAAAACAAAATCAAATTTATTTAATCAAATGGATATTCTTATTAAAATATATGGATGAATTTTGATAGCTTTATTGCGAATCTAAAGAGTTTTTATGTTCTTTCTAAATCTGGCATATAAGAACTTATTTACTTTTCAATATCGCACTGTGGGACTGGCGGAGACATCTGGGAACCTGGTCACGTAGAAAAGGGAGCATTCTTCACCTCCTCCCGCGTATCTGCTTTAGCCCTTGTTCTCATAGAAAATAACGCAGATATTGCATTTTTAACATGGCCGCACATACAGATGCACATAAATACGATTTGAAATTGCATTCTTGCCCCTCGCATGTACGTGATCGGCCATATGCGCGAATTTATTTCTTTTTTATATATGTATTGGAGTTTAATACTAGATAGATATGTATTATATGCATTCATACCACATTCTAAATAGTCAAAAACCCGAATGTCGTCAAAAGAGAGTACGAGAATATTTTGAATACAAGAGAACGAGAGAGGAGTACTTTGATTGTTGGGCAGGCGAAACATATCATTCTCATAAAATATAATAAAACCTCTAGAAAACAGACGTTTTAATTCGAATTAATTATTTAAAATGGATTTTTTTATAATATAAATAATAATTTGGATGATTTATAGAGCACCATTTTTATGAATTAATCATTTCAAGGGCTAGCTCCATTTTATGAACTAGTTGAAGATAATTGTTCAAGAAACAATATTTATAAACTCAAATCACCAATTTTTTATTATTATTATATCTCTGATGTTATAAAGAGTGATGAAAAAGAGGGAAAATTTATATGATGCGTCAGAAGAATGGATGTAAAACGATAGATAAAATGCAAATTGAAAAGCTAAAATATATTGTCCATTACATAGAGAATTTCAAAGATAAAAATATACATGTTATGAAAGAGTTTGCATGAAAATTAACCAATTTATCCATAATGTTCAATTCCGGGAGGTATTGGAGTAAATTCACAGGGGGTGGCATAATTTTATTGGAACCTGTACATTAAAATTACTATTATTATACTAGGGGATGAAGACACCCCCTCGTATAATTGTGACGTATGACCACAGTTAAGTGAGTTAGATTTTCGGGGTTGAGCTTTGATGCATTGGGGCAGGTTCACTTTTAGGGGTGTGTAAAAAAGTCAAGTGCTTTGTCATGTATGACCCTTTGTACGAGTATATACCTGTTATATATTTATGATAGGATATTTTTATTGTATTATATTGTAATATAATAATAATACATTATATAATAAAATATGGGAAATTGTAATTAACTAAGTAAATTAGCTAGATGGCTCTATAATATGTAATACAGTTTATTCGAAAAATACTAGACTCGTTTGCAAGTTAAATTATGTAGATGTGGAGGGTTATTGAGAAGAGGCATCTAAAGTAAATAGTTTTCCCAATGGCCATTCTATAGAATTGCATAAAAAATCAGTTTCATTGGGGGTATTCAAAAAACACTCTAATTTAATTTCCTAAAGTGAAGCTCTCAACATAAACACGAATTGAAAACGGCAAAGGTTTTTGCATATAAAAGAGGGAATCGGTGAAAATAAAAATAGACTTTCTACATTCATGTTTGTTTACTTATGTACTCAAAGGTACATAATTGTTATATGGACGAAAACATGTATAATGGCTTGATCCACGTATTTCGGCGAACATATATGAAATATTTAACGTATTAATAAAATTAAAAAACTGTTTTCCAAAAAATATTTTGTTATAACATATATAACTCACCTTGATGAGATTTTTAGATGTCTTTTGCTGATAAAAATTAGTTTTGTGTAGATCATAATTCTTCCAATATTTACCTGAAATAAAAGAAAATATAAAAATTAGTGAAATTCGAAAATCTCTAACACATTTTTTAAAAAAGTATAATTGATCAGAAACACTTAATTAGCGGCGTACCTATAAAAAAAGTATAAATGAGGTGTTACATTAATCGTCGTACGTGCATGATTCATTATCATCTCTGCTTATTTTACGGCAAAACGGCGAGATCGTTTGAGTTGTATAAATAAGAAAGCATGTATAAATATTAACCCTAAGATCGCTAATCAAACGTTTCTTTATCCTTCATCTTTCATTCTTCGTCGATGCATTTTGAATAAAATGACACTTTTAAAATGATCATTTCTGATAAACCAATGCTTTACAGCAATTTATTATATCAATATCTTTCTCGAATATCAAATAATCAATAAACACACACTAGAGATACTGACGGGCAACACAATGATACAATGCTTAATTTTAAAGCGCCGTTTTTGTAATGACATCATCTTAAGGGCGCATTATAAATCTAATCGTTATAAATCTAAAAATCTATGTATGAAGGCTGCATCTGATTTTCGCGATCGGTTAGAAAATAATATAAAACAAATATACAAGAGTTAATAATTGGTCTGTAGATAATAAAAATATAAAATGTAAATCGTTTGAATCGTATACGAAAATATTTTGCATTTACAATAATACGAAAAAAATGGCGCTCACGTGGATAGTTGTAGCTCCGGAAGCGATAACTTTCGCATAGTTTTATACATCGTTTGATAATAGATTTTTTGGCTACCGACGCAATAAATTTCCATTGCAACATAAAGCACGCCATCTACCTCCGCCGGCCGGGATTAGTAGTTTAATCTGTAGCGAAATGCATTGGGCCAGGGGTGATTTGTGGCCGAGCTAATGCTCCCTGACACCGAATCGCGCTGTTTTTTGTCCACTCGTGTACGAATAAATTCTACCAATAAAAATATTGTTATCTTAAATTAACCTTTTTTAATAATATTGTAGCGAGCTGCCGAAACCGGTCGTAACACAAAATCTAGATGAATAAATCTAAATACATATTAAAAGTATTTTACCGGCATATGTTACATTATTTGGTTTTTGTTGAAAATAATTTGATGAAAATAATTTGATGACCTTCGAAACATGTCAAGAAAGATAAACTCAAAAGTGAGAAAAGCAATGATTTAATTCATAAAAAAAATCCATAATTAACGCCAAGTTTAACAATAATTAGCCCTTAATCAAACCGAAGCCCAAAATATTTCAAACTTTTTTTTTAGTGTGTGGCGAAGTTCCGGCCGGTTGGTTGTATCAAATAAAGTGGTGTAAAAAATAATGAAAGTGTATTAATAATGAATTATATTATAATAAATGTTCCTATACACACCATATTTTGATGTTCCCATATATATAGGTTTGTGTTACCTACAAAATGTTATAGAACTAAAATTCGTATATTTGAAGATGTAATGAATAGAATAATAATTGAGAAGAACCACATTATTTTTTGTGAATAATTGTGTGCATCTTTTTTGAAATCAATATGGTTTCACAAAATCTGTTTCACAGCACTGGATTAAGCGTTAAAAATAAGGCAAAACGATATTTTAAATTAACTTACTAACTACCAATCATCATGCCATCTCCTGAAGGAGTAGGCAGAAATAATTGTTAGAAATAATACAGTTTCAACCGGACATGATTCTACGATTCGTCAACATTCATACATTGTGTCATTTTTGCACGCTGAATTCTCCGATTCCTCATGTCGCCGATCTTTAAAAGGGTCGGTACGACACACCGTTGTGCACCACCATCTTAGCTTTTCTTATAAACTTTTGTTTGCGATGACAATTTTAAGTGCACCACGATATTTTACGATAATTTTTTTTTTAATTTATGAGGTTTTATTTTAACTGAATATTTTTAGATTGGAGCGCTAGATATTTGCAATCAGAATACAGTTAGAAATCTCTGATAACTCAATCATCGGGAGAGATAGATCTCGCCAATATATGATTATATGTGGCATGTATGGTTAGAACCTATCGCTAGACCCGGGTACTATCCAGTTAATGCACTATAATTTTAGGATGATAAACTATGGAGAGGAAAAAATTCTCTTGAAATTTGATTGGCGTGCTGTATGGAATTATGTGTTTTTTCGTGATCAGAACAAAAAGATAAATAAAAGTCTTCCAAAGTCTAGTCGGGGCGTAAATATTCCGAAGCCATTCATTATGGATGCCAGATATAAATAATTTCACTAAGTTGATGCTTTTTTATACATATGTAGGTACAGCGAAATTACCCGTGAACATAACTACTCAATTAAATTTGGAATTTAACAAAAAATCGCTTATAATTCTAACTCACGTTTGGCATTATCAAAAAATTAAAAGTTTATTTGAAAATACACAAATTAGTTGTAAATAAGTGCATCTATTTAGGTTTTTGCATACCTATATATAATAAATTATAATGTAATAGTAATATTTGAGCGTTCCCTTTCCAATGGCTTTATTCTACTTTCAAGCTTGTTCTGCCAAGATATTCAAAATACACAATAATTTCCATTGTGTAAAGCTTCAGTATAAGACTTTGTTTACCTTAAACGTTGTTCTAAAAGCTTCTTTCACCTATTTTATTTTACAATATACGCCTATAATTTAAAAACATGTTTAGATTAATTAATTATGTATTACCTTAAAAATAGTAAAAACAATTACTTATGTACCTATGTATTTCTCTGTGAAACCGGTTGCAGCTTAGGAAATATTGATACAATATTTTGTAGCGGATCGATCAATCATAAAATTCAATAGCTCTCTTTTGTTTTAAGAGAAATCGATCATTAAAAATCTTTTAATATTATGTAAGCACATGCATATGATGAGGTATGTATCTACGCTTATTTATTTGTGCATTTTATATAGGTAAGTGAATATGGAGGAGGGTAATAGCTAAAGCTTTGCTTGGAATGCTGTAGCGACACAACCTCTAATTAAATTAATAACGTTATGCATTCGCAGACATTGGATAATAATGGTACATACATATTTGCCGTGGTATGAGCGATTTAAAAATGGCGATAAGAACTTTTGTAGATTACATACCTTGGCAAACAAAAACTGTAGCAGATATTGTTCAACACGAACCGCAAAGCTGAATGTAGGAATGCGCATATTGATTTAATCACAGTGTTGATTTAATCACCGCCGTGTTCATTAATTTAAATAGCTTGTAAATAACCAATATTATGAACTCAAAAAATTACAATCATCTATTTTATTAACTCTCGTATTCAATAAATTATTATGTTCCATTGATATACCTAACACTTTTTATCGGCCTTTAATTAGAGTAAATCAAAATATTCATTTGAGAAATATATAGTTTAAATCCTGGCTAGAAATGCCTGATGATGATGATGATGATGATTTGTTTAGAGTAAAAGATTCACTTCAAGGGCGCTCTTCGTCCGGAAAGCTTCTTTTAAAAATAAATGTTTTAAGAGAGCTTCTGAACACTCCTTCGTCGTCTTGATTGCGGATATTATAAGGCAGCCTGTTCCACGCAATCGCGTCGGTCCCGTGATGCCAAAAGCGCGATCCGCGAATTTTGAAGCTCCTTGGCGCCGCGGGACAAGAAGTTTGTATGTTGCTTCTTACTACGAGGATCGTAGAGTTGACTGCCTGGATAGACACGACCCTCAATCATGAGGAATAAGACTGAGAAGACATGATACTTTAACTAATTTTGATTCTCATGTATAACACTATAAGGTTTGTGTTTGCTTTAAAATATTTTAGTTAGTTAATGTCGTTCTCCCGATAAAGAAGGGATAAAACCTTTCGAAACATGTCATAGTAAATGACTATAAAATTAGTCTTACTAATAATATACTATTTTTAATCATTATAAAACAATCAGTATAGATAGTTGTCGACCTTCATGGCAGAGTGGTAAGAGCTCTGACTTCCATACCGAAGGTGATTGTCACACTGTCATTGGTCTGGTGTAGAATTCACTAGACAATAAAATGGTGATAGATATTGGCTACCTATCACATGTTATGAGAATCAATATGGTAGCTAAAATAAATTGTACACGGTAATGGGATCAAACAATCTGTTGAATACAAGAAAAAAAACATTAAAATATGTCGAGGTAAATACATTTAAATAAACGTATGTAGAAAAATGGCGTTTTGATTCATTAAAAGATTGTGCTAAATTCAATAGTATAAATATTTAGAGTTTATGATTTATTGTAAAAGCTTGAATTTCTTTAAAATATATATGTTTGTTCAGGATAAACACCGTAGAAATAAGATCACTAAGAAGAATGTCCGTGAAAACGTTGTATGATAGAATACCGAACGATGAAACAAGAAAGAAATGTAAGGCAGATGACTGCATCATGAATAAAATTAAAAAAGGATCCCTGAGATAGTTTGGACATATGGAAGAGAGTAGAATGGTTAAAAAGTTGTACACAAGCAGCGTGAGTGGGAAAAGAAGCCAAGGACGACCGAGAAAAACATGGCATGACCAAATTAATCAATTACTAAAAGGCGGCCACATTCGAAGTCGGCATAATCGACGTGCGTGCATCGTACGATGTATGAATGCAGAGGAATCCCGAGAGGTATGCCAGGACAGGCCATTGTGGCGATCCATCTTCTCTGCCTACCTTTACGGGGAAATGGCGTGATGGTTAGTTATATGTTTGAAATAAAGATTACATAAGTATTTAAACGACCATCTATACTGATTGTAAAATGTTCAGAACGAATAAATTTAGTCTGTTCCGGGTATTGAATTTACCATAAAATCATATTCCCTCTTGTGATATATTTATAGCAGCATCTCGCTTTTCCTTTGTGGATAAACTCGATATCTGCCTCTAGATGAGACCAGCCAGGATCAGAAGTATTCTGTTTAGTGTTTATGCAATCGGCCACAGTCAAGAATTGTATAAATTATTCAAATACGCAAAGAACACTGCCATATCTAAATGCTTCATACATTATTCCAAGCTGGAGAGGAAAAACGAACTATAACCTTTTAGACTTTTCTTTAAACATATTTTGTTTATAAATAATTTAAGAAACTTTATATAGAAAATATGTTTACAAAGGATGGGAGGGTGGAGAAGGATATTGAAAGAAGGGTTGGGACAGGCAACAGAATAAATGGTGCACTTAAAGTTGTCATCGCAAACAAAAGCCTATCCAAAAAAGCTAAGATGGCATTGCACAATGGTGTTCTTGTGCCGACTCTTATGTATGAAAGTGAAGCATGGAACTGGCAAAAGAAGGATGAAAGTAGAATAAATGCAGTAGAAATGAGATCTCTAAGACGAATGTGTCACAAATCTGTATATGATAGAATGACAAATGCAAGTATAAGAAGTGAATGTGGTGCGAATGAAAGTGTTATGAACAAAATAAGGAAAGGGTCATTAAGATGGTTTGGACAGATGGTAAGAATGAGTGAAGACAGAATGGTAAAGAAGGTATATGAAAACGGCGTGAACGGAGCTAGAAATAGAGGAAGGCCGAAGAAAACGTGGCACGATCAAATCAATCAAATATTGAATGTCGGTCACGTGAGGAGTCGGAAAAATCGACGTGCATGCGTGAAAAGAAGTATGTCAGGACAGAACAGTGTGGCGTTCTTTCTGCCTACCCCTCCGGGGAGACGGCGTGATGGTAAGTTAGTTTGTTAAGAAACTTACTTCGTAACAGTTTCAATCACTTCATCAGATTTTCGTTTTAATAACACTTAAGTAAAAATATTCTTAAAAAAATGACACAAACAACACAATTAACATTCTGCGATAATACAAAAACTTTATTATTTCATATATTTTTGATCAGTAACACATATTTATATATTTTTCACTAGATACCATGAGATTACGTCTGAACTAGTGTATTATTCAAAAGAAACTAAATATTCTCATTGAAAAAGTAGTTTAAAAAGCTTAAAACATTTCGTTTTCTAGAAATATATATCTTTTTGTTACATGAACAGGATTTCGGTATTGTTATGAAGTCGAAAATTTAGAAAGTTTTGCTATTGTACAAAAATTCTAAAACGCAAAGCATTCATTTATATACCATTGACGATTCGTAATAAAATACTTTCAATTGTGTTTTTGTGATTTTATTATGTAACATTTCGAGAAGTTATGCATTTGTGAAACAGGCCACATTTAACAAATTAAAATTTAAAAGATCTTTAGAGGATGTAGATAAGTTTCAACTAAGGTTATAATATCTATATTATGACGTATTTTATTATAGCTTTTCGGTATTTTCGATTCATAAAAACAATGTTTCATTAATATTTAAATATATAATTATTATTTTTTATAATATTATTATATAATTAACTACCACGTCATTTCTCGGAATGGATTAAATTAGTTGTTAATTTTTGATAAACTTTTTACTCGAGTTTAGTTTTCACAACATATTTCTCGAGATGTTTGTTTCGTTCTCCTGATGATGAAGGTATATAAAATTGAAAAAAAAGAACGTGGAGAAAAATAAACACAAAAATAGTAAAAATATTATTTCATAAAAAATGTTGTTTGATAATTCCTTAGTAAGGCAGACATATCACTTTTATAAAATATAAAAACGGATGATTTATAAAAGTATTAATTTTTACAATAATATAATATTTGTCAAACGTATCTAATCTCTGCTGCTTTTTTGTTCTACATTGCAAGTACACCACTGTGCATTACTAATATGAATTTGAATTGAATTGTAGTATCTTTTTTAATTCAGTTATTCTGTTTTTGCAAAACGCAGAACAGTTACAGTTACCTGCAAGGTTTTGTTATTTTTATCCTACCTTTCAACACAATACCTTTATCGTCGTGACCCATTTCTCCATCGTAAATAATGTAAGCATTTAAAAATGGAACAGTGTCAAGAATTTGCTTAACGAATTTTAGTGTCCTACTTCTTCATCACAATAAACCGAGCTTTTTTAGCCGAGCGATTCATTGTTAACGATAGCTTATACAGGTAGCCAGAGTACCTACCGCCAGATATGCTTTTTTATTTTAATAACAATAAGGTAGCCTCCAACTTTCTAATTCTTTGAAATGTTATCTTTTGTACTGTGCCGAAACATGATATAAGGATTTGTTTATTGTTTGAACTGTTGTCGAAATCTTTGAATTCAATGTTTTGTTAAAATATTATAGATGCTGATCGTTTATAAATATAACGACAGATTTCAGATTAGCTGAAAACCCATATTTTTCATATTTCATACCCAACATAAAACTTGTATATTTTGTTCTATTATACTTTCTAACCGATCGCGTATTTCGAATGCAACGTTCACATTTAGATTTAAAACACATCTTAATTCACCCTTGAGGTGATTACATCACAAAAACCGCGCTTTAAAAGTTGTCACATTATAATCATTATTATTATTATAATTATTATTATGATTATTATAATTATATAATAACACGTTTTCAGTTAACCAACACTCATCACAATATATATTTTTAATAAATTGAATGTTGGTATAACCAATAAAAAAATGTAAATAGAAGTGAGGTAACCGGGAGACCAGAAGATGGCAGCAAGCTGCCGAAACCGGTTGAAGCCATAAAACCACGTGGAATTAAATTAAATATATATGATAAAGGTTTTTCATTATTCTTAAATCTGCGTTTGGCAGATTATCATTTAATAATAATAATAATATGCTAACATTTAAAGCGCCGTTTTTGTGATGTTATCACCCCAAGGGCGCATTAAGACGTGTTTTGAATCTAAATATGAACGCTGCATCTGATTGATATTCGCGATCGATTAAAAAGTATATTATTTAAAGCATTTATAGAATCTAAATGGGAAAGAAAAAAATATTTTTTCCTTAGATTAAAATTACGTTGCTCTAAATTTACGAAAATCCACATTTGCCCCAGGTAACCCCTTTCGTAGACACTTCATTCCACAGATTGTATTACGTAATAATATTTAACACGTATCTCGAATTACGTTTTTGGTTTCACACGTGCGCTGATCTATTTAATCTGGGGGCACGTCCCGTAATATATGCGGACGTGAGAGATTCATATGAAAGTGTACCAGGTAGATAAGTAGGGGAGAGTCACCCTAAAAGGGACACATTTTCCCTTCGTAAAGAATTACTTAAAAATATGAAAACATTGCCTAAAGTGTTTCGTTATATCATAAATAAATATATAATGCGAATAAATTTTCACTACGAAATATTCATCTTGATAAAAACATTTTAATGAAAATCTTTATAACGATAATGAAAGGTTTACCGGAATCTTAAAAGTTATCCGAGGTTTATTACTAATTGTATATCAAGGCGTAATCAATGTCTTATTATTTAGTGGTTTTACATTTAATTAATATTATCGTTGTATCATATTTTTCTTAAAAAATGATGTAAAGCCATGTGTTAAATATTTAGATCCGATGAACGCATGCGTTTTCTAGAGTTTTTATTATATTTGGTTTAACATGATTTTCCTAGCTAGATCATTTTCAAATGAAATTCAATAAAGCCCTTGCAAGGCAAAATTCGTCACTCCTATAAAATAAAACAAATCTTCTAGAAAACTGACGTTTTCATCAATACCAAATATTTTCCTTAAAGTTTTTGCATGTATGATTCCTTAGTTTTGTGTTACAAACCTTTTTTACCTAAATGTAATTTAAATGATTTTTTTTTCATAAATATTTTTTTCTGTCCTTTCACCGGTAGGCGTCCTTTTCAGGCCGCGTACAGGTTGGGACAGCCCTGACACTCACCCGGAATTAAAGCTGATGTATCTACGTCGGACGGCCCCGGACGACAGGGTTGTGCAAACACGGGGCTGGTAGCGATTGACATGTTTATGGTGTAGGGACGAATCGGAATATACGGGCAATATGCGATCTGTGGCTTGTAATGTTCACTTGTAGATTTATATGACAAGTATTATTGTGTACCTAATATCAAGTAACTCATACGTACACAGGTATGTATATATAATTTTTGTTATATTCAAATAATAACAGATTAAATAAAAAAAGCAGTAATAATTAATTGAAAAAAATCCATTACAATGTGTACGTTTTATTCCATTAATTTTAGTTTTGTTTTGTTTTGTTTGGTTCGCTGCCATTTTCTGATTGTTTTCATTATTCAAAGCGAACTTCTACAAAGTACTCGTAATTTAAATTGACAGTTTTAATACAGTAATAATAGTGTAACATAAATTAATCATATAAAATCGTTTATAATCCCTGTTTGCAGTGGCTTGTTTTGACGATTAATGATTTCTGAAATGAATATTAAAAAAACATTTTTTTTTAATTAAAAGAATTTTGAAAATAGTAAATGAAAATTAAAAAATAAAGTTATGATATTGGGGGAAGATGAGTAAAAATCGCACAATATAGAAAAAAATGAAAACAATTTGAAGAGACGTTCATCCAGCAGTGGAGTGCTGGGGAGAAGAAAAGAAGAAGACATATTTAATTTAAGGTCAGCTTACTAAATACTAGAATTTTGGTTGCAGTACCAACATATTTTTTTATTTTTGATGATTTGAGGTTCTGTTTAAAATCAATACATGAAAATAAATCTTATAAATAGAAAACGCTTTTTAAACATTAAGAATACCAATATTAGTACTGTTAGCTGTTATAAAATATAATACTTGAAAAATAAATACAACTGAATTCAACTCTGATATAAAAAAAACTACCCTTTAGCAGACGTGGGGTTCGTGTTTATCATCCCTGACAAGTGAAAGAACTTGTTCGGCGGGTGAACAATTTTGACAAGGTTGGTTAATTAGATTTTTCTGTCACACGACAATCAAATTAAGCGAACAGGTAAATGAAAACACGTTGGGATGTGTTTGTTTTTTGGTATATTGTCATCTGTATTGAGGGAACATTTTGCTATAAATAAACTACAAATATTGAATTTACTAATTATGCTTATACTCCTAAGTGTTGTATTAATATTTATAGATCAAAGATAAATAAACTTATACAATGGAAAAAAATGTAAATATATTTATTTAAGAAAAAACATTATCATTGAATTAAATAGTGCCTCAGATTCATCAATCAATTAATTAATATTATGAAATTAAATGTTTGAATCGCAAATTATTCATCGTTAAGATTTGACATTACACAAAGTTTATCTAAAAATGTAAGATGCCAGTGTACAATGGTGTCCTTGTACCAACAGATGGAAGTGAAGCATGGAACTAGCAACATTAATATGAACACAGAATAAATTCGATCGAAATGTGATCTTTAAGTGAGTGTATTCCAAATGAAAGCGTTTTGAACAAATTTCTTTCAGTTCATTAAGAAGATCTGGATACATGAAAATAATGGTAATAACGTATAAAAGTAATAAAGTGACGACCTTCGCGGCCGAGTGGTAAGTGCATTGACTGCCACCCCGAAGGTTCTGGGTTCGATTCCCGGTGAGGCAGTGTGGCAGGATTCATGTGACAATATAATGACGATAGATTAGCTACCCATCACATGTCATGATAATCACTATGATAGCTATAATAATACCCTTTACATCAATTTGGCTCATGCTGTCATAATGTAAAGAGCGATTCAACAAAATAATCATAATAATAATAATGTAAACGATGTGAATGAAGCAAGAAGTATAGAAAGACTGAGGAAAACATGATACGATCAAAGCAATTAAATATCGAATATCAACCACGCAAGGAGACGGAGAAATCGAGCCATGTGATTGACACAATGTATGAGTGTTGAAGATGCATATGATGTAGGTAAGCGAGAAATATGTCAGGGAAGAACGGTGTAATGATCTACTCGTAATATTTCTGCTTACCCTTTCAGTGAAGGGCGTGATTGTTAGTTATTTAGTTGGGTTAATTTATTTTCGGGGGATGTTGTGTTATTCCAGTGACTTTGATCGGTTTACCAAGATGGCGGCGATTTTAAATGATTTGAATAGCGTATACATAATACTAATTCATTCATTTTTGTGTGTGGTATACCGATAGACGAAGATTAGGTATATGATTTTACAGAATATGTATCTTATGTGTTTTTGTAATACATGTATATCAATGGCATGATATTAAGTTGTTG
Organism: Lepidostoma basale; assembly: GCA_022606425.2. Lineage (NCBI taxonomy): Eukaryota > Metazoa > Arthropoda > Insecta > Trichoptera > Lepidostomatidae > Lepidostoma > Lepidostoma basale. The sequence goes on from JAHDVF020001466.1 coordinate 865,681, forward strand.
AATATGTAAAAAAAGTTTGTATCTACGTAAGTTATACGTAAAGCTTCGGTGGTAAGATTGGCTCGTTGATTAATTACACTCGTGTGGGCAGAATGTCGCGGACATGTTATTGGATATTTAAATTTATTGAAATTAACGACTTCGGTATATTGAAACAGTGAATATTAATTGAATGTATTAATACAGTATTTAGAAAGCTTGCAGAGTAATATCTCAATTAAAGATTCGGTTTAATTAAAATATCAATACAAACATAGGTAGGTAATTATAATTTTATTTTGAGCAGGTACTGTTACGTAGGTAAGTTATGTATCCAAATGAATAATAAGCTAGTGCTTTTCAATTATTCAAATTAACAGTAGTAACAAATGTCTAAATAATATTTTTTTTGTATTGAATCAAATTGCGGTTTATTCTATATTAAATTCTATATTAAAAAATCTAGTTTGAAATGTCTTATCTAATATTGAAATTTGGTTACTTTAACAAAAAGAACACTAAAATAATGTTTGATAAACTTGATTGCATTAACACTGCGGAATTCTACAATGACGATTTTTTTACAATTGATGAGTTTATACAATATTTAATAAATTCAAAAGTGGAAATTCAAAAAACGTTTTTGCGAGTAAATAAAAAGTTTAAACAAATGATTTAATTATTTTTTTTCGGATTTATTTCAAATGAATTCTTTTTAATGTTGTCGTGTTTATAGTTTTTCCTGGGAATTAACATGTTTTCAAACTTTTTTCATTCATTAATATGTAAGATTATTTTGTCAATTTTTTTCATATAAAAATCTGTATCTTAAATAATGATCTAAATTTTGTATTTTTGTATTATTATATTTGAATAAAAAAATAAAAAAATATAATCGTAACTGATAGTGTTTTTTCATTGTTAATCAGTTTCTAATATTTCACATGTAAAACTCTAAGTAATTGTACCTTGTACGCCAACCCGCATGTTTAAACCAATTGATTGATCTTGTAATTCTCTATTTAAATGATACCTTATCAGATTGACACCTAACTATACGGTAGGACATTTTGTAGTACCTACCAATGAACCAATGTTCATGTATTCCGAGAATGACATGGCAGACAAATTAGCAATGTAGACAAGTAATTATACATTCGATTCTACTGTCTACAAAAAACATCAATAAATACACCGGATTAACAGCTATTTTTTATACCAATATTTATATATAAATTACAGTTAATTATAATTAAATTAGGTATTTGAAAAATCACAATTTAAAATATATATATTTAGAACTAAATACTTATAACTCGTTAAAATAGGTGAGCAAAGAATAAAATAATATAGGATGCTTATATATATTATGATATAATACGTATACCACCTCCTTCAGCTGATAATCACGGGCAAGATGGATGGGGTGGCGGGGAGTTGATAGAAGGTAGTTATCCTGACTGCGGAATATAAGGGAAATGACAGGAATCTGGAGAGTTGAGAATCTGCTCTAAGTAGTACAGGACAGAGATGCTTTCGCTGCAGGGATCGCCAATACTGGAGAGACTTGACACGGCACCACGGAAGAAGAAGATTTATATTTAATAGTGGATAGAATAATCAGATGCATTACAACATTACAAAAAGGGTGAAAGAAACAAAACAATATAAACAAAGTAATAAATATGAAATATTATAAACAAAGTGGTATTTCGGGAGATGCCTATTGGTGGCGATGAGGTTCGTAACCCATCACACCGCGTCTCCCGCGGGGGTGAAAAGGGAAGGATGGAGTGCCGCATCGGTTAAAAGTGTGGCAGTTCATTTTTTCTGCCTACCCCTTCGGAGAGATGGCGTGATGGTTAGTTAATTAGTTAGTTAGTTGATATAATAAGTCTTAAATTATTATTTATAAAATATGTATAAGTATTTCATTAGTGAGCTTTGGCGTACAAAAAAATATTAATACGATTTTAGGACATTATTGAATTTTTCATTTAGTAAAATTTGTATGTAAAATATTCCCTTGTATATTTTGTATCGATATTTTGTATAGCAGGCGTGCCACCCTTATATAGAAGGAGGTATATAAATTATTTTGAAAGTACCTGCCGCCGTAGGCGCCATTGTTACCGCGGTAAAGGTTACCGAAATGTTGAAGCTGTCGTTTATTGGATTAATTCTATATGATATTTTACACAAAATCAGAACACAATGTATACGATCCAGATCGAATTAAAATATGTTTCATTAATATGAAAATGTATATTATAAAAAAGCCAACACTTTTTTACTGCTGTTTTAAATAAATGTAAGATTTTTTTATACTTTCACTTTAATTACTTGTTTTATCACCACTTTATTTTTATTTTTTATCAAAGCAACTGGTTTCGCTCTAGCTAGAGCTTCATCAGGGTGACAAATCAAAACTGATGGCTTTGTCTTTTTTTTTCTTGTATTGTTTTGAACTCAATTACTGTATACACATTATTTTTAGCTATTATATTGAAGATTCTCATGACAAATGATAGTTAGCCAATCTATCGCCATTTTATTGTCACCTGAATTCTACACCAGTCCAAAGACAGTGTGACAATCGACAGTCATCGAACCCGGGACCTTCCGTATGGAAGTGAGAAGTCTTACGACTCTGCCACAAAGGTCGACATCCAGCTTCCATGTTGAAGCTAAACCGGTTGGTTTGATAATACAACAATAAAGTGGTGACAGAATAAGTAGCTAAATTGTTTTTGAATATTTTTTTTGGTTTCATGTTTTATGATGGTGTAAATATCTCTTGCATGTCATAATGGAGGGTATAATCGAGGGGACAAGCTCTAGAGGACGCTCACGCCGAGAGTACCTGGAAGACCTGTTGGTGGACGTGCGCTGCTCATCATGCAGATTTCAAAAGAGCTACACAAGACAGGGAATAGAGGAAATTGCTGCAAACCAATCCCAGGATTGAAACCAGAGAGGGAGAGATGGTGTAGAAACATATGATCAATAGTTTGTTACTCCGTGTTTTCAAAGGGATTTTTTGTGAATAATTACATACCGTGTGGAGAAGCGCGGACGTACGTACCTCCCAGGGTAGGCAGTTACGTGGGCATATTAAAGTAATGAAGGTTTGCATTTTAATCACTCCTGATTTTGAGCGGAGCGCGCCAGTGTGAGTGAGCCCACAGCCGTGTAACATGGGTCCCGTTGGAATATTCGGCGAATCGATCGTATGCCCGAGGCCATTCTACTACCCGTTCGTGCACCAATACACGCGCACTCCATCACCTACACGCACGTACCCCGCGTATGTAATACACGCCAAATTGTTATACGCGAATCGCCACATAATATCTTAATTGCGATTTTCAACATCGCCCGGTCTTGGTGTAATCACGGCGCCTCCCCTTAGCCCTCCCCGCCCCGAACCCTGGACCGACCACAACATCAAAAGCGGCGAGATGAAGTACGGCCCAGCCTTCATTACGCCGGGGCCTTTTGCTCGTGGGCGGCACTTCATCATATTATTTTACTGCGGCGAGTTCATCTCTACATAAGAACGTCTGTATCTACATACCGGTTTGTATGGGAGTGTATTCAGTAAACAAGTGGATTTTAAACGTAATTGAAGTTTAATTTGAGAAACTGGATTTCAGAATATATTGGACGCTTGTACCTAAGTAGGTATTTTGCGTAGAAACATCTAAATAATTATGTAAATTAGTGTTGAACACTGCTCATCCCCGAGATGAAAGGCATAACAAAAAAATAACTAATGTATATACCTACATAGATATAAGATATTAAGATATGATTAATATATATATAATATATAATGCCCTATGTAGAAGAAGGTGGAAACATGTTTTAAAAACTAGTTTTGAAAAATAATAGTATTATACCTTATTTAGTATACACATTTAGATATTTATATAAAATTTTGCATTATTTATCCGAGAAAAATGTGACACCAAATCAATCAAATATTAAATGTACACCACGTGAGGAGTCGGATAAATCGACGTGCTTGCATGACACAATGTATGAACGCAGATAAAACAAAAACAGTAGATCAGGATAGAACAGAGCTCCATTTTTCTGGCTGGGGTAAATGTTTAGTGAATTTGTTAATTAGTCATCAAAATTATTCTTTACCAGTAAACCATCATTTCATTTCACTGAAAACGTAGGCAGAGAGAATGGACCGCCATAATATTCGATTCTGACACATCTTTCTAGTTTTCTATACATTCATACAGTCAAGTCATACACGCACATCGATTTTTACGACTTCTAACATGGCCGACCTTTAAAATATGATAATAATAATAATAATAAATTGAATAATTTGTAGAGCGCCATTTTGTAAAGTAAATTTTCTTAACCATTCTTTCATCAAATTATTCTTTAAATATCATTAATAACGTTAAACTTTTTGGCGTACGTAGCAAGCCGGATGTGAGCATGAAATAAGGCTCCTCGCTAATTAACGATCCTCAAAGGCATTACCTACAGAAAAGGAAGCAGCGCCGGTCGAAGGTAAACGAAAGCAAAACAACTTTCCATTCCTCCCGACAAAAAGCTCCTCGCAGACGGTCTATAAAACGCGGACTGGAAAAAATCCCGAAATGGGAGTAACGCAAAGGAGTCGGGTGGAAATAACTACGTGTCTCTTATAATGACGGGAGCTAAGCCGCGGAAGATGACAAAAATGCGATATAGCGCTGCCGACGTTTTTGCCCTCCGCCATTTTGGTGCAGCGCCGCCGAAAAAATCCACCCGATGTTATCAACAAATTGCTGGAAAATTGCGCGCGCAGCTTACTAAATATATAAAGGATCCTGATACGCCGGCTTCGCCCCGAAGCGTTTTTGTAACCAAAAAATTAAAAAATTGCCAAACAAAGGATTTATGTGGATAATTTATAAATTAAATATTCATTACTTTTAGATGAGGCATTATGTATTAAAAGAATAGAGTGAAGGCGGGTCCTAACCATTAATTTGAGGCAATAGACTATAGATAGTAATTTATGGAGGGCGATATTATTGTAAAACGAAATGAAGTGGGATGGTATGAGAAGATTGTGATCCTTAATACCGAGACGAAAATGCTATTACCTTATTATTTCGCTTCTGTTTTAACCGATTTTCGTAACCGCCAGAGTAGTTTACGAAACACCTATAATTAAGAATAGTATGAAATTTCACAAAGATCCTTATCCTTTGATATAATTAAGACGTTAACCCGCTTTTTCTATACCTACCCGTGTATTATCTCGGTGGAAGGAAATTGCGCTTAAGATTGCCGAAGCTATTCAAAGAGCATGAAACATGAAAATGAACACATGAAGCTTGAGTTTGCTTTCAGTATAAAACGTTTAATTAATCCCTATGTGATGTAGGTAGATACTCATGATTGTGTATCAAAAATTCTCAAAGGGCCCTCTGTTAGAGCGCAAGGCGCAACCGAGTAAGAGTTTTCAAATACTGTAACGCATTTAAGGCGTTTCAAAAATTATCGTTAGGGGACCCGGGTACCTGGTCCATGCGGCAATTTTCAAATAAATGAAATTTCATCACCATATTCGCACGTAGTAAAGTCTGCGCCATCAAAGGACGTCACCGCGTCCCCGATTTGGCTAATTAAAAGGAATTTCGTCCCGATACGACTTGTCGACCGAAATGACATCTCTCATACATACTACGTCTTGTCTGCGCCGAAAAAACGGTCTTCTCTCCTGTCTCCGCTGAATATCCCGGACCGGTTCTTCGCCATTGTTGCGTCCCGGGCCTTTACTCGGAACTAACTGTACCACAAGAAGAACTGCACGTCTTTTGTCATCTCGTTTGGCGAATAACTTTAGTTCCCCGCGAATCTCTAGTAATTAAAATAAATTAATTATACCGAATGTTTCGAATGCCCACGATCCAGCGGCCACAGAACAAGCTTTGAAAAACACAACGTTCTTTTACCTTCTACCTTCTACAGCACATTACTTCTTGGAATGAAAATTCCGCAGATTTAACTTAATATACCTGTGTCAATTATCTCCCGAGCTGAAGACATTATAATTGTTAAGTAAATTTGTATTACGGTCTGTTTTACTTAAAATTAAGTTAATGTCATAGCTTGATACCTATTTTCAATCTTAGTGATAAGTTGATTAACGACGTTTTTGCTTTATTGTTTCTCTCTCCTCAGATTCTTTTTGCATTTCAAAACATTTTTCCAATCTTATAAAGTATTGGATTCAGATCGGGCTCACAATGGAATTACATCCAAAAATTAGTAGATATAACGAAACATTAACACTCCCAATGCTCCAAGTGGTCGATTGTAAATCCTGATTTATGGCTAGGGTTGCCTCTTCATCACAGTTAATTGAACTTTCAACCCAGTTTAATAATTTTGCTGAAATTACGTTCGGAAAGCGTACTTCACACTTGGGTCCGTTTTCGCCGCGGCTTATCCTTTGCATCTATTGTTATGGCCGGTACTGTTTGCTCGTGAACCGACAATTTAAACGTACCGCTTTACATACACCCAGACTGTAATTTATAAATTATTGGGGATGCAATTTTATATCCATTGCAACTTCCGACAATTGCGATTATTTTCTGCTTTATGCACTCTCGTGAAATAGTGGGGTATATCTGTGATAGTCATTTTAGCGTTTACATTCAGTTATTACAGTGAATGTCCATGTTTATATTTTCTTCACAGTTTCGTTATACAACGGTTTATGACTTTCTTACATTTGTCTATAGCTAAACGGTTTCGACGTTGTTCGCAGTTTTACGACTCTGTTCAGATTTTTTTATTTTGACTCAAATGTTGGACAACTTTATAAAGTGCAGTCCCCCTCATAAATATGTTTATTTTTAACTAACATATACCTCCATCTTTAGGTGTAAAAAATTTAAAAAAAAAACTAAAGACTAATATTAGGTAAATCTCAGGAAATAACAAGGTGGTGGTCCACTGTTTCCGTCCATCCTTTCAAGGAAGCGGATGGTTACTTAGAGATTAATTAAAGGAATGCTATTTGTGAGACTTTGGTTGGTTTTAATGGACAGAATAACGTATAAGACAGTTTAATTAAGATTTTTGTATTTGTAATATAAAACCCTGAAACTTAATTCAGTAAAATGAAATATACCTATTGAAATAGTTAAACATAAGTTTATAAAATTGTAAGAGTATTTCCACTGAAACATTCAATGTTATTGTGTACAACGCTCTGAATTATTAATAAAGCAGAGTTCGGAATAGAGGACTCTAAATTATCATATAAAATTATTAAAACGAGTCCTTTATTAATGGAAATATATTTACATAAATAAATTGTATCCTTAGTCGTGTATTATGGATGGCGTGCTTTGTATTAAAGGGGTGTATATCAACATAGCATTGCTTTAATCAATGTTAATGTGGACTCGAATAATACATTTTCTTCGCTTATCAAAAGGGACGGAAAAAAATTACTTCTATATTACTTTGTGTTGTGGATTCTCATTTGAAAAACATTGAATTTTTACAACACTTTTTTGCACTTTTTACAAACATGTTTAGGGCCGCAGACGCCCTTCATCCGTGCTATTTTTTTTTACTAAAATAATGGTCGAAGCTGAATCATTTTGGGAATTGATTTTATCTGTTTAATATAATACTCGTAATGTATTGAATATTCTTGAAAAAGTTCGTTTCGTCTTTCAAGGGCATTATTAAATGTAATAAATTGGAAAATACGTTTTGTTGATGAAACACTTTGATAATTCAACGTATTTAACTGTTTATTGGTCAAATTTTATTTATCGATCATTTACCTAGTACATCTTTTTAATACTCGTACCTTTTTACTATGGTAACCCGTTCTAGGGGGGCATTTTATGCACTCTATGTAATTTCAATATAAAAAAGACAAATAATTACAAAAAATACAAATTAATGAACAAATAGGAGACAAAACATATCTTAACATGTACTATATTATCATAATTTAAATTTAATGCTTATAAAAATACACTCAAACTATTTTAATTTGAAATACTGCTTTTACATGACTCTCAATGATTTTTATGATATAACTAATAACAGTGTTTTAAATGAAACAATTAAAAAAGTAGTAGATTCAATACATTTCATGAATTAGAGTTTTATATCATTGTTCAAGAAACAGTAAACAATTAATATAACATCTAATAATAAAAAAATAAGTATGTGTCTTAGAAAAGGTGAACTTACGAATTTTTATGACTTTTTTCCACTTTCGAGTTTATTTTTCTTGACATGTTTCAAAAGCTTACACCTTCATCATCGGGAGAACAATATAAACTAGTTTATATCGTTCTCCCGATGATGAAGGTGTAAGCCTTCGAAACATGTCGAGAAAAATAATCTCAAATGGAATTCCGCAGTGTTAACGCCTTAAATTTATTTAAATGTTGAATTTATTATATTATATTTACATATATGCTAGATTAATATGTAGGTACGTACCTACCTACTTAATAAAGATTAAATAGTTCGTGTATGAAAATAAAAAATGGATATACCTAAATTAATTTGACGTGTTATGGTAAATAATATATGTTATTACATTGCACATGGTGTTATGTGCTATACTGATATGATGTATTACTGTGAAGATACACAGTTCTACAGCCTATATTATGTTCAATGTCCCGATGAGATGCTTTCTAGTTCTACCGTCTGAGGTAATTTAGTGATATACTACATAGGCTTTTTATCTCTTACGTTGGCTATATATACACTCAATAACAACATAATCAAATATCTGAAATGATTGAATGGTGAGTAAATAAGACTGAGTATGCCTTAAAACACATTTAAGAAGAAACTTCTGGAAATGTGACAATGGTGGTTATATCACAGAAGAAAGAAATACACAGTCATAGCATATAACATCTACTAGGATATCCTTTGTCACTCTTCTTTTATTATACCAATACGGGAATAAAAATATCTCCAAAAGTTTCCTCTTTGGTTAAAAAATCTGTTATTTTTATGTAAGTAAATATGTTTATATAAAAATTCGGCCCCGATAAACACGGCAATAAATAACAAATGTAAATAAGCTATTTGAAGCGACGGATTCAGTCTCGATTCCGCAAAATACATTATGGAAGCATTTCTGATAATAGAAAGATGGCGGGTTCATACATATGTGCGTGTTTTTACTCACCCCTGGCATAGCGGGGCGAATTCAATGAGAAAGAGAAAATACTTCTTGGCAAAATTAGTTTCAAAATGTTCCGTGACATTCCTACTGAAGGATTTTCTGTTTTTTTTTTACTTTATTATTTATTTCATATATAACTAACAGTGGGAGCTCGTTGACCGGTGAGTTTATCAGATAAAAATTGTGTTTTTGAAAATTTGTTATAAAGTTTAACTTACAGGAATGATGATGGAATAGTACAAATCTACACTACTTCTCACTTCTTTTTCCTGGCCTTATCCACACTCATCGTCTGTATTGACTGTTGGGGTCGGCTCTTCTCGATCTCAGGCTGTAGCTCTCACGGTTCTGAGTTAGCCCTCAAGTCATTTCTCTGCAAGACGCTATTGCACTGAATCATCCATGTGTTCCCAGGTCTTCCTCTGGATGGTGTACGAGGAAGATTCACTTCTGGCTCAGAGACACAACTCACTAATGGCTAGATTTTTTTTGCTTATTGGCTAAGTAACAACTCAACATCTCAATATTTTAACAGATGTCCATAGAAAAAAACAATTGTTTAATTGATTTGTTCAATGACCATTTAACTAAACATAGTGTGTCTTGGGTTATGTAAAAAAAAAATCGTAAAAATGGCGTTCTATAAATTATCTAATTTATTATTATGACAAGTCAGGGTTATTTATTGTTTCCTGAATGATGTAAAATTCCATATAAAATTATTATTACGAATAATTTATTATCAAATAAAATTAGTAATTGTCTGTTTTATTACATTTCATGGGAATGTTTCGCCTTGCCTTTTCCCGATTATTTTGGTATACGAGTATTATATCATTTTTATAACAATTTTCGTTTTGAATGTATTTTTCTTTTATCATTATTTTGCTTTATATCTTAAAGATTTTATAAAATATAATATATATTTGTATTTATGTTTGTAAATATGTTGTGACAAATAATTTGCTATTACCAACTTATCTTAAATAACAATGGAAAAAAAACGATGTTTTTAAACTTCTCCCAATATCGTCATTATTTCGAGAAAGACCGGTTTTGCCAGACTCGCTGGCATCGACAGACTGGTGCTACTTTTACAAACTTATTACTTTATATACATACAGTTTAAGGGTGGTAAACACGCATAAGACAAAAGTGGAAGTAGTTAAAAAAACGTCGTTATATATTATACAAAATGAACTGATGAATGAATAAAATGAAAATCATTCGATTATATTAAAAACTAACTTATCTTGTTTTAAGTACTGTCACAGCACAGGCTTTGTCTAGTGTCATAATTATGGATAGGCCAAAACGTAAAATAGCATAAAAACTTATTGAACGCTAAGGCAAATACACTGTGGAATACCATAGTAATGTACTTAGGAAATTGAAAATATCTTTGTTGAATCCACTAATTATTAAAAAAAAAGTTATTAATATATTTTTACACCTATCCTCATTGACATTTCGTGTTTTTTTTAATTGTTTTTAACAATTAGTGGATTAACTAACGAACTAACAAACCATCACGCCATTTCCCCGGAGGGGTAGGCAGAGAGGATGGATCACCACAATGCTCTGTCCTGGCATACCTCTAGGGCTTCCTCTACATTCATATATCGTACCATGCACGCACGTCGATTATTCCGACTTCGAATGTGACCGCCTTTTAGTAATTGATTAATTTGGTCATGTCATGTTTTCCTCGGTCGTCCTCGGCTTCTTTTTCCACTCACGCTGCTTGTGTACAACTTTTTAACCATTCTACTCTCATCCATTCGTTCCATATGTCCAAACCATCTCAGGGATAATTTTATCAATGATGCAGTCATCTGCCTTACATTTCTTTCTTACTTCATCGTTCGGATTAGTGGATTAATCAAAGTTATTTTCAATTTCCTAAGTAAAAAGCATTAAAATTAATACAAGTTTTAAAATATATATTTTAAAGACAAATTATCGGTAAAAAATCATCGCCTTCGCCTTTCAAAATGGCGTTTTTTACGACGTGCTGTAAGCTTAATTCATCCTTTGCGCCGGTCCACTTTTGATTGACGAAGTCCACGAGTCGCGTCTCGGATCCGCCGTCTTGCCGCCTTATGTATGATTCATTACCGCTCGGCCGGCCGGGTTAGGGGGCGGGGCGGGAGGCGGTGGGCGGGAGCATTCCGGGATGGAAAAAATCCGATGTGCCCGCGAACGCAAATCTCCCCATCGGCTGTCGGCCGACACTGCCCTCCGCTGCATTCTAAATTTAAAAATGCTTAAAATTTTCGGCGTGCCCTGGATAAAGAAAGAAAGCTATTCGGAGCTTTGTTTTGTCATTGAATTATTTAAAAAAAATATCCACATACTCGTATGTGTATTTATAGCAAAGGAAATGAGAATATTTTATATTTTAAGCATCGATAATCAAGGGGGAAGAGGGATATATGCTGTAGACTAGATACAGATTGTCTAGCCTGTAGAGTGTAGAATATCCTTCTTCATCTTAAATCCTCATACTAAATGTAAAAATAAAATTAACGATGTTTTTTAAGAACTATTTCCAATATTGTCTTAATTTCGACAAAGGAGCTTTTGCCTGTGTCAAGTAAAATAAATATGGGAATAGTTAATCAAAACATAGTTATTTAAAATGAAGTTTCATTATTAGATTTCAGTAAAATAATTTGATTATCATACTTAATATGTTTATTACACAAATAATCATCTTCATCATAATCCTATCCAGACCAGTCTGTCGATGCCAACGAGCCTGTCAAAACCGTTCGCTGATGAAATAAAGACAATAGTAGAAGTAACATCGTTATAAATAATTATTATTTTTAATGATCTTCCGTAAAGAGTACATCAATAAAATCAGTTTATTATCATAATATAAATAGCCAAAACCCCAGATGTCCATCAAGAAAGATTACGAAAATATGTTGAATACAAGAGGTATACTTCATTGAATTTTGTTCTGTTTCTGAATCTACAATAATTTAGAATTTTGTTCTGGTTAGTGTTATAAGACAGAAGTGTAGAAAATAAAAAGAGGACAATTTGGTATCGTTAATTGTAAAATTTTGACGTGTGTGAAAACTATTATTTACATTAAAAATTACAACTGATTACGATTGTATAGTAAATCAAGTTTTTAAAGGGTAAATCTTTTCTACCGTGAATATTTCACGGGTGCAACTAGTAATACTAAATATGTTCATTTTAAACTAGTTCATAAAATGAAACATTTTCTACAGCAGCCTTGAGATGATTAATTTTTGTAAATTGCGCTTAATAAATCACATAAAATATTATTATTATTATTATTATTATTGAGCCAAACTGAAAACCTGACAGTGGAGATGAGCCAGGACAGAAAATTTTGAAGAAATGGCAAAGGGAAAGAAGAAGAAGGTTGTGCCAAAGAAGGTTGATCCGACGTTGATCATCAATTCTACAAAGGATTCGCAGTTTGCACTGCCCGGAACAACTAACTCCTCCACGCTCCTTATTCCGATTCAGTTTCCAATGTTGCGCAGCCAAGATATTTGACTTCTGCTAGGACCACGTCGTCCTTCAATCGAATAAAATTACTTTAGGATCTAAAAAAAAATATATATATTCTGACAGAAGAAGTGGACACCTACCAAGATATACATATAAGTAAGGTCCTGATCATTTTTAACATACCTACTTATATATGTATATTTTGTAATACGTAATGTGAGTAATGATGTGACAAAGTAAGAATTTCAAAACCTTTTCGTGTCTGCATGGAAAGGTTAAAAATAATATAGAAATTAATTAAACATTGGCGATTTTTAATTACCATTTTTCATTCAGTTAAACATTGTGTATTTTGTAATATTTTTTTTTGTTCAAATTTTTCAAAACATTGTATTTTCACCCTACACGAAATGTGAACCCACAATACAAAGTGATGATGAATATAGAATAAATATTTAAAAAGATTATAACAATCATACAAATTTTTTTTTTTTCATTTTTGGGTATTTTTAGTAACCTTATATACTGATTAAGAATTTATAAAAATATAGAAATTCTACCTTAATAACTGCTATCGTATTTAATCAGTTATTTGTAATTTCATGGTAGAAGTTCATTGTAAAGAATGTAAAAAATCTTTTTAAATTGAATATTTAGTTACAATCCACCAATGTTTGTGATTTCGACCGGTTTCGGCAGCTCGCTACCTTCTCAATAGACCAGAAGATGGTAGCTGCCGAAACCAGTCGAAGACACAAACATTAGTGGGTTTTAATCATACTAAATATACTTTATTTTATTTTCTTTATAAAAGTGTACCGTACATTATGCGTTAGCTATAAACACATGTAATGGATATATGATAAATTATATTATTTACTTTCGATTGGTCTACGAGTACCAAAAACATGCAGATAAACTTGGACCGGGAAATAGGAATGGTGCTTTATTCTTCTTACCTATTTATTACATTTTATGTCTTGAGTTTGACAGTTTTATCGCCGACTCAGCTGTCGGCAGAGAACGGTCACAATACTTTCCCGCTGAAAAGCTGAGTGCATATATGGGGAAAGTAAAAAAAACTCGAAATAATTCATATTCCGAACGTGTCGCCGTATTTACGACCACGAAAACGTTGCCGTATCTCGGGCCGTACCGCGAGCGGGAGTCGAACACGGCGGTTGTTATTTTTATAAAATAATTGGATTTCGATTGCCAGGTCCGTATCTGGTGCATCCGGAGATAAAGGCAGAGTCTATTGTGAAACTGGCCTACTGCTGATAGTACGTCATTATCGAATGCCTTTTAAAGGGTTAGTTCGCGTAATTGGACACCTCGCCGCGTACAAACGGTAACGGACTTGTTAGGTATTTCCATATGGGTAAAGATTTATCGCGTATTCCTTCATGTCTCAGATTTACGGGGGGCCTCTTTGCGTTTGTTGTTGCGTTTAATTGGACATAAAAATACAAATTTGAATCATTTTATAGAGAAACCCAATACGTTTTATAGTTAATACTCATAAAAGAGCAATTTTAATTAGCATGTCCTAGTAGCGATTGTTGTATAATAAAACTGAGATTTAAACATTTCTGTTCGCATCTATCAAATTCTAGCAAAGTTCTGATTTCACCGAGTCTAAAATGTACCTAGTAATTTATGTATGCGATCTCTTGGTTACATTATATGAATTTTATATGGTGTGCGTACGTCATGTAGTTTCAATAAAAACATCATTAAAATTCTCATCGATATCCCAGTAATGAAATTTATGATTGGGACAACATATCGTTACATATTATGTTGTTCCATCGACGAGAAATATGAACTTAAAATTGAAAATAAATGGTGTGTTGTTGTGTGTGTTGTTGTTCTATCGGCGAGAAATATCAACTTAAAACTGAGAATAAATGAGCTGAAGTGGCGATGGGCTGGTCATATCTGTCGGAGAACCGACGGCCGATGGAGGAGACGGGTCCTGGAGTGGAGTGGCGTGCTTTCAGACAGGCCTACGTTCAGTAGTGGATGACAGACGGCTGGTGATGATAATGATGAGAGTAAATACATATTATTTAACTAACTAACTAACTATCACGTAGTCTCCTCGAAGGGGTAGGCAGAAAGAATAGACTGCCACACTTTTCTTTCCTGACATATTTCTCTCGCTTCCTCAACATATTTACATACATCGTGCCATACATGTGCGCTGATTTCTCTGACTCTTCACGTGTCCGACATTCAATATTTGATTTATTTGATCGTGCCACGTTTTCCTCGGTCATCGTTAACGTATACTTTTTTACCATTCTTTCTTCATTCATTATTTTCATGTGTGCAAACCATCTTAATGATCCTTTCATTATTTTGTTCATAACACCATCATCCGCACCGCATTCACTTCTTATATTTTCATTCGACACTATATCATATACAGAGAATCTACACATTCATCAAAGAGATCTCATTTATACTGCATTTATTCTACTTTCATCCTTCTTTTGCCAGTTCAATGCTTTGATTCCATACATACGCTTTATACATTTATAAATATGAGAAAATATATAACAATAACCGGGGATTTAAAATTTGAGATATTTTCGATTTTTAGGATCCAGTTTATGTCTAGGGAGTTTTTAAATACGAACAAAGCAATTTGCTAAAGGACCATCCTAAGGACCCAATTACCACGGCCATTGTATCACCACCGTCATCTTGATACCTGAGACGTATTAATTCGGATAAACCTTGAGACTGTAACCGAATATCGTCTCTAATGACCAGGAGATAAGGGCGGACAATAGCACGGCAAGTTTCACCAAAGCCAATAACCAAATTTGATATCGATGTTCGATAGGGCGGGAGTAATGGTATATTGATTTATTGATACCCCCCCCCCCCCGCCAGCCGCCCTTCAACACCCTCGGTGGCATACAAATGAACTAGGGGAGGAAATGTACAGGGAAAATTCAGTCGGAAAAGTGTTGCGTAACTCTGAGCAGGCGCTCGTATTTTCATTTTCTTCTTGGGAACAAAACTAAACATATTTATAATAAACTATTGAAGCTGAAAAATAAATAATCTTATATGAAAAATGGCATATCACAATAATAATCAGAAAATTATTTTTACATCTCTCAGTACTATATGCATATAAAAATGTGGATTTAAGGGTGAAATTTATATTTTATTCTCACAATTTCTAAAATTATATGATATAATGATTGATTAACACAGACAGATTTATGGAGTATTAAAAGCATTATTTTTCTCGATTTTTAGTCATCAATAAACACTTTTAAGCATTTGAATGATGTATGTTAAGTCATCATTAGGGGTTCAAAAGGGTAGTAGGGCTACGATGGGGTATGTTTTGCTGGAAAGCATGCCTCTACAAAATGTCGTAAGGCGCCATGTTGCATTTACAACAGCAACACTACTATCAAGTTCAACTCTCTAGAGTCCACGAGAGGTCCTTTTAAAGACCCCGCGAACCCCGGGCAATGTGGCACATATTATTTAGTGCCATAGCATATAGAGAGAGGACGAATGGCAAGCTTCCAGCGCCATAAAACTGGATAGACCCAGCTAAGAGAAGGTAACCCCGACAGAAAATCCTCCAGAGAAGGCAAGGGGATACTACTCTGGATATTTTTCCCCAGGTCATCACTTGGTGATAGTCAACGTTAGGGAGACCTGTCAGGACACAGAAAGAAGAAGTCATCATTAATCGTGGTTGAATTGAAAATACTATTGTATTTTAACGGATAAATAGTTGATAAAGAAAAATAAATTATTAATAAACAAGAGGTTCAATTTCCATAATAAAAAAAAAAAACTATACTAACTTAGTGATTGTTCAGGAAATGATATTGAATAGAACTATTGAATAGACGATTCAAAATTTAGATAGAACGAGGTTTGGTATTTGTTGCAAAATAATATATTTATAAAAATGATTTTGTATCCCGAAGAATCAATTAAATACGTGTTCGTATCTGTGAAGATACGTATGTAATAATACAATATATGCTTGAGCACATAATTTCATAATTACGTAGGATCATAAATATGATTTGAGGATAGACAGGAGTGAACCCAGTAATTGGATAGGTAGGTGGGTATTGACCATAACGAAGTGAAATCGCCAAATTTATTAAAGCAAGCACTTAGATAGACGTTACAGTGAATCGTGATGTATTTTTTTTACGTATATCATTATTCTACCCGGTCATGTAGGTAGGTTGGTACCTGCCCATCCTGGAACCTGTGTATTTTTGATCTTTAAATAACCATTTAGTCATTTTTTTATATAATAGTTTCCCGCATCTACGTACCAAAGCGTAATTGCTCAATCTTACGGGTCACTATAAATCACTGGAGAGAGGATATTCTAAAGATTTATTCTACCGTAATTAAGTATACACACGAGCGGCTAGAACAACCGTTTGACGTGGCGGCCATTCCGGGTAAGTCATGCCCGAAGTCTAGCCGTTCGTGCGCTTCGGCCAGAAACAAAAATGGAGAAAATGTCGCTCCGTATTATTTAGCGGAGGCTCTTAGCACGTAATTAATTCAATTCAAATCACGACCGTCGCCTACGACCGACACGGCTCTCGTTCTATGCTAAATCGGAAGCAATATTCCGAGCCATCGTTTTTCACGGAGCGGAGGGACGACTGCGCGGGAATGTGTTTGAAATGTCAAATGAAGTTCACTGCGCCATTATTTGTTTATTTAAATTCACCGATAGAAATGAGAGATGCAAAGGTTTCCCCCTGAATACTGATAAAGATAAAATTAACGTTTTCTAAAAGTTTTATGATTTAATAAGGGAGGAAAAGTTTTGCCAAGCAAAGACATTATCTCCTTTAAACATATATCAAATATAGTGAATTATTAAATAAGTAATGGATCATCGTTTTATATATTAGTAACACAAAAAGATCTTATCAAATAAATAATACATTTAAACATAGGTAATACTCTATTTAAAAACCTATGAAATAAAGTAATACGTATGAAGTTCATCTTTGAAATATTTGAACATATACATATTTAAATATGTTATCTTATCTGAGAAAATTCCATTTTTGTTCTGTTCTCTTTCTCTGTTATGTTCTCTCTAGCAATCTCTTGACTGCTGTGATGTATGTCTTGTTAAATGAGTTTGACATATATTGCCTTATTAGGCAGTATCAAAAGAGTTTAGCATTATTGTTATGACCCAGTAAAAAGAACGAATTTGTTTTAAAGACTAAAAAAAATGTTTTGAGATACAAAATAATATTAAGGCAGATAAAATTTTACTTTTGACACATGAAATACGAGTATAAAGTAAATTCTGTGAGTTAAAATGTATTTGGAATAAAATGGCCCGTTCGAATAAGTTTTCATCGAGAATAAATTTTGCGTTCCGAATTTAAATATCAATTTGTCGTCGATTTAAATTTCGAACCACCGTCAATCCAGCGCCCCTGGCGACGGCCGCCCCCACTAATGAGGCGGCCGTGGTCCGCGACATGCCGCGAGACATTTCACGAGAGATGCCGATTTACCACTTCGTTTTTCTGCTGCCCTGGTATCTCGCATCCACCGCATTATCTGCTCGCTACAGAAACAGCTGTCACGTTGTTCGAATGTGGAAGGCGCAAGTGGAGTTCATTGACTAGAAGGGACGGAATCTAGCAACGGAAAAATTCTACAAATAAAATGGAACAATGTTACATACTACACAAACACTGGATTTCTGAATAAACTCTTATGTTAAGAAAAACGTAGATTCTTTTATTGGGTCATGATTTAGTAAACTATTCGAAAATATAACGAAGAATCCAAAAGCATTGATAAATGTACACAAATTAACATAGCTCTGCGCTGTTTATGTAATCTGTTCATAATCAAGGGATTTCTGGATTTGTTAAAGAATAGATCACAATTAAAAAGGATAATCTAACATCAAGAAATATATATTGTCTTTATAAGGTCATCGCTTAGAAACGAAAACATTTAAACTCTAAAACGACGCAGAAGCTTGTTTATATATTATAATTATAAAATAATGTTTACGATTGAAAAAGCATTTATTTTTTAAAGTTCATATTATATTAAGTGTGGAAATAAAATAAGCCATAGCTGATTACTTAATTTAACACATTTTTAAAGCTTTTCGAAAATAATATTGTATGTAGTATTTTTGTATTTTGTAGAATTGAAGCAAAATGAAGACATAAATACGAGTATAATTATACACAATAAAGACGTTAATGTATAAATAGGTTCCAATTTCAAATATCTTCTATTACTAGTTATTTATCTCTTATAACATCTTGTTTTGAGCAAGCTGGGTCTAAGAATTTCCACACGCTTCCACATTCAATGATGCCTTATCTCGTATATTATCGTTTATTGTATCTTAATAAAGTATTTATGATTCTTACAGTACGTGTGGAATATTTAAGCGCATATTTTATGTGTGTTGTAATGTGGTAGATAAATGTGATTTTAATGCATTTTATTACTGTTTATATTAAAATTAAAATTATAACAGAAAAACATTTGATGATTACCTACATACTTTCATTATATTCAATAACTTGTTTTATTCATAAGGAAATAATGAAATATTTATATAAAAGTAATAACCAATCACAGATGAATTAAAAAAAACTTACATGAATGAGAATACAAATAGAGATTTTTATTACGTAAATATTATTTTATTCTGAAAACGTTAGGTATGAAGGTATTTTTCTCAAGAAACCGAGATAAACAAATCTGGAACCGTTCAATTTCATTATACATTATTAAATTTTTATTATTTATAAGTTCTGAA
This sequence comes from Lepidostoma basale, assembly GCA_022606425.2. Classification (NCBI taxonomy): domain Eukaryota; kingdom Metazoa; phylum Arthropoda; class Insecta; order Trichoptera; family Lepidostomatidae; genus Lepidostoma; species Lepidostoma basale. The sequence continues at coordinate 885,195 of JAHDVF020001466.1, forward strand.
TAAGGCAGAAAATTGTAACTTGCTGTAAGTTACAAATATTTGGATCAACCAAAAATAATTTGTTATATATAATAGAAGTGTAAAACAGACAAAATGTGCCTATATAAGTTATTTTCAGCAATTGTTATTTCCCATAGTTTCTTCAATGATAAGTAAGTATGTTAGACTACTAATTCTGATGATTTTTATTATATGCATTTACATTTGTTGATTCCGAAAATGTATTTCGGAAGTAAGTAATTACAAAGTGTTTAATTTATTTCACAAAATATGACCAAATTTTGTATATTATAATAGCTACTTGGATTAAATCCTTATGTATTGCTGTAAATATGTACAACATACTATAGAGGTATGTAATTTTGTGTAGTATTATAGTAAGTAGGCACCTACCAATCAGTCAAGAGCTTCTACATGAATATGTAAATTAACAAACTCTTTTCTCATGTACGAGTATATAACTAGTTGCCTACAACTAGTTTAACTTGAAATTTTGGGGATATGTATGTACAAAAAGCATTGAACGAAAATATATTATATAATCAACGTGTATAATTGATACATAATGTTATATTTTTGAACTACAAAATTACATTTTTAAAACACTTTAACGAATCAGAATAAATTCAATTAACTCGCCATGAATAGGAAATGTATAACGACTTAAATACATATATTTTGTACACTTTTGATAGGTAAGTTTTCATGAATATGAATGAAGATGTATAGTGTATAGGGATTTGGTATGTGATATTTAAATTGCTATTATTAAATTTCAAAACGGTGGAATGCTGTCCAGAAATCCGGCGAGAGCTCATTACGTATGCGTAACGAAATGAGGTATATTCCCGATAGCGTATACCGTGATACATGCACATACATAAGTTATTGGTCCATCCGTCAAAGCGATAGGCCTCGCAGGACCGGGATGCTGACAGGGCAAAAATATCATGCACGTCGCTCTGACGCTAATGATGTGGAGAATGAGTGCATCCGATCTGTGATTGGCGGACAGGGCAAACGAACACACGCTTCGTGAACGCTTATTCATAATTATTATTAGCAATAATGATCGAAATTATCCGCAATTTATGGTAAATTATTAATTTATTCTTTAGGTATCTAACTTACAATTGCCTTTAAAAGGAGATTAACGATGTGCTTGAAAGTCATATTGTTTGGTTATGTTTATATGCTTTTACATATTTTACGAAATTCTTACTCTTTATATTACCGATACACTTAAGTTTCCTTTTGTATGAAGCATTTAATTTTTCAATTCTTTTACCCAGTACAGTTTATTTTGTAACCCCGACGAAGCTCCGCTTGAGCGAAATCGGTTGGTTTTGGCCAAAATAAAATGATGAAACTAGTAATATATATTTTTAAAATTATTTACTTAACCCCATATTTATTCTTAAAAATGCGTTATTTTGTCTAATAATACACTTATTTTCGTTGGACATTCTATCATATACTGGCAGTAGCGGTACTCCCATAGAAGCCCAGAAGCCCGGCTTGCGTAAGAAATTTTGAAAAAAAACCTCTTCTGGATTACAGTGGTTCAGCTCTTGTGGCTATTTCTCTTACGTCTGATGGAAACATTGTTGGAAGGTGATTTGGTGGGTTGTTGGTTTATGCGAGGACACGATTACTTAAATTTGGGGGTTTTGATTCAAAATTTCTTGCGCAAGTTGGTTTTCTGGGCTTCTATGGGAGAACCGCCACTTCGTAGTGAAATTTACACCTAAGATTTTTCTGCAATAAACGTTCGCTTACTTCTTAATTGGGTACTCTCAAACTGATTATCTTAAATAATTTTCTTTTCATTTGAGAGACACATTAATTGACAAAAAAAAAACTATAAGATACATCTTCTACATAATTACCTATTCCATTTGTTCCACCAACTATGTTCAAGTTATTTATATAATATTACCATTTATGAATAACATTAACCTGTATCTATAGGAACATGGATAATATCAAGTGGGTCTTCCTTCAGTTCAATCAAGGGTTAAATTGCAATTTTAAAGATCCAACGAGCACTTGTTTTTTTTTGAAATTTTATAAATAAATATAAGTCGTTAAATAAAATAAAAATTTAATATATGAATTATTACAGATTCAAATAAAGTTCGTAGCCAACTATCAAATCAATTTTCCAACAATATTTATGATATGAAATTATTATCAGACGTTAAAGGAATAACAAAAGTTTTCAGAAGTCCAGATTCAAGATTCAAATTCGCTCTCTTATTCATTTATAATGCGTGTATTGTTAGTATTTTAAATCTGTTTCTCTTTAACATATTTCTCGTCTGAAACCTGAAGCGTTCCGCGGAGATTATGTGGGCTATTTTGACCTTAAGATAGATGAGCAGATACTAAATCGAATCGGTGACATAATGGTCAATTAACTTGATCGATTTACTAGATTAAAGAGCGACGCTGAGATCGTAATTACGGACCTCCGAAGTGGAATTAAAGAAACCATTTTGTTTTATTAGTCTGCCTTACATAATGATGCAATGTCATCCAAGTATCCGTATACAATATTATGTACTTTGGTATATAAGTGAATATTTATTGGTGTGTTCACAATGCGGTCACGTAAAGGTCGGCTTGAAACAATAGTAATTGCCTGAACTTAGCCTTGAACTGCGTAATGATCATAATGTTCGATAGAAAATATACGTAAGTTATCTTTTCTAAGTCTTAACAATATGTTGTTCTTATATATCTCATTACAAATTTTTATATAACCCAATTGTCTCGATTTTTTTGTAACAGTGCATTTAAAAATATTTTTGGCCCCACAAGCAGCAACCCGGACTTAGCGACTTCATACCAAAAAGTGTCTTTCTCACTCTATTAATTAAATCTACGATTTTTTTATGAATTAAAACGCTATTTTTTCAACTTTTGAGTTTATTTTTCTCGACAGATTTCGAAGGTTTACACCTTCATCATTGGGAGAGCGATACAAACGTATTAGTTTATAAAAGGATGAGAAAAACACTGTTTTTTCAACTAAAGTGAAAAAAAAACAGTGTTTTAATTGATAATAAAAATTTCGTCATTATGGAATTCCACAGTATTAACGCTGTAATTTATCTTAAATAAATTATATCTACTCTCAAATCTGCTATGTCCAGATCGAGGCAGATTGCTACAATCCAGTAAAAATTAAACAAAAATGCAATAGAGAAAGTTTTATAAAATAGACAATTTTCCGTGTTATAACAAGTAGTAAAATTTGTTCGCAAGCACTTGTTAATAACATATACAATAGTTGAAAGTAGTTTCTATAAATTCACAACTTACATAATTATTTTTGGATGTCGTTTAATTTTAATTTTTAAATTATTTTTTTTTACTTTTATGCCTTATTCGCGTCATTAACGTAGGTATAGATTCTTCACATATCGTATCCAAACCATTTTATTGATCCTTTATATGTTTTTATTACAACGCTTTCTTATATTCTACATTATTTTCTAATGACTGAGTTTGACTATTTGTCGAAATCATATTTTCCATACTAGCTCTAGTTTAGAAATCTCTGCATTCTTCTATTAATTTAAAAAATCGTATTTTTCAATTAACAGTGTAAATGCCTTAATCGGAAAGTTAATAATTTTTATCGGTTAAAAAATATTCCGAAACATCGTAAATTCAAAACCCGTTGAACGATATTACATACGCAGTATAATGTAATAAAACGATTAAAAAACATTTCAGCTACTTACTTAGCCGCGTAAGTGACATTAATAGTATTAAAGCAGCGAAGGATTGAACGCTCAAAGCGTTGTACAGAGATAAAATCTAAAATTTTCTATGGAATTTTGCGCCGATTTACCCTTAGAGATACCGCGCAAATGATAAGTTTATACAATTTATCGTAAGCAGGTGTGAGTGTATACGAATCCATACATGTGTGTGTATCCTCCCTGATTGTGAGAAATTATCATATATTTCATATAATTCTGCGATCATCATTTTATTGGCGGAACAAGTATTGAAATGGTATCAATGGTATATTCACCGACTATTTGTAAGAACTTAGGTATGTGAATTTAATCATCACACGTATCTCAGTGAGAGCAGATTGCCAGTATGAATAAATAGTGATATGAAGGGAGGTTCTTCCAAGTTAATATGCCAGTTACTGCAATGGTTAGGTCCCCGAAATTGTACTAGAGTTCGCCCAGTGAGTTGTGGATTTAGACTGTCAGTTACACAGAGTTCGACAAATTACTTGGAGCTGTTTTGTGTAGCGCTTCAAAGACTGTCCAGCAGAGTTTGTACTGGATTCATTAGGAAAGCGAAGATCTTTAAAATGTAGTGACGTGTAATATAGTGTAGTAAATTAATCTAGAATATTATTTACTAACTAACCATCACGCCGTCTCCCCGAAGGGGTAGGCAGAAATAATGGATTGCCACACATTTCTTTCCTGATATGTTTCTCTCGCTCCCTTAACATCCATACATCGTGTCATGCACGCGCGTCGATTTCTCTGACGCCTCATCATTTCTCTGACGGTGGGCGACATTCAATATTTGATTTATTTGATCGTGCCACGTTTTCCTCGGTCTTCATATTATTAATATAATATTATTAATTGTCGTAAAACACAATTAGTTGTAAACATTTCATTCATAATAGAAAGGGAAACGGCATTCATCAGAAACTGCATTATGAAAAACAAAAGTAGTCGCAATGGAGGAAATAACTAGGTACAAGACGTGAGAATGCAGATAATTATTTTCAGATAGTGCATAAGGAACGCATCACGAAATTTTATTGATATGACGCGATAAATGCTGATGTGAACTCGGCATTACTCACCTCCAAGCACATGGGAGTTTCCATGTATTCACTATCAATATTTTAATTTAATGTATACATACGCAATTATTTAGAAGAACCTATATTAACTTAATTCACCTAAAAGTAATCAGTTTCAAATATGTTATCTTAATCTCGATCGAATAATTTTTTTTGTTAGAAAAATATGTTTAATTGGTAAAATTTTATAATAATTAAACTTCTTCTTGTTGTTCATCTTCGATTGGAGTTTGAAAAAGATTACGGCTATTTTTAACATTGGATGAAGCATCTTCTAACAAGGCTGTGTTTTGCTGCAACTAAACTATAAAAAAGAATTAATTCGATTAACGAAAACTGAACTCTACTGTTTGTCCAGTCTGTCGATGCCACCTAGCCTGGCGAAACCGGTCGCTGTCGAAATAAAGACAAAAAGTGGAAGTTGTTAGAAAAAAAACAAAGATTTATTTATTATTTTTTTAAAATGAATTTCCATCAAGAGATTTCAGTAAAATCATAAGTTTTAAAATAAAATATTATGAAACGAATTCAATGAAAACCGAAGCTGTTAAAATTATCAGAGTTTTTTTTACATATTCATGCACAACACTAGTACTAATTAAATATTGTTTATAATTTATTTATTAAAATTTTAATAATAAGAGTTCATATTGTATTATAGCTCCATTAATCATTATTTATTAAAAAATATAAATCTTTTTTTGATGATTACATATTACGTGAATGTGAACATGATTTTTGCGAAGCGATGCAAAAATTGGAACACGGAAATTCCCAAGTACACGTGTTCCCGCGGATATGCTCATGCGCTGAAGACGAAATTTATTAAGCCCGATTCACACAAGAAGCGCGTGCCGGCGAAAAGTGGCGAATGAAATGTTTTTATGGAGCTATAAAGTACAAACCGCGAGTTTACACACAATATTGCGGTTGCGAGAACCTACGTAGGTATTACTAGGCTATTCAATTCATTCAAAGTAAACGTGGGTACCTATTTCTGATACAAATGATGCTGCGCAATATTCTATTTGACGTGTAATTCCGTATTTAAATGTACGACGTATTTATTTTTACAACCCCCATTTTGTAAAATTAATTACTCCAAGGATGCACTGACTGAAAATACTGATCGAAGAAAGAATCTAATCTTGAGTAGTTTCTTAAATCTAACGTCACTATCCTCATACTTGACTATTATTGACAGGATTTTTTCGCTCCAAAGCAGGCTCTGAGAAATAACAGGACACTTCTTATTCTTCATCCTCAGTCTATTCCCGTCCACTCCTGGACAAAGGCCTCCTCCATTTGCTTCCATGTCATTCTGTCCTGTGCAGACTGCATCCAGGTTATTCCGCCGTGCTGTTTAGATCATCCTTCCACCGTAGTTGCGGTCGCCCTGCACTTCTCTTGGCCATCTACGGTCTCCAAGTCTTTTCATCTGAGCTTCTGGTTACGTGACCTGGCTATTGCCATTTTAGAGTCGCCACCCGGTGGATGATGTCAGTGACCTTTGTTTTTTCTCTCACCGTATCGTTTCTGACTCTGTCTATTAGGTTTATTCCTAACATGGCTCTTTGGGTCACTCGTAGTTTCTCGGCACTATAGCTATAATAGGACACAGTCCTTAATAAAGCAGAAGAAGAAAAATAAGATATAGTATTTAACTAACTAACTAACTAACCATCACGCCGTCTTCCCGAAAGGGTAGGCAGAAAGAATGGACTGTCACACTTTAACCGATGCGGCACTCCATCCTTCTCTTTTCGCCCCGCGGGAGACGCGGTGTGATGGGTTGCGAACCTCATCGCCACCAATAGGCATCTCCCGTGCACACTTCGATCTTCCAACATCCACAAAATAAATCTAAAACAAATAATATAAAATACAATGATATAAAATAAAATAACAAAATAAAAATAATTTAATACAAAATGTTATTTTTAGATGGGGCACATTTGTCTATTTAATTTATGTTCCACGAATCCATCGTTTTTTTTAAATTTAGCACATAATGTAATAACACATAATGTTTTTCCGATGTTGCACATGTTGACATGGACGATCCGGACTTTTGTGTTTCTTTGATTTATGTTACACGTATCCACCGTTTTTTAAATTAGCTGTTATATGATTTAATTAATGTTCCACGTATCCACATTTTTTATTTGGCAGTAATTAGGCACTTAAAACCAACTAACACCAGCAAGAACTTTAAAAGAATATTGAAGAAATTATTCAAATTGTCATTGGAACAAATGAGAAATTTATTTTTACACCTGTCAAAATTTTTTATATAAACGAAAAAACTTGTATAATTTTGACATCAAAATAGTACAAACGTATTACGTCTCACAATGAACTATTATAAAGTGCGGCAACAATCAAATTGACCAAAACAATTCACTTATACACGTAATTTCTCCAAATTCACGGGAGCTCCACATGAACCAAACCAAATTTTCAAAATTAGAATTAGTCAATATCAAGAAACAATATATAAATTAACTAAATTTACAATTAATGTGTAGTATCCGAATTGTTAACTGATTAATAAAATATAGTATTTAAAAAAATCAATTTATTTTTCAAGATTGTATTTTTGGTTTCAAATGTTTTCGTCCATGAATAAGGTCTATGTATTTTTTCCGCTCGTTGTTTGAGTTAGGACCCACCTCCTAGACAATACACAAGTGCCGCGTCCCCCCAGCCGGCCCTGCCACTCTTTCTTCCCGGGGCAATATTTCCAGAAATCCATACGGCCTTAAGAATCCCATAAAGCACGCGCCCCCCCTGGAGGAGAGAAGTGAGATTTATGGGGCGCACCCGCCATCCCGCCCTGGGCGCTATTTTAGGGCGGGACGCAGGGCCGGCATGCGAATATCGCCCTTATAATCATAACTTCAGCAAGAGCATAAAAATAAATATTCAAAATTGTTACATTCCTTCAGGTAAGTTTGCAGTTTTTAAATAAAATTTCTTGCATTAAAATTGGTTAATTTTGAAGTTTTAAGTTTTGAGCTAGACATTTATTCAATTATATAAGGTTTACCCCCTTTACTTGTGTCGTTACTAGCCATTTGTCTTCCATTGTTGGACAAAAGTCTCTCTTCTCGACTTTCACAACTCTCTATCCCTCTCCACTCTGTGCCATTGTACTCCTGTCATTACACTTTTAATGTCATCAGATCATCTTGCCTATCCGTGTTTCTGTGGCCGGTTTTCGGATGCTACTTCATGGTGCGTCTGGTCCACTAATCAGTGATTTATTTGAGAGAATGATTTTATATCCTAGACCCCGTGAAACAGCTCCTCCACAGTTCAAAATCAGTCTATTGTGAAATGTTAAGAACAACCATATTTGTAGATATTCTGGGGACTTCAGATTATCCCTCGAATGGTTTTTTAATCATAAATTAATTAATTTTTATATATTTCTTTACAAGTGTAATTTTTTTAAACAATGGAGGAAAATAAAATAATTGTGTAGAAAAGATCATAAACTAAAAGCAATAATTATTTTTTATGAAGTGTGATTAATTAGTAATTTTCTTCAAGTGTTTTGAACTCTGTAACGTAATTAATATACAACAATAAATTTTTTGAATGTTTCATAAAAGGTGTCATAATTTTAATTTATGCCAATTAAGGATCATAATGTCATAAACATGCATTGTTAGTGCGACCCTGCTCTAGGGGTGTCGAACCGGAAGCAGTAAGTCGGTCACGTGTCCCGGGGAAGGCTTCCGTGGTGATATACAGCCTATTTTAAGGACCTCATACGAATACAATTTCGATAGTGGGCCCACTACCCGAATTTCCCGTCAGAGGGTGTGATGGATGTCCAAAACTCACAACTGCGCGTACGCACTACGAGCGGGAAGGCTAGCGAGGAGCGGGAGGAAATTCCACTATTTAACCACCTCATTTCTCTTAACGATAAGATTCTTCAATGTGAAGATGTTTATTTATTTTTTGATTTTTTTATTGTATACTACAGGTCTTTAGTACCCAATTACTGTATACATTTTATATTTACAAAAATAACACAAACACACATGTTAAAATAATACACATATATCAGCAATTGTGGTAGGTACCTTTGTGATCCTTACAAGGAGGCATAGGTCATTTGGAGAATGTCCACATCGACTGACACCTCATTCAAGAGCACCATACCCCGGGTCATTGTATGCTGCGCCATGACATTCGTTCTGCTATGCGGTATGCACAATAGATCGTGTCTTCTAGAGCGAGCATACCTGTTCGGTGCATTGAATCCACGACACTCTAAGAGGTATGGGCTATCAATGAGGTTACGGAGTATTTTAAATTCTAAGATCAATAACAAAACATAAATAATACCAATGAAAACACCTGTTTTCTAGAAGTTTTATTATATTTTATGTGAATGACGTGTTTCGCCGGTCTAAGGCATTATCAAATATTTGTTCATTTGTATTAATTGATTTGTTATAGATTTTAAAATAAAATTATAGTACATTCTGAATAACTAACTAACTAACTATCACGCCGTCACCCCGAAGGGGTTGGCAGAAATAACGGACTACCACACTTTTTTTCCTGACATACTTCTGTCGCATCCTCAACATTTATACATCGTGTCATGCACGCATGTTGAATTCTCCGGGTCCTCACGTGGCTGAATTGAATATTTGATTTATTTGACTGTGACACTTTTCTTCGGTCTTTCTCTATTTCTAGTTAATATAGGTACATCGCTAACATGAAGTATTTAACCATTATTTTTCATTCATTCTTTCCAGTGTCCAAACCAACTTAATAATTTATCGCGTAGGTACATAATTGAAATATTTTACCATGAATTGAAAATCGCTACGATTCCCGCTACAATAGTGCGACCGTTGGACAAAAGTCGCCTCGTGCATAGAGGTCGCCAATTAGATTAATATTCCTATAAAACGGCCCCCATAAACCAAGACGTGGAATTATTTAATCTATAATTCATGAGTGTCACTAGAAATGGCAGCGCAAGATGAAGTTAAGTCAATAAATAATAATTAGGTGTCACAAGTAGGTAAGTACTATCTGGTAAACGCATTGAAACCACGTAATTCTCACTGAGAAATGGTTTTGTACCTTTAAGAGTTTATGCACTTGGTAATGATTCACAAATGAATTTAAAATATATATAAAATGCGTAGAAAATATATTTACAGAATCACTAGCATTTTAATCAAAATCTGTTTCTTAGTACCTATGTATTTAAATTAATAATGTAATTTTAAAATTTCAAAATTATAATAGTAGATGATAAAATCGTATTTCCAATCTATTATTTCTGCCTATCCCTGTGATGAAACAGCGCGTAAGGGATAGTGAGATAATAAAATATTGGATATTTATTAACAATTATCATGGTTATATATTATTTAATAATTAAATAAAACGATGATTTAATTCATAAAAATTCGTCATTATGGAATTCCACAGTGTTAACACCTTATGTTTATCTAAAATTAAAAAAAACATTTATTTGATTATTGCTAAAAATGAACTTGTATTAAATTATTCATAAAAACGCCGTTTCAAAAATCACCAAATTAATTATTATTGTTATTTTAGGGGTATTTATTACACTTTATGATAACATTTGCTACGCGAAACCGGTTATGTTATTTATGTACATACGGAACGCACATACATACGTGTTATATTAAAATAAAATCTGCATAAAAATTCATTTTTAAACCTTTATAGTATATACGATCGCGATAGTGTATGAGCTGCTTACTGCAGCAGGGGGATTTAGTCCTTAAATATTCATGCAATGCTATCATAATTACAGCCTTCGAATTGTATACACATCATAAACATTAAACGTCATCGACTCACGCAATAAGCCATGCTAAAGCAGCCAGAAAGAATTATAAATACTCTGCACAATGTAGTGTACCAACGTACATTGTTAAATGGGAGTGTTCATTATAGCGCCTCCCACTCTTTATGTACAATACAAATTACATAACAATACATACCTTTTATACTATGGACCACCACCAAATTAATTGGATCAACCATGGCGGACTTTGATGGATGGCTGTAAAATGGTATTTTAAGGTAATATATCTCAGCTTAAAGCTCTTACGTAAGAACTATTATTATTACATATATTATTTATAATCTAATTTGCGAGAACAAAGGCGATCTACATCATTTAATTTTTGAATTAATAATGTAAATGGCTTATTTTCCTTTCTTAAACATAATATTAGCCTTGAAGGTTCGTATAATTTTCCTTTTTATATTAACAATCTTAACTTTGATTTTAAAACAATCTTAACTTTGATTTTTCCTTTCATGGGAATATGAAAAATACATGTCTACATTTTTACGTATATCATTAAAATTATGAGAATCATAATGTTCTTACTATCTAGTATCAAATTGGTAAAACTTTCAAATATTTATAATAGATTAATTCTAAATAAAATTGATTAAATGAGTTATATTAAATTTTAAAAAATATGACAATAATTTTTCATAAATCTAAATGAAGTTAGTTTTACTTGTTTGTTTTATTACGATACGCACTGAAAAATACGATTCAACAATTTTTTTATTAAATAAATACAAATATCAAACATTTATTGTGTATTTTTTTATATGTTCTTAATAGTAAGCAATTTTCATTTGAATTACTCACTAATTCCACTGTATTTAAACCGAAAATTATTCATCTGAACAAAATAAAGTATTTTTAAAACGAAAGTACAATTTTATTAAATCCTGCTGTGTTTACAATTTGAAAATGAATATTCATAGAAGTGAAATCAGTGTTTTTATTAAAAAATATATTTTAACCCTCTTTGTGCGGCTAGCTTCATTTTCAGTAAAATATGGTATTGAATTGCATTTGGCTATATTTACAGCTCAGACAACCATTCTTGGTTCATCATAGAATAATATTCAAACGTTTACAAGATACGTTCTAATATGAGCTTCAAGTGCAGTCGAAACCATTTTGTTAACTACAAATGTTGCCTGCCGTACTATAGAAGTTAATAAATTCGTTTATTAAAGTGGCAAAAAGGATTGTGTATTCACTTCAAAACTGTAGCGGCGCAGACCTTACTTTATAAAAAGCAAGCTTTGCATGAAAAGTGTTTTTCTTTGAATCCGAGACAAAATCGCCTTGCAATTTTTTGTGCACTTTACAGATTATTTACGACACCGTGCCTATTGCGTGCCCGGCTCGGCACGCGATTAGTTAAGCATTTGGAAAAAAATAAAACATTCAACCTGGCCGATCACGCTACGGCGCAGCGAGGGAGGCAGGCTACTTGATAGAGCGATAGAACACCCCAAGGGTTAGACGAGTACGTCAAAGAAATCGCTACGTTAACGTTTATAAATATTATTCTGTTTCCCGATAGCATCGCGTATAATTTACGATCTATAAAATGCTATTAATAAGCCAGATTCCAAGTGAGATAATATGTTGTTTGGAACGTCTAAACGTATTGGATATAGTGTGTATTTACGAACCAATAACTGTTATTCGCTCGCTTTTTTAGTCGATTGATTTGTGAATTATTATTAAATTGGTATGTTACCAAATATTATTCTAATACCAAATAGTATACTAATTAAATATTATACATATATGTGGAACTATCTAGTCTTAATACTTACTCAAAAATATTTCATTATTATTATTATTATTATTTTGTTGAATCGCTCTTTACATCATGACAGCATGAGCCAAATCGATGCTATATTATAGTTATCATAGTAATTATCGTGACATGTATAGTTATCATAGTAAATATCGTGAAAGGTAGCTAATCTACCGGCATTTTATTGTCACGTGAATTCTACACCAGACCAAATACAGTGTGACAATCACACTGCCCTCGCCGGGAATCGAACTCGGAACATTCGTGGTGGCAGTCAATGCACTTTCCACTCGGCCACGAAGGTTATATATTGTACATTATAAATATATAAGTAAGATGTTTGGATGTATAAAAAGTTTGAGATAATAAGAATAAAAATAATTTTGCAATTATATGAAACATTTACGTTGGGGTGTGGCATTGAAAAATAATTTAAAACTTTTTTTTTTGTTAAATAAAGAAAAAACAAAATCATCGAATACCTTCCATGTATTTACAGGAGTAAATAGTTAAACAAATATAACACATATAAGAATTTGATATCAAAATCCTATTTTACATTTTACATAACATAGAGAAAATAAGTGTTTTGATTTTTTATAAGAGATAATTTTCATGTTACTTGAGTTTTTAGATCTTTTATTGTTATAATTATTATTTAAAACGTTTTAAATGCATTTATCAAAATATTTTCAGTAGGTACTTACGAATATAAATTTATCATTATTATTTTATAGTACTCGTACATAATTAATCGATTCATATTCTGAATCAGAAGTGATATTACACTGTTATTTAAAAGCTAATAATTTGGTTGGGCAAAATGGGAGGTTTGCAATTTATAATCAATTAATTTATCTGACCAGAAATTATATTATTCTGCCAAAAAGTTCAGCGAATCTCCAATTTACGACATTGGTCTGTTGAGTTTTGTTTATTGCAGGAAGCTTTTACTGGAGCGCATGAAATAAACGGAAAACTAATAAAAATGACAAATATCAAACATATAAACTGTTCATTATGCTAGAAATTTATATTTGCTTGTATTTTAACCGCGACAAAAATTATCTGATATATTTATTATAGTCAATTCATAATGATATTAAAATTGACTATACCTATGTTATAAAATTCGAAATCATTTTTATTTCTATAATTGTTGAATATTGAAAATCAACAATTATTTAACAATAACGAAAACTTCCGATTTCTAGAAGTTCTATCTTTTTTGCCTTACTATTGCGACATGTACAATAAGTGCTTTAATAACATCGATGTGTTCCATCTTAATGAAAGTGATTTTAGAAAAATGGTTGGAGCAACCCTTCGGGGCGAATAAAACTAGTTACTCTACTTTTTCTATTCTTGTCTTTTTCTTTTTTTTGCATTTTTAAATTACCTATATTTCATCTTTAATTATTCATTATTACTAGTACTAATAGTTTTCTCTTTAACTTATCCAAGTGTTACTTTATTCTTCCTTCATTATATATTTAACCTTATGTCAGTTGTTATATAATATTTGTGGTAGCATGTAATTGGCCTTGTTTCGTTGTCTCTGTATGTTTATATTTATATACTGTATTTGCTGTTTGTTACCCTCAATAATAAAAAATAAATAATAAAAAATAAAACATAGCCAAACGTCATTTAATAATTCGCCAATTACTCACAGGACATGTAATAAGGACGTAGGAGATTAAATAGAAGTATGTCAGGATAGAAAAGAATGACTCGATCCATCCACTGTGTCGTAAAAATCATGTAATCAATATTTAGCTATTGTGACCGAAAACATTTTTTTTAAATATAATTAATTGAAAAAAGTGCTAAAAGTTTTGTGAAGATTTCTTTAAAAATAGAAGGTAGGTTTTATAGGTATGGGTTCGTACTTATTCTAAGCGACGTTTTCTCTTTTAAGGGTAGCGGAAACGTAGGGGGGGAGGTATAAGGAAGGGATGAAAGAGGTTTGGAGCAAGGGAACGGTTCCGTATTCAAGACTGCGTGCGTTTTGTCATCAAAATCCTCAATATAACGAATTTCATAATGTTCTTTTAGTATAGCAAGTTAGTGTATATTTAAAATTGTTTTAAAAATTGTGCTCGGAAAATTTATGAACGACAATAAATTATTAAGGCGAAAAATCTGCCACAATTTTATGATAAAACATTTATAAAAATATTTTATTTTAAACTTACCATAAAATGTTCTAAAATAATAAAGCTCATATTTTTATAATATATAAAAATGAAATTGGCTTATTTATTTGTACTTCAAAAATGCTCCAAATATTTTTTGTATGATATCTTGTGGGACACTATCATCTTGACAGAGCCGTAATTTGTTTCTTGTCACTTTTAAATCGCCTTTGCAAAACCTTTGTCTCGTCGTTTTCAGATATTACCTGTTCTATAATGTTTTCATGGTACATATCTATGTCGGGCAGACCACACACAAGATGGTCTGATAATATCAAACGAGTGGCAGGAATTCAACAGCGCAGGATGGTAAAAAATAGGTAGTTGCAGAAGCCGAGAAGGGAGCCCTATGTCCAATACTGGAGCTGAAGATGTTGACGA
Source organism: Lepidostoma basale (assembly GCA_022606425.2). NCBI lineage: Eukaryota > Metazoa > Arthropoda > Insecta > Trichoptera > Lepidostomatidae > Lepidostoma > Lepidostoma basale. The sequence goes on from JAHDVF020001466.1 coordinate 900,287, forward strand.
TAATTCTTGAATTTGGCAAAGTATATTTGTGTATTTTTCTATTTCAATCATTCACAAAAAATAATCGAATCATTATTTACATAATGTTTTCGTTTTAATGTTTTCTTCGTACTAAACAGTTTCGTTATAACGCGTATTCAGTGAATACAATTACTTTGCGTATACAAAACATAGGAAATAAAGCTTTTAACCCGCGGACTGTGCCGTAAATCTCCCGGCGAAGCGTTGCGCATTCAATGACTGCGTATGTATTAGTGAGTTCTATTGTTCGCATTTTACGTTGTACCCATACCTACGCATACACGTAAAGTGTTCCCTTTACGTTGGCAAAAATATACGCCCTTAAAAATGAAGAAAATATTAAAGCTTTTTTAATGTAAAGCACCCGCCCTTAAAGATACATTGTGCTGTAAAGTGGGTTAATCTCTTGATTAATGAGGTAAAAAAATAAGCCTCGGCTATTCGAAGACTTGGTTGTGGGCATATCCAAATTTGGTTTAAGAAGAACGACCGCGCTAAAAGCCAACGTAATTTATGAATGTCTGGCGTATACTTAAGATTATGCATAATACTAAAATAAAATGTAGAAATATTAAAGATCTTAGAGAGTTTAAAAAAGTTTCCCATGTAGCAAGATACATGTTGAAACATTTGTTTTATAAAATATAGGCATGCAGGAGTGACAAATTCGACTTTAGGAGTGTTAAATTCGACTTCAAAAGTGTTCAATTTGTCTTCAGGAGTATTAAATTCAGGCTTTGCGGCTGGACAGCCATATGACCCAGCATCGCAAACTTGGCGGAGCTATATTAGGAGAACCGATCCCAAATAAAGGGAAATGGGTAGATGGAAGAAGAAAGAAGAAAAAGTATTACTTTCAGACAATTAGTATATACACAGGTCGGATGACTGCACCGAAGAAACACGTTTTGGATATATGAATGGAACAAATGAAGAAGGAGAAGATATTCCAATAAAATTAATTGAGAAAATTATTGTAGAACATAAATATAATATCTAGTAAAAATTAGAAAAACACAAGGCAATGATTTTCTACGATACAAAACTAACAACTATACTAGAACATATGTACAAACAATAAAAATAATTGTTTTGTTCCTGGCTAGAAATTAATATTAATATCAGCCTAAGTATCTTTATCCACGACTTTTGTGGCCTACGCATCGTAGCGGCGTCCGCGGGCCGTAGCGGGCTCATAGCGCACCCATTTACCACCGCCGTAAGCTCCCCAATAAATAAGCGCCGACAAAGCCTTGTTTTGCATCCGACGCCGCCGCCGCGGTGCTCGATGCACGGACTCCAATTTTCGAGACGCTTCTTGCCGGGATTACGGGCTGACTGCTACGAAGTAGTTTATTACACTGTGGGCAAGTACTTCACAATAGTCTAGGAACCGCAAGCCGCGGGATCTTTGAAATTTTGAATTTCTAAAACATCTAATAGTGTTACTCGGGGGTGGCTCTAATGCAAGGATCCAAAATATAAACCCACCAACCCTGAACATACACATACTTTGCTTTTTTAGATAAAAGACATAAAAGAACCATTGACAAGTTTCATAATCATAGATTTTTATTTAATATTGCGTTTTTCTAATAAATATGATTAAAGCTATAAAGGTATGATGGTATGATATATCAAATTATTTATTTATTTGTATAAAGATAGTATTTGGTCATAACAAAATTTTATCTTTGATTATTCTTTTTGGTATTTTAATTAATAAAATAGTACATGAAAGTATTCGTTGTTTTCTTTTTTATCAAGTACATTATTTTATATACAAAGTTTTGTTAAAACTAAATACTTATGTTTTTTGTATATTTATATTTTTAATTTATTGAACAGCTATTAAAAATCTGTATTATAAAAATGTCTGAATTCTAAAAGTTTTGCTATTTAAAATGGATGTTATATTTTATCCCTTGCTAAGATATTATCAGATTTAAGTAATCTTAACAAGATGAATCATATCACTCCTATAATATATAATAAGCTTCTTGAATATGAACGTTTTGAAAAAGAACAACGAAAGTATGTTATGTGGTGAAATTTTATATTAAAATGTAAAAGGATCCGGCACGTTTCTATGGTGACAATTTCAAGAATCCTGCTTACAACAGCGAGGTATTTAGAATCACGAAATACAATGCAATGTGCATTGTGCCTTGCCACAGGTACCAGTCCATCCTACCGTACGACCGTGCTTCCTGCGCATGAAGTCGCGCCATTTCTGCATATCCTGAGCCTGGGAATGCTCTCAGGATCCTGCTTCACCTATGACTCGGGCTTACTTCTCATGCAGAGCGATACATAATACTCGTGCATCTGTCCTAAACATGCACTTTGATCTCAATAGAAATACTTTGTTTCCTGTTTTCGAAATGCTAACAATGTCTATGATGTGAGATATAATAACAGAAACTCCGCTTTGTAAAAGTTTTGTTATATTTAATGGAATTGACATCGAACATAGTTGAAACTATCCAAAAAAAGCTAAGATAGGCGTGCACAACGGTATTCTTGTAGGGGCCCTTATGTATGAAAGAGAAGGACCGAACTGGCAAAATAAGGATATAAGTAGAAACAATTTAGAAGAAATTAGATATCTTAAAAGATTGTGTAGTAAATTTGTTTATGATAGTGTCTCAAGGATTGGCTCAAGAACACCATTGGGCACAGCCATTTTAGTTTTTTTTGTGTTTTTAGAAAACTAATCATTTTATTCTGTTAGCATTAACTTGTAAAATATTATAAACATTGTTTATTTCAACTTTCGATTACTCTTTACTGCCGAAAATTTTAATTATATGTATACGAGTATACGAGTATTTTCATTGGTCTTATCACACAAGTAATTATCTTTTCGAAAAACTATTATTGATTACATTATTCTTTTATGCTGAAAAGCTTTTCTTTTTATATCATGTATATTTATTTGTTAATGTGCTTTATAATAAAATTAAATACATGTATTAAGTAAAAGCGTAACAATTTAAGGCGATTTTTTAATGAAATAAAACACTTTTTTTTTCACTTTTGAGTTTATTTTTCTCGATATGTTTCGAATACTCTACACATTCATCATCGGAAGAACGATATAAACTCATTCTGTTTATATTGTTCCCTCGATGATGAAAGTGAAAAGCTTTCGAAACATGCCGAGAAAAATAAACTCACAAGTGGGAAAAACTGTGTTTTAATTCATAAAAAAAATCATCATAAACGTAATATTATTTTATACACAAATCAATATAACCGATTTCCCTCAGATAGGTTTCTTGATATTTAATATGACATTTTGTACTAAATATTACGATTACTAACAGACCTACGGAAATAACTGAAAATGGCTCATAACGATAAACAATAGTCAGAAAGTGAATGAGTATCTCAAACGTTCCAATTATTTTAATTAAAGGCAAGGTGCGCACGCATTACTAGCCGCGTTTTTTTTCTCTCGGAAAGATGCCTTCCGAGATTCCGCCGTAATTATGCTACTTAGCGTGATGAATAAAAGTGATTATCTCATTCACTTACGATTTATTACATGTGAACATTCGTGATTATTACGATTTGCTTAACGCCATCATAATTATGTATCGTTCAATTTTGATTACAAATACAAAGTTTGCAACGCATTGAGAGAAAATCTCATTTTATTTCTAAAGTAAATATAATATAAATAAATAGATAATAATTATATGCTAACTTTTAAAGCGCCGTTTAAGTGATGTAATCACCTCAAGAGCGCATTAAGGCGTGTTTTAAATCTAAATGTGTACGCTGCATATGATTGATATTCGCGATCGATTAGAAAGTATAATAGAACAAAATATGTAGGTTTTAAACTGGGTATGAAATATGAAAAAGATGGGTTTTCAGTTTAGACCTGAAGTCTGTTGGATCATTTATGTATCTGAGGTGTGAAGGAAGATTGTTCCAAGCTGATAGACCGGCTACCGCAAACGCTCGATCCCCGACATTTGTACTAGGGCAACGCTTTGGCTCAACTAATATTCCTATTGCCGAGGAGTTCGCCGAGTAAAGTGTGGATTTCCTTGTATTTAGGCTGTCCGTTATACAGAGTTCGGATATATAATTTGGAGACGTTCCATGTAGCGCTGAATATGTCATTCACAATCGTATATGAGCGGAAAAGGTTCAAGAACATCGTCTGCGGTGGTACAATCGTGTGAGCAGGAGGGACAATGAACATATCGTCCACAAGGCTCTGAAATTTGTAGATTGAAGAAGAGGACCGGGTCAGCCTCCTGCAACGTGGATGTCTACAGCTAGGAACGACCTAAGGGCGCTGGGATTGAATAGACAGATGACCCAGGATCGCAAACATGGTGTAGCCATATTAGGAGAGCCGAACCCAAATAACCGGAAATGACTGGGCTAAAGACAAAGATTTATAATTATCATAATTCTTTGATATTCGAAAAATAAAGTGACACACATTTCAAGCCCCTACATACATAGTGTTTCTGCTAAATCGTATTTTCAACAATGAAATATTCTTAATTTTTTCTTATACTCGTATATAACATCTGTCAGATCATGTAAACAATTTTATATTATTTTAAATATCTATCTTTATAAAAGGTATCACTGAAGAAGGACTGGTTGTCCGAAACATGTCTATGTAATTTTAATTTTTTTATGTTAGTGTTGTATATACAAAGTATATAAAAAATAAAAAGAGAAATAATTAAATATTCATTCATAAGATAATAAACCAGAGCTGAACCTCCTTATACAAGAAGATCTAAGTCAAATTCTATGATATAGTATTCTTTAAGGTTTGTAGAATGAAGAATTGTCATATATGTAAGTAGATTTTCACAACTGGTAGAATTATGTTATTGGTATAAAATGATATGAAAAATCTCAATGCTGCAGCATTGCTGATAAAAGTTTTGAAAACACAGCACCTTCAAAAATTCAACTTTTGACGTTTCAATATTAAATACGTAATTCAAAGATTTACACAATTTTTCGAGAAAAATAAATACAAAAGAATTGGCCCTGATGGAGAAATGGAAGGTTTTCAATATGTTGATGTAATGAAGTTATAAAAATTGTAGTTCTAATAATACGCCAACGACGACCTTCGTGGCCGAGTGGTATAAGCGTTGACTGTCACCCCGAAGGTTCCGGGTTCGATTCCCGGCGAGGGCAGTGTGATTGGCACACTATCTTTGGTCTGGTTTAGAATTCACGTGACAATAAAATGGCGATAGATTAGCTACCTATCACATGTCACGGGAATCACTATGATAGCTATAATACTCTTTACATCGATTTGGCTCATGCTGTCATGATGTAAAGAGCGATTCAAGAAAATAATAATAATATCTAAAGTAGAAGCAACTATGTTCGATGAAACACATTCCTCTTTTACACACAGAACATTTTTAGACGCAAATGAAAAGGCAGAAAAAAAGTATTAGTGTGAGAAGTTATAGAACAATGTGTATATTAAATATTCGATATTAAAACGCGGGCGGGTAAAACATTTAACGCACGTAAAAACCGTTTGCAATTTGATTTCTAATTAAGAATTGAATTATTTTCTAATATCTGTACTTTATCGCGGTTATACAATCAAATTAACCCTTGTTCACCCTGTGTCGGGTCCGCTACACGGTGTTTATTCGTGTAGAGATTTTCCATTCGAGTCCTTTTAATGGAACAGTGTACAGGTTTAATATGTGTGACACAAAGGAGCCCTGATCTGGTCATTGTTGCTGGAATTAGCGGTCTGTTGTGCAGTGAAAGCCGTGAAGGAGGAAACGAGAACCGAGACTGGGTGTTTTGCTAGGAATTATTACTGGTTGAAACTTTGGTTCTTCCAGAAATTAATCCATTTTCCATACAAACTTACGTACAAAGTACAAATTAGATTTTTTCTAGAACATATAGAACAAGTAGGTACATGTCTCGAATTGATTGATTTCTTAACATCGCGAGTAACATAAAAGCTACATAATGTCATAAAGACTAAACAAACGAAATGCCCTTAGATATTTTTATTTTTAAAATGTATTTTCATATCAAATTATTTTGTTTGAATACATTATATGAAGACTCTGTTATTGGAAGTAATGCTAAAATAAATTGTTTCTTAGAACGAAATAAAATTAGATTGACACATGTAAAAATGTAAAACTTTTCTGGAGTAATAAGAGTAGTGCAACATTATTAAAAATATATTTTGATAATTGCCTACATGTCCACCTGTATATATTTTTTTGATTAACAATTAGAATGTTTCTGCAACCCTGACGAAGCTCCGCCGGTAGCGAAACCGAATGGTTCGATAAATCAAATAAAGTTGTGTAATACATGAAATAATATGAAAGCGTTTGAAATTTATTGTTAAAACATATTTTATATTTTACTTTCGTATGAACGATATATAAAAATGTTTTTGCCATTTTTTTAAGTATTGTATATTTTTTTAATTCGTTTTCAATTCACTTGCTAGTATTTTAAAATAACGCAAACCTCTGCGGCGTAAAGTTTCGGGAATACCTACATAAATCAGAAAATCAATTCAAAAATATAATAAAGAAGTCCCTACACGTGTAACTTTGAGGTGAAACGCTGGTCAGGGTACCGATGACCCCGTTTCTCGGCAAAAGCTTTCACCCCTCCCAGCCGGCCGTTAGCGGAGCCGGGCGAAGGGGGTGGGACAATAAAGCAATTCACCAAATCGCGAGCGCTGTGGATGTATTACACTTTACAGGACACACACAGCCAGAGGCCGGCTTCGGGTGTGTTGGCACTGGAATTGGAAGCCCAAGATACGGTACAAATACTTCACTTCTATATACGTTTATATTTACAATTAATTTTAACTCTATATCCTCTAACGCAATCATATTATGAATTGTTAGCCTCTGATGGAATCAACATTTATTATTACAAATTATATTATTTGTGATGGTACGTATAACATTTATTTATCAAATCAAATCAAATCAGTTTGTTTCATCAACAGATATTACAAAATAAATTTTTAAGGCATCTATTGAGAACAGGTTAAATAATATATTCTGTATAGTATACCTACTACCAGAAACGCATGAGATATGGTTCAACATTAGGAAGACAGAATACTCTCCAGAATTAAGAGTATTTGCCTTCTGAACGTACTTTCACTGATATGAAAGACGTCGATCTCCGAGGAGACCGCGTTCAGCAGATTGATTGCTCTTTCCACCGGTGTCACCAGAGCCAGGTTGGTTCTGGCGGCGGGTAGGTAAAACAATCTAAGAGATACTGTATTAATAACGCTATATTCCCTAAATTTTAACAACAGTAAATATACCAACGTTAATTATAATATACATTTGAATAGAACTAGTTATACGATTTCTACAGAAGTTTATTACAAATGACGTGATCTTAAAAAAGAGTTTTTATTTTTGAAATAAGAATGACGACAGCAAAATCTTCTTCTTCTTCTTCTGTTTTATTTAGGACTGTGTACTGTTATTTCTCGGAGCCTGTTCCTGGGATGCAGATGTTCAACTGTCTCGCCATCTTTTAGGTGGTCAATTTTTAATTTTTTCGACAAATTTCGAAAGTTGTATAGCTTTATCATCGGGAAAACGATTTACATTTATCGAACGGTATACAGGTACGAGTATATCGTTCTCCCGGTAATGAAGGTGCAAAACATTTGAAACATGTCAAGAAAAATAAATTGAAAATTGGAAAAAAATGTCTTTTAATTCATAAAATAAACCATCAATATGTAGTTCTTATTCAGCTTTTGAAATTAATTCGTATGGATATTTAAAGATGCGAACTAGTATCAGTTTTGACCAAATTTACATGTATTTGGAAATTACTTCCCGTTAAATATGGGTTTGCTGGTGCCTCGCCGGAAGCGAGATTCGATCCGCTGACCCCCGAGTTAAGTGCATTAACCGATTTGTCAACATAATATTGCTTAGTTTATCGCGCGCACTTTTGAATATCTTCATTAACAAACATTATTCATTAGGTTAAGCCGTAGTTTACGAACACACAAAATCTATAAAAACGTATTTTATTGGTTTGATTACGTATTTTATTAACTTCTGAACAGCACAAAATAAATTGACTCATTAGCGGAATTCAAAGCAGTTCTAGATTCCTCTAAGATACAAAAAACAACGTCTATTTCGTGGGTAGAAAAATTTATGTTTCAATGTGTCGGAAGCTTCTTTAGGAGTAGGGTATTTTTAAAAATAGGAAGGAGGGGGGGGAGGTTATCTAGGTACTTACGTATTCAAGTAAGTAGAGATTTAGGTTAAGTATTCTCACACATTGACGTTATTTTGATATGTGTATTTATGACTTAAATTTCAGAATTATTTTTCCAGACTGAGTCCATTAATCTTTTCTCCCACACTTTGGGCCCTTAGCTCGAAGTAAGAAACGATAGTCACCCGTGGATCCAGCGTCTGTTCGGTTGAAGAAAAGCGGTAGGAAGTAAAGGAAAGGTGATGGGGTGGTTATGTAGTTCCACCCTTACGATTGTTCCGGAAGGCGGAAAGCACACTGGGTTTCGCCTCTCCCGCGCAGATATAACTCAGCGGAGCCGACCGGTTTTATTTTATTTGGGCCGCACACCAAAATCAATACTACGGCCTCACAAACGGCGGGAGTCGTGGTTGACCCCAGTGGACAACTTAATGTTTTATTGTTTACGCACACTAATTACGTCTCAAACTACCAAACAGAAAGAGCTTAGTAGAGAACTGATTCATTGAGCAAAACCATTAGAGACCATTTGGTATCGGAGTGACAAATATCTAAGTTTTTACGATCTTACTTTCAGCGTTTCGGATCCGTTGGCGTGGAAAAGCTTCCCTGTTAATATTAAGAATGAAGATAGGGACGTTACATTTAAGATACTATTAAAGACTGTACTATTCGGCCAGTCTTTTGCTAGTGAGCCCTTGAGGTAATTGATTTCACAAAACAACGCAATTAAAAACAAATCGATATCATATTAACAAAATAATTAACTAAAAATAAAATTACAAAATTGAAGCGGACCCTGTAATATATTATGAAAAAATCTACTACTTTATGATAGTTTTTCAGACATCTCTAATATATTAAAACGTTTACTTTAAGAACACTGAATTTTTCGTCTAATGCCATTGTTTCCTGAAAGCTGAATTAAGTGCCAACATAAAAAATGTTTTTTCATTTCAATAATTTACATAATTTAATTATACATTATACTGTTTTAATAAACATTCTATTATCGTTTTCCAATTTTCATCTAGAAGTGCCATTAACAGTTTTCTTATTTTGAGAAACATTTTTAATTTAATAACTAATGAACTAAATAACCATCCCGCCGCTTCACCGGGGGGGGGGGGGGTAAGCAGAAAGCATGGATCGCTACATTGTTCTATCCTGACAAAACTCTCGTGCATCTTCTACATTTGCACATCGTAACATGCACGCTCGTCGATTGTTCCTACTTCGAACATAGCCGCTTTTCAGTAATTGATTGATTTGGTCATACCATGTCTTCCTTGGCCTCCTTTGACTTCTATATCCATTCACACTACTTGTATATATCTTTTTAACCATTCTTCCCTCATCCATTCGTTCCATATGTCCAAACCATCTTAATTTTATTTATTACTCATTCATCCGCCTTTCATATCTTACTTCATCATTAGGTATTCTACCATACATTGTTTTTCCACACATTCTTCTTAGTGACATCATTTCTACGGCGTTTAACCTACTTTCATCCTTCTGCCAACTAGTTTCATTTCCATACTTAAGGGTCGGCACTAGAACTCCATTGTGCACTGCCATCTTTGCTTCAGTCGATATATTTCATGCTGAAATATAATGACGAAATTTTAATAATTAAAACGCCTTTTTTCCACTTTTAGTATATTGTTCTCAACATATAACGAAATATTTATACCTTTATCATCGGAAGAATGATATAAACAATAGTTATATTGTTTTATCGTTATCCCTATGATGAGGGTGTAAAACTCAAAAGAGGAAAATAAATGTTTTTTTTTTTTGGAATTGTAGAGTGTTAACGCCTTCAGTTTATCAAAAAAATACGTATAATAATAATATACACATTATTTGATAAAGCTTTATAAGGTTGAACTCGACAATCTTCAAAGAGTATTTTTATACTTCAATAATATGTTCCGAGTTCAATATAATTGTGGATTGACGTGCGTGCATGACTCGATGTATTAATGTTGAAGAAACGAGAGAAGCATGTCAGGATGTACCCCTTAGGGGAGACGACGTGATGATTAGTTAATTGGTTAGTTTTATATAATGTTCCTTTTTTTCATGTCATATATTATATTAAAATCTGGAGTCTTGTATCATTGCTTAGTAGCACTACATTCATAAATTCTTTATTAGTTTATTATTTTGTTTGTTGTTTTGTGTAATGAAAACGTAAGTTTTCTTGAAGTTTTATTCTATTTTACGGGGATGATATGTTTCTCCCTTCTAAGGCATTATCAAATATCATTTATCAAATATCATTTGATAATGCCTTAAAGGGCGAAACATGTCATTCTCATAAAATATACCTAATAAAACTTCTAGAAAACTGACGTTATCATTCGTATTAATTATTTATCAGTTAATTTTTTTCAATGTCCACTGGGACAATAAACTTCACATCTCGTCCGATGGCATTTTCCGGTCTTGTGTGTATGTGTGCGTCAGCCAAAAATGGTGTTTACTCCAGAATTGTTTGTTACCGTGTTTTATCGGAAGCTCCCTGCGGCTACCATATGCGTATCCTAGAGCGGGGCGGCCCTTGTTCCTCTCAAATAAGGTGCCGTACTCGTGTTATACGCGTACACAGCAGGGAGGTACTCGCATTACGGAATGTTCCGGTAATGAGGTGATTGTCGAATGAATTGTGGATACTGCTGACAGTAAATAATTTCGCCGTGAGACTACTATATATCATCAATTCTTCTTCTTTACAAATAACGTAATGAATCATTACATTTCTTCTATGTTCGCCATACTTTGTAGATGCTTTGTCTTTTTATTTTTTATATACTTTGTATATACAACACTAACTATTAAAAAAAAAAAATATTAAATATTAAACATGTTTCGGACAATCCGGTCCTACCTCAGTGATATTATAAAGATATTTAAAATATTATAAATTGTTTACAAATATGATCAGTTTCGACAGATGTTTAAGATAACATCTGCAAAAACTGATCATATTTGTAAAAAAAATTACAATATTTTAAATATCTTGGTAAGATCACTGAGGAAGGACCGGGTTGTCCAAAACATGTTTAATATTTAATTTTTTTTTAATTAGTTCTGTATATACAAAGTATATAAAAAGAAAAAGACAATAAATCATTACATTATTTTAAAACATAGTATAACTCAATGAAGAAGTTATAAAGGAATGTAAGACGGTTGACTACGTCCTAAATAAAATTAAGGACGAATGGTTAAAAATATTTATACAAGTAGTGTGAATGGAAAAAGAAGTCGAAGAAGATCAAGTAAAACATGGGATGACCAAATTAACCAAATATTGAAAGGCGACCATGTTCGAAATAGGAACAATCGACGACCGTGCGTATCAAGGTGTGTGGCGCGAGAGTTATGTCAGGATATAATAGTTTGGCGGTCCATCCTCTCTGGTTAGTTAGTATAACTAACTTGTGTGTTTGTTTTATTATATAATTTTCAAACCGATAACGAATATTAGTTGCTACGTTCGTATTAAGACTTTTAGTTGTTGTATCTTGGACAATGATATAAAACTCCATATTAAATAATTAATACGAATGACAACGACTGTCTTCTAGAATTTTATGGGAATGATATGTTTTGCATTGCTAAGGCATTATCAAATGTGACAAAAGTGTCAAATAAATGAAATATTGAATTACAGAAATTTTGCATTTTATAAACGTGTCACTATCGTATAAATCTAATAATGAATGTCGGCAACGTGACTAGTGGCCACGTGCGTGCATGACACGATGTATGAATGTTGAGGAAGCCAGATGAGTATGTCAGGAATAAACGGTGTGGCGGTCCATTCTTTCTGCGTACCTATCTCTTCGGAGAAACGGCATGATGATTAGGTACTTAGTTGGCTAATTAGTTCTATACTTTGAACCCTAATTTATAAAGGTCTTATTATGTTCTAAATATATTTGTAATAAATTAATGTTATGGATCTACAATTGAATAATTTTTTAAATCATAGTGTTTTCAGAATACATTATTGCACTTTTCACAAACATGTTTCGGGCCACAGTCGCCATCCTCAGTGTAATTTTTTTTAATTATAATTATTTTAAGATATAAAAGACTCAAAAACTGCAACGTTCTATACCTACTTTATTATATACAAAAGCGTTTTGTATCATATATGAATATTTAAGTAGATACACCAACTTTTTAGTACCTATATCAAGTCTTAATACATCTAAAAAATATATAGTAATAAGTGCTTATATTTTTATAAGTGCGTTAATTTTATTATCGTTTTCACCTAAAACAAAACTGTTATTTATCGTTCAGTAGATGCGGCTGTTTGTTCTTTTATCTTAATTTACGCGTGATTTTTCATTGGTGTCTTTGTGTATGTATCAAAATGATTTCTTTATAAATACTTTTTTTTCAGATTTTAAATTCGATAGCGTTAACATTCCTACATATTTTGTTAGGTGTATCTATATTTTCTATAATGGGTTAATAAAATTTGTAATCAAACAACATGAATATTCATAAGTGATGTAGGAAGTGACATTTAAATTCTGCATCATCGCAAAAAAATCCTAATTAACTCCATTATAACCTAATTTGTCGATAAATAAAAAACCCACCTGTTTTTTTATCTCCAAATTCATTATAAAAAGTTTTGTAATATAAAAATTAAATATTTTTTTAAATACATACAAATCATAAATCACATGATTTATTTGTCAGATATAAGGCATTTAACACTTCTTAATACACTAGCTTCAAGGTAACACTTGTGGAACAATCTCGAAGCTCTGAACAACTCAAATTTCACAAACGACACTTCACACTTCACTAGTTTCATCTAACAAAATGAATATGTAGAATATATGGGTCAAAAGGCCCGCACTGGAGTACCCTGAACCATACCGAAAGACCAGCGATCTTGAACTAATTCCCTTACAACTAAATGGGGTAAGACGCGACCGTGATCCTCCATAGGTTTCACCAACACCACAATGCTTTCATAAAATACCGATGAAAAGGTGCATCCGTTTTATTCACATAAAGGGGATCTGTCGAAATCCATTCCACGTAGTCCCTATTATTTTCCAGTCGTGAAATGTGTTAGTACGACCCCGCTGATATTTTTTTCTCTTGTCCGACGCGGCCTCCTAAAGAAATTTTCTACAGCACCATCAAAAAAAGCTTAAATTTTATTATTTTACTACCAAATTACAGAGGAAAACATAATGATTTAATCGTCCCTAGATTGTTTTTGTCTAAAAATTTCGGTTTTGAAGCAATCGCATAAAAACTCCGGCCACTAATAGAGTCATTATGTGCAAATGTCTTAAACTTGGAAAATACCATTGTATTTGTGTGTATAATACAAACAGTATTTTTTCACAGTGATCTAAAATTGTGGCTGTTTTTTTGTGTGTCTTAGAGCGGAGGTTCGACGGTTAGCCCTGCCCTATTAAACGCCGATTCGTATTTTTTATATAGGCGTTTTTTTTGTTTAATGTGAGCATCGATCAGGAATAACTGGTTATGCAAGTCGTAAGACCGCCTTTACCTAAGAAAGGTAGGTGCTGATATCGGGTGGGTAGGTACCTACCCGGCTAGCGGTGATTATTTAGTGTTTGATTGTGAGCGTGGATGATTTATAGGCCTTTTATACTCCACTTCTTGCTGGTATTGGAGCCGCTCGATTACATAACGCGAGACAAGTTGAATGGATTACTCTATTCATATCGAAAAGCTACTTTTTAAATTATAATAATCGACCGGAATTCAGATTGATGTGTCTATTAAGACAATAACTTCGAATCTAATAGTAAAAATACTTCTGTTGGCCTTTTGCTATTAAACTACAACGCGCGCTTAGAGAATTATGAACAAATTTTGCAAAATTTTCATATGAAGCCCTCACTCTCTGGTTAGACATTTTAAACTTAGGTATAGATATAAAATGATAAAACTAAATCTATACCATGGTTAAATACAAAGTGTTTTGTTATTTTAAATCTATTAGTTAAATTTTTTTTACCTTTTTTTCGCTGATAATATAAAGGGGTAGAAATTTCATGTTTTTTTTGTTGTAAACTCAAAGAAAATTAATATTGTTTTAACTTTTTTAGATATTGAAGTTCTCAAATTTCTTCCACAATACAAATATTTTTGTGATCAGTTAATTCAGTATTTCAACATACCACTAACTAACCAACTAACTAACTATCACGTCGTTTCCCCGAAGGAGTAGGCAGAAATAATGGACTGCTACACTTTTCTTTCCTGACACATTTCTCTCGCTTCCTCAACATTCGTACATTGGGTCATGCACTCGATTTCTCTGACTCCTCACGTGGCCGACATTCAATATTTGATTTATTTGATCGTGCTACGTTTTTCTCGGTCTTCCTCTATTTCTAGTTCCATTTACATCGTTAACATATTTTTTTTTTTACCATTCTTTCTTCATTCATTCGTTCCATATGCCCAAACCATCTTAATGATCCTTTCAATATTTTGTTCAGAACACCATCATTCGCACCGCATTCACTTCTTATATTTTCATTCGACACTCCATCATACACAGATTTTCAACACATTCGTCTAAGAGATCTCATTTCTACTGCATTTATTCTACTTTCACCCTTCTTTTGCCATTTTCATGCTTAGCTTCCATACATAAGTATTCATTAAATTAAAAATCGTGTTTAACTATCATACTGTTTCAACGGAAGGGTAGCAGGTATGGATGAAATGCGATCTTATTATATTCTAGCACTTTTTAAGCATTTTCTAGAAATTAATATACTCGTACAACGTGTCTACCACGATGTATAATTTGGTCGTGCAATCGTTGAAGAATTATTATATAAATTAAAACACCTTTATTATTACCACTCTTGGGTTAAATTTTCTAGACAGGTTATGAAGGTTAATTATATTTATCTTTTTACATTATTAACGTATTTTTTTAATTAATTCTTCCGACGTTTTCAAACCATCTAAGCGTTTTTAATTATTTTAACTAAACTAACTAGCTAACAATCACGCCGTCTCCCCGGAGGGGTAGGCAGAAATAATGGAACGCCACACTGTTCTGTCCATCCATACTTCTGTCCCTTCCTCTATATTCATACATTTCTCCGACTCCTCACGTGACCGACATTTAATATTTGTTTGATTATTATATATTGTTCATAATATTTATGCCGTCACTAATTCGTCTCTATAATATTTTTGTACAATGGAAATGATATATATAATTTTGTGTAAAATAAAAAACATGGATATTGAACTCAATATTATATAATGAATATTAAAAAAAATGTTGTTCCTGGAGGTTTTATTTTATTTTATAGGAATAAAATGTTTGTCTTTGTTAATTCACATTTGTTAATGGCTTAACAAAACGAGAGTCTTGTAAACAGACGTTTTCATTAATAGTAATTATTAAACTAATATGGAGTTTAACGCGATTGTGCAAGAAAAAATAATTGAGTTTCAATGTTTTTATCTAAATATACTAGTACCTACCTACACGTTATATCTATATCCAGCTTTCCACTTTACGTTGTTTGTTGACATAAATCAAGTGCTACTGATTAAAGTAAATTTTAATTAACCGATAGCTTTTAAAACTTCTGTCTTAATTTATCTCCTCGCCGTCACTACCACAAATTCCAAATTTAAATTCAAAACTCCGATTGATTAAAACGAAAAAAGCTCGTTTATAACGACCAAGTGGAGTAACATCATAATTCCGCCGAATGCAAATGTGTTCGGATACAATTCGGAGGCTCCGAGTCGGGAGGCACTCGCTCGGTGCTGGCAAAAGCCGAAATTTATTGTATTAGTTGTTCAACATCAATAAAGTAGAGGGATGCGCAGTAGAAATGGGTGGGGTTGTTTAAGCTCGGGATACGCAGCGGGAGCACATCCACGGATCGTCAGTAATTTTAATGTGCCGGGTAGAAAATAAAACGAAAAGCACAGCGAGTTATATAACCCTCACCGTTGGTTCGCTCCTTTTGCTCACAATTCACACCGAGTGCCGATTTCATAAAGCATTGTTCATTTTATTATACGTAAGTACTTACACGTAATCTGTTCTGAGATACATTAGGGATTTTGCAAGTTTTCGGAATTTTGTAAGAAAGGCGATCTGCGGCGAACGCATATGAGAAGAAAATATGGATTTTTTTACTTGGTGTTTTAACTTTGTTAGGGGAATAATAGGGAACTTTTCTAAGGGATGCAGTCCGTGAATCAGGATTCGGGGGAGTCGCGCAAAGGGCTGCGTAATAAAGCATAAAGAGAAATGGAAAATGGGTCAATATTAGCTTATTCGCTCTTTATAAGCAGGTCTATATTACTTCGTTGTTTCAGTTATGATTATTCAAAATAAATATAAAACGATACATATTTATTGTACTTATCTATTTGTATATTTTTTCTTAAAATATTAATTATTATTAGTAAATTGATCTATTCGCAAAACATGAACCTAATTTTCTAAGACGATTTTTCAATATAAACTGCGCATAATACATCAGTAAAACTGGATCTAATGAAAGATGAAATAATGTTTCAAAAGTTAAAGTAGTTTTAATAGAAATAAATGTTAAAAAAAACTGGATGAAAGCATTCTGTGACTAATTCAATAAAATTTAAGTCACAATAAATTTAAAGTGAGCGTGACATAATGCCACATGCTTGTCAGGCGGGTGTTTGGCGTTCTATGCTTTCGTTTATTAAATATTAGGGAAACGTATATTTTCTAGAATTAAACTCCCTGTTGTTTGATACTGCCCTCGCAAGGCAGTACATATGATTCCCTCAAAATTTTCGTGTATTAAAACTTCTAGAAAATGCGCGTTTTCCTTAAAGTTTTACATAACTCAAATACAAATAATCAAACCAAATCCGTTTATTTTATCAAAAGACATTACAAACATTTTTATAATTTAAGGCATCTATTTGAAAACAGGTAAAATACCAGGAACGAATGAGAGACAGTTCTACTTTATGAAGACAGTATAATCTCTAAAGTAACGAAAATTTGTCTTCTGAACGTATTTTCACTTATATGAAAGACGTCGATCAACGAAGTGATCGTGTTCAGCAGACTGATTGCTCATCCCACCGGAATCACTAGAGGCAGTCTGCCTCTTGTTAAATATAACTGTCCTTTCGTTAGTTAATTACTTAATTTTTAGTGGACATTGTAGTTAAATATGGATATGAAACCTTCAGAGATACTTGTAAATACAAGTATATAATTACAGATGCGTGTCCTGTCATAATTCTAGTTAAACTATGCAAAGGGACTGCTGGAAGCAAAAGGCGCAGGATCGAGCAGCTTCGAATAGCATCATCAAAGAAGCTAAAAATCTTCAAGAATTGTGCGTCCGTCTGAAGTTATATATATTTATAAATGTAAATATGCGTTCGTGTTTGTATTCAGTTTGGATTTGAAAAGCACGTCTCTGGCAAGTGAGGGGGAGTATAAAATAAATAAATCACAATATCTATACATACATCTCGCGTAGGACATCGAACGCATATTTCAACGTTTGATTTAATAATTTATAGGTACTTCTTCTGTTCTCTATTACCAAGTGGATGTTATAAATGGACTTAGATCATTGGATAAATAAAACAGAAAAAATGCTACACACCCAACTAATAAAGCATAAACGATAAAAGTGTTTAAGGGTTCAGATTGAGAATAGGATGTGATAAGATCTCTTAGATGTTCAGGTGTTATTTAAACATTCCGTTTCTATTCCAGTTCCGCCTGTTCGATACCCAATCTAACACTTTTTTAAATATACATATCTACCGAATAATATTACGCGAATGGAAGAATTGATTGGTATAAACGTATATTTATAATTAATACATATAGTTACGATCAACGTCTAGATTTTATTTTTTTGCCAGTGAAGTGATTTTTTTTTGTTTATGGTCTTTAGCTTAAAACTTCAATGTATTTATTTTAATTGAGCTTTTGAAATTTTCTTAAGTATACGTTATATTATTTCAACTTTGGAACTATCTCAAGTTAAGGAAATCTATCCGAAATAAAAGGAAATGATGTGGAATAACAAGTAAGTATTTTAATATGGTTATTATATAATATTTTTAGATTTCGGTGGTGGAAAAATTAAGAAAATCTCGACTCCGGTGGTACGGTCATGTGATGCAAAGAAACAGCGAACACATTGTCCAAGAAGCCCTCAGCATTCCCACAAAACCAAGAAGAAGAGGTCGCCTAACGTCAACATGGTGGGCCAACATGGAAAAGGAGCTCCAGCACGAGAACCTGACAGTGAAGATGAGTCAGGATAGAAAAGTTTGGCGTTTTCGTACCAGGAGGGCCGGCCCCAGATGATGGAAAATGGCAACGGAAAAGAAAGAGAGAGAAAGAGGTGGTTGATTTGTTTTGTTTTATATTTCCTGGGTATTAAGTGCCTATTTTTGGATCCAGGCTAGAGGATGGGCCTTACTGAATCAAAAGAAATCTTAAACTTGAAGTACTGATGAACCAGGAAATAGTTGTGAGATTCTGTAAGTCTCTACTCCTACAATGAGCTGGGCACGTAGAAAGAATGCCAGAGGCTAGAACACCAAAAATTATATCCAAATGGGTGCCTGGCAAAAAGAAATAAGAGTCAGACCGATGAAAAGTTGGGGAAATTGCGTGGAAGAAGATTGGGATAAAATGGAAGGAGCTGTGGAATGGAGAGAGATGGGCTGGGACAGAATTCAGTGGAGGACCGTTGTGGAGGAGGCCAAGTCCCACTCCAGGATGTAGCACCGAGAAGTAGTAATAGTATTGCAATAGTATTGCAGTAGTAATAGTATTGAAGGGTGATGCAAAATAATGCATAAGACGACGAAGGAGTGTTCAGAAGCTCTCTTAAAACTTTTCTTTTTAAGAGAAGCTTTCCGGACGTTGAGCGCCCTTGAAGTGAATCTCTCACAAAAATGGCGCTATATAAATTATCATCATCATCATCATCAATTACACTGCCAGTATTTCGAATTGGTGTGCACATCTAATTTAAATGTTTAATCTGATTGTTTGTTGTTGTTTTAACTTATTACCTTTGCACACTAGATGCTTTATTCATGAATCAACAAAAATAAAATAAATATGTGCAAACGGTTTATTCTAGCCTATATAGATGCACAGAAGTAAGAACTTTTCCGTACTAAGCAAATAAAAACTCATCTCTGAATTGAAGTTCTACTTGCTTGGAGCTTGGAATCAACATAAAACAGACATATAAAACCGGCCAGATTTACTGTTCTTACATTTCTTTGGCGCGCACTCATTTCCATTCCAATTTTTCTTATTCTTTTGTTTTATTCTTATTGGCGGCAACTGCATTTCCCGGGTAAAGGATGCCATTTCAGGTCAGCGGTTTCCGGCAACGGGGAAGGGGATATAGGGGATGGTCAAACGTTAGGGGTGTGCAGATTATACTAGGCACGTTCTGTGTATACCACATCATAAATTTTATTTTATTCGTGTAAGGTAAAATGATAATGCGACCTTCGTTAAACAACGTTCTAATTATAAATCCAAGTCACTTCAGTTATGAAAAATAGAATATGAAAAAAATCAGTATTTTTATTGTTTGCGAAAATAATTTCTTTAGTTCTAAAATTCTTCTAGTTCTATATTTAAAGAATTGAATATATTTAAAATTATCTAATGATGTAAATGAAATAAAAAATGGAAAAATTCCACGAACTCTTGATTAACTTAAATTTGTTGGCATAAATAGAAATAAGTCGGATTTTTTTTACATGTATCTCTCTTTTCCGATGCTGTACGAAAGTAGAGGATTTTAGAGACGTGTACCAGAATAAAAAAAATAGGGCAGTATATCCTATCTGTTGACTGTTTTGAGGAAACGGCCTTATGCAGTTATTTATTTGTTTTATATTAAAATCAAATAAATCACTTGGAAAATAATATAAATGTTCATGAATATTTTAGATGCGAGATAAATTCTTCGAAATTCTTGAAAATCTTTGGATCGAACGTCGTAATTTTGTTGAGTTTTGTCGTAAGGACATCTGTATTCTCGGACGTGAAATAAATATGAATATTTTTGGTAGGTTGGTACTTACATATTTGTAGCTGTTTGCTGGAGCGCCTAACAATGCCGGATCTTTGATTAATGTGTTATTGTAAAGAAAAAATAAGATTTATTACCTCGTGCATGCCATGGAAATGAACCACAGGCGGGGTGTGACCAACTTGAATTAAGCTGAAATTTTTTGATTATAAAGTAGATTGTATAACTAGACAGAATAATAAATACGTAAAAATGCAACCTAATCACTTAAAAGCATTTAAATCTAAATATTTATTTTTTATTTACATGAAATGAAATTGAAAAAAAAAATTACGTGTTACATATACTTAAAATATTTAATATTTATAAAGCAAGAGGTATTGAAATTTACTTTACTTTTCTCTCTATATTCTTGTTAAATACCAACTCATATTATCGGCATATAGATTTTCACAAGATTAGATTAGATTAGAAATTAAGATTTTTGCCAATATCAGAGGACATTCTTTGCACACAATTCCCATAATTTGTATTAGAAAAATATATTGGTATCTAAAAACAGCTGCAAAAGAGATAAAGTATTCAATATTTTGAGATTATTTTATATTTATGTTAGAATATTTTATGTTTCCATATTCAGCGGTTCCTAAAATTCATATTAATAAATTATATTATAATTATTATTAATTACAATAATTTATTGTTGCGTAAGCTATTCTCTAAAACATATTTTACTAAACATATAAAATATCCATTGATTGTAAATGTCTGTATGTAAAACCATGTAAAACTCCAAATTAAATATGCAATAGTAATGAATCTTATCACTAAAAGTTTGTATTGTAAGTGTAATATTTTATGGGGATTGACATGTTTCGCCTTGCTAGAACATTATGAAAATTTGATAATGCTTACACTGTAAAGAACCAAAAACAATTTGCATGTTCTGGAAAATTGACTATTTAACATTCTTCTTCCTGTTCCTCTTCTATAGGAGGTTAAACAACATCACGGATTTATTTATTTTATTTTTTACTTTTGATAATAGGTACAACATCCTTGTTTACTACTGATACATCAGCAGTAAACAAGGATGTTGTGCTATAACTAAACTGGTTTTCTAGGCAGGATTTCTTCTTCTTCTGACTCTTCCTTTAAAATTACCTTGGATAATCAGTTGTGTCACTTTGTATTATCGTTTCTCAAAACTCTCACATCACTTGTTTTGGGGAAAAAATCCTGTAATGTTATAGGTCTATCATTGCTTTGAAACAAATGAAATCGACTTTTAATCTTTGGCACAAAGTCACTAAAGTGAAATCACCACGGTAAACTCTGTGCGAGAGAAATAAAGTATACACAATCCGCGATGAGTATACTGTAAAAAGCTGTTCAAAAAGAATTATGATTTAACACCGAGATTCTTAATTAAGTTGTACAAATTAGAAGGTAGGTCTCCAAGCCTCAGAGCGCATTGGAAATACGTGGTTAATTACTAATTGTGTATATTTTTAAACAGAGAAGTTAATTAAAACTGACCATGAAACTCTGAATTAGGAAAGCAGATATACCTATTTCTATTATAACTTAAGTTTACCTACACAAATTAGATACAATACGACCAATGTAAGCTGACAGTCCATTGTAAATTAATGATTTGTTTATGTTATAAAGAACAAACAAAATATTAATATGTTTAATGCATTAATGAAACATAGCACGGCAGTATCTAAATGATACATTATTATACAATATATACAGATTGATTTGGAATTATTTTTTTCTTTTCAATATCATACAGGCTGTATATCGAAGAATACGATTAACATGATTTTTTTGTACGTATTAATGGTATGATATCAATAAGTCAATTCTAAATGACACATTATAATATTTTCAGATTGAATTTACATATATTTTTTTTATTTAAATTTCACACATCCTGCGTCTTGATAACTTAGTAAGACAAACATTTAACTAACGGTGGCGTCATTATTGGCGCCATTTTTGGTTATGTTCCTAATTCAATGATAAATTGAAAAAAAAATGTGTTGTTATTCAATCTGTTATAATATCCTAATATTTTATTATAAATTAAATTTTTATGTACCTACATATATTAATTGTATAATCATAGTCCCATATTTTCCAATTTATAATGGTCGTGGTCTAGTTGAGTTCAATAAATTCACTTTATAATTTATAGATGTTGGTACTAGTTGGGCTATACACCTAAGTTAAAAAAATGGCTGACTTATAATTATTGTAACAGGCAAAATATTGGATAAACTTAACGCGATGAAACTTAATTAATGTAATTTAGTATATAAGAGTACTTACGTATATTTTTAAATATTTTTGCAAGTGGGTACTTACGATTTTGGTGATTGTCAGTGGGTTGTTGTTGCCACATTCTTGAATATTAATATATATAGTTGACACATACCTGTAACAAAATAAATAAAGTATATTAGTACAATAAATAATTATATAGTCATCAAATTGGTAAAATTAATTTGTAAACATAGTCTGATTTTAAAAATAAGTTCTTGAAGTAATCAAGATCAAGAGAGAATATTTATCACTAGAAGGAACATTCATACGAAATAATGAAGTCTGTTTGAAGATTTTTTATCTGCCAATATCTAAGATACATTATGAAGGTCATTAGAAATATTTTTTACATAATAACATTAAAAGTAAAAAATATCTGTATAAAATTTCACAACCTTCACATGACAATAAAAACAATAAACCATTACCATGTTTCTATGGAAGAGTAGGTAGAAATAATGGACCTCCATATTACTATTTCCTGACACACTGCTTTAGTTTCCTTCACATTCATACAGCAAGACTTACACGCACGTCTATTCTTCCGACTTCTAATATGGCCGAACATTAAAATTTGACTAAATTTCTCTACTTACTTTTCCACTCATTTTTTCATCCATGCGTTTCATATACCTATCCAAACCAACGCAGTGATCTTTTCATAATTCTGTTCATTAAACTTTCTTCCGCTCTACATTCCTTACACAAACGTTTACTTGCTAAAATAAACTACACTATTGTATATGTTACACAAAACATAACTAACTAACTTACTAACCATCACGCCGTCTCCCCGAACGCCACACTGTTCGGTCCTGACATACTTCTATCGATTCCTCTACATTCATACATCTTGTCATGCACGCACGTCGATTTTTCCGACTTCTCACGTGACCGACATTCAATCTTTGATTGATTTGATCGTGCCACGTGTTCCTCGGCCTTTCTCTATTTCTAGCTCGTTCCCGCCGTTTCCATATAGGTACCTTCTATTATATTATACGCCCATAGAAAAATAGAAAGAAAATTTAATTGTGCCTATTTGTTGAGGAATGATAAATTGTATAAAGTATATGGTAGTAGCTTGAGTATAATAAATAATAAATTATTAAAACTTAGCAGTTTTGAATAATAGCTTATATTTCATTTGGCTGCGGCCGAGACGGTGTCTTATTGGCGAACATAAATTAATTTGAAATGAGTGCATTTTATTTCTTTATTAAAACGTCTCGGAATAGGAGCTTATTCTTAAAATTCCGGTTTTGTGGGCTCACTATCAGAGTTCAACTGTCGGCGGGACCAAGATCACGAATGACTTTACCCTTTGCGAGCGGTGATCCATGAACAGCGAAATAATAAATAAATAAATATATAAAACTTTCATATTAAATAAGCTGACCAAAAAATTCAGTAATTAATAATTCATAATAAATAATTGAATAAAACGATGTTTTTTTTACTACTTCCACTTTTGTCTTTATTTCTACAGCGACCGGTTTTGCCAGGCTCGCTGGTATCAACAGACATCATAATTAGGAAAAAAACGACAGACAATCATAATTAGAAAAAAAAACTAATACAGGTAGGTAGGTACTTGCAAAAAAGAAACCGTACAATTTAATTACATAACATAAAAATGAGTATTCGAACATTATGGTATAATTGAATTTACGTATCTTCCTTTTTTTTAAACTACTAACTAACTAACCATCACGCCGTCTCCCCGAAAGGGTAGGCAGAAAGAATGGACTGTCACACTTTTACTGATGCGGCACTCCATCCTTCTCTTTTCGCCCCGCGGGAGACGCGGTGTGATGGGTTGCGAACCTCATCGCCACCAATAGGCATCTCCTTTTTTTAATATATCTTTTTTTTAAATAATTTTTTACTAAATTGTATGTAAAAGTTAGTTAGTTAGTTAGTTAAATAAATTTTAATAATGTTTACCGTACAATTGAGATTACCTTAGATACACTCAATCAAAATTAAATTCATGTAAAATTGTAATTTGCAGGTTTACCTACAGTTTAAAATATTTATTATTAATTAGAACATTGATAATTTATGAATATTCATTAATGAAACATGATGACTACGTTGCAACATTATTAATCATCAAAAGTTTTTTTTTAATAAATAAAAAAGCACTTTATATTATATACGAGTACAACACATAAAGCTTTTCTATTTATTCGAATGTGAATCCACAACACAAAGTGAAGGCGGATATAGAAGAAAAAAAATTTGCTTTAATTTGTTTCTTTATTAAGTATATATTTTTAATCGCCTTCCAATATATTAATATTCGCCTTAAACGCGATAAGCAAGAACTTATCTAAATTTGTTTTTATATAAATATCATTTTAAATAAATGTTATTTATTTTCAAAATAATTAAACCTCCAAGTAGTTTCTGTTGATTTTGTATTTATACATATTTACAGATAATAATAAAATTCAGGAGCGTAGCTGATTTATTAATTTATTCGTTGATATCTATAACGAAAACATGTTTATTTATTCACGGTACGCACCATCCAAAAGGTTAGACCGGTTCTCGAGCTTCCCTCCAGTTTGAATCGAGCTCCGTAGGGCGTCCATGTTTTCCCACTTCTTTACCAACCGAGTATCGCTGTCCTTGACTAACGAATCGCCGCGTCCCCCTCGCACGCGCTGCTCCAAGGCGGCCAAACGTGTTTGGCTCTCGCTCGCCGCGGCGAGCATACTGCGCATGCGTCCCCACAGAGCTCGCGACGCGGCGGCCATATTGGATTCGGATACAGTCGGACTGCTTTTAGGAAATGCAGGCAAGTTTTTGTGAGTTTCTCTGCATTGTTTTTCAATTGCATATGAAAGATTTTGCATTTAATTTGGTATATTTCAGTGAAAAGTGATGCCCTTAATGCCAGCTGTGTTTTTGTTAAGTGTTTCGCATTCCAACTCTTGCGCGTTCGCAATATTCTGCGTTCTTATTTTTTGTTTTGGTACGGAAATTATCTTTCAACTACTGTATATCGTTCCAAAATGCAATTATTTTGCAGAACGTTTGATACAATGTATTTAAAAAAAAAACACTTTGATAACTTCACTTTTGGGCACTTACCCTTCTGTCAAAAATGTTCAGAAAATATTCGTTAAATATATAGGTATTTTAATGCACGTAAGATAACATGAAATAACCATTGAATTGTTATAAAAATATCGTGTTATTAGATAAGTTAATGATATATTTTTAAAGTGAAGAGTTTTTGGTTAAACAGTGAAAACGTTCATTAAGCGTAGAAGCTAGAATAAAGAGTGATAGAAATATCAATATTCGAAATAGAATCCATTAAGATTACGGCGCGAGACGAGACATCGTTGAGATTGAATGCGGTTGTTCAGTAAACTTGTCAACGATCTTGTTTCAAAATAAACCGGGAGAACCTAACATTGTAGACACTAAGTGTGTGAGAAAATCCATCTTTAGACGCCATCACACGCATGCGCTTTGATGCCGAAGTAATTTATTGGGATCGGAAAAGTACTCAAAGCTTTCCCGCCTCCAAACTATCCCCTGGCCGGACGTTTCGCGCGTGAAATTTATGTTTATATTATTTTAAGTAAAATGTTTATTTAATAATGTTGACAAGTTACGCACGCTTCCTTGATAGTAAACACGTTGAGAATAATAATGACAATCCAGCATTTTCATAAAATGAAAGCTATTTATATATAAAATATATTATAAATAATATTAATAACTATGCATTTTTAAACCAGTACAAATTGTTCTAAAAAATAAATATTTCCATATGTATTTTTAAAGTTTTATAATCTTAACCATGTAGGTGAAGGCTCGCATGGTTACCAACTATAGTAACCTATTTTCAGGAATATTTTATAGAGTATAAAATATTATTATAGTACCTACCTACATATGACTTTGTTAGCTGAAGGAATTAAAATAATATGTTTAAAAATATGTCAGTTAATCGTTTCGTTGATAGGAACTTATACAAATACCTACCTACTTGTATAAAAAGTGAATACTAAATTTAGCAGATATATGAAAAGTTAATTTTTAATTAAACTTATTACAAAAAAAATTATAAAATCAAAAGGAAATTAAAAACAAATAAATGACTTGTTTGAGCGACCGAATAATGTTTGTACTTGGGTACCCAATATCCGTGTCTTTTGGTTTCCCGAGATTATTGCAGACTCCATCTTCAGAACAAATGATATTGAAACTGCGACGACTTCTGAAACGTCGGTCAAAAATGATACTAAGAGTCACGGATTTATCGATTTCTATCAACCGTGAATATCACAGCAAAAAATATATTGCTCGAGAAAAACTCTAAATTAATTTTGCACATGACCATAAATCATAAAAGGCATAACAATTAAATAGACATTTTGTGAAACTAAATAACAAAAACTTTCACCGATTTTATGGTTCATCTTTGCAAAGTGTTGCCTTAAAAACTTTATGACATATTCAATTGTAAACAAATAATAAAAAACAAAAAAAGAGCCGCATCTTTTGTCAAAGCATACTCTCCATTTTTTGAAGTAGAAGAAAGCGATTTCTGAAAAATGTGGCAACTTTCTAACGCGCTTAGAAGGCTACCCCAGGGGTGCATTGAACTTCATTGTTCACCCCTCTAATTCTCTACCCTTACAATACTTTCTAAGTTTTCAGGCGCAGATGTTCCCTTTTTAGGCCCTTTAATGGTGCTTACGTACCTATTTTTTATGAAAAAAATGTAATTTAACGCAATTTACAACATAAACTTGTTGTTATTGAATGTCAAGGAGAAAATAATAATCAAATAAAATTGTTGAATTTTAAAGAAATTTCTGTATTATATAACATTATATAAACACTTTAATAACAAAGAAGGACGATTCCAATAGTCGTAATAAATAAATTTAGGTTTGAATAAATATTAACTAAATGTTATTGAAATAAAACAGTATTACCAATTTAATTTGTTGCACTCAAATACTATAAAAAATATTATCTCCTTTTATGTAAGAAAGTAGGTATGTATATTATTTATATATTATATATTTTTTATATATTTAAGAAATAATTACAATTTAAATAACGGTTATAATTTAAGAAGGTGCCTACCTTATTTATCAAAATAAAATATACACTATTATTATTGAATTAGGTATCTTCCTATATTTTAAAGATTATAGGTATTTTTATTTTTTATAATTTTATGTTACACTTCACGGATTCAATATTTAATTATGAATTAAAACGAATTTGTAACTACCATAAATAATGAAAATAAATGAACATTTTTTCTTTGTTAATAAATACCTATCATCTATAAACATTGAAAGTAATACCTAACCAGTCTATGATAATACAAAATATAATTTATTTACTTAGCTGAATTGGTAAGTATGTGATCATTTTAAATTTTCAGAATATGAATTCTAAATTCAGATTTTAAAATAGTACTTGAATTGAGAATAAAGCTTCTTATTTCAAAAGCCCGTGTTCTGGCTCCGCCTGTTTCCCGCGCCTGCCGCGCATGCGCGCCGCCGACGGCACACGAAACGAATGAGCGCCGTCGGCCATTGCGCACATCAAAATGGCTCCATTATTTTTATTCCGAATGGTATATTAAACCGTATTTACTTTGGTTGATTAACGTTTAAATAAATTGATGTTATGGCTGTGAATTAGAGCTTTATTTGTTTTATGGTTTGTTTTGTTTTAATAAACTGGTTAGAATTTATTTGGGTACTAAAAGTCATTGATGCCTTCATAAATATGCACGTGACAAGTGTGCTACCGTGGCTTTTATGGTTTTGCCTATAATACTTAGTGCGTTATCTCATTTTTATGGTTTTTAAATTACTGCGTAAGTGTAATAAAATTATTTTAATACTTTTGTAAGACAAATTAACTTAATTTAGTTATGCGAGTTCGTAAATTAGTATCGGCAATAAAGCGTAATCAAACAAGCGAATAAAATACGTTCGTTTGTTTAGTTAATACTATCAGGGGAGGTGTGTGGGATTTATTTATATTCAGAATGTATAAATATGTACTTTAAAATGTACTGCATTATAAAATCTAATTTCTTAACCCAAACAAACGAAAATATATTTAAAAAAATACTAATACAGTAAGTACCTACTTAATGACTAGGTATATTTTTATAGCATTTTAAAAATTGATTGTTTTTAATTTGTTAAAGGTTTATGGGTCTTATAAATATAAAAGGATGCATATATCTGAACATTTTAACTTGCTTGCCGATTCCATGCTTTACGAGCTCAAGATATTTTTTTATTTCAAAACAAAATACAATGCAATACAACAAGAACATATAGGGTGAAATAAGTAATAACAGCCTACTAGAATCAGAGAAAAGATAGATTGTAGGTACATATGGAAATTTAAAAAATGGTAAGGAAGGTAGACGTTAAAGATGTGAATGGAATGCGAAATACAATGATATCGTGAAAATAACACGAAAAAAATTAAGTTGTCAGGGTGTATGGCGACCCATCCTTTTGGTATTTTATTTAAAACATTTTAATACCATATCTAAGACTACTTACATGAAATAATGCATGAAAATTGTGATGGAATTAGTTTTAAATGGTTATATAAATTATGCTGGATATTCAGAAATATTTTTCGGGGTGAAACCGTGTTCCCTCTCGTCAAGCTCCACCAACGTTTCGGAGGCCCTTGCGGCCTCCATCATCAGGGTGTTAGAAATTCGGCTATTCATAACTTAGAATATATTAAGAAATGGCGAAAAAGAAAGAATATATAAGTAGATTATGAAAGATAATAATATATCTATGAAATCAGAAGAAAAAATTAAATCCGAATCTAAATAACTCAGAAGAAAAAATAATACAAGATATAAGTAACAAAGAGAACCTAGACTCAAAAGAAAATACAAGATATAAGTAACAAGGAGAAAATAAAACTCAAAAGAAAATACAAGATATAAGTAACAAAGAGAAAATAGACTCAAAAGACAAGACAACAAATAAATACAATAAAGCAAGAGAATAAAACAAAGTTAGGTACAACCGAATACCTAGTTGTGTAGTGTGTAAGTGTGTATTTAGCTTCTACTTGGCGATACCGTGCCGTAAGCAGACAGCTGTCAAATATGAAGTGAAAGTGGTGACGTGTCGTGAATCGTAAGAAATTCCGATGTAAAGGGGAAAAAACCCAAAGGGGGGTTGTGGTAATTAAGTGTAATACTCGTAATTACGTCGAATTCTCTGGACAATGCCAAGTTTAGAAAGTTCTTAAGAAAAGGAAGGTTGTAAAATTAAACATTTCAAAGGAATAAGATAAACTTATATAATGAAAAGAAAGAAAGTTTAGTGGCGAAATTCACTAATTGAGTGTTTTACGAGTATTAACTCGTGAAGTTTTTTGTAATATAGGTGGATATTTCTCTTTCATGGGTGAATACTATGAACAGGTTGAAGGTGTTGCTATGGGGTCGCCATTATCTCCGGTGATCGCCAATTTTTTCATGGAAAACTTCGAAAGTACAGCCTTAGACACGGCTACCCTAACCCCCAAAACTTGGCTCAGATATGTTGACGACGTCTTCGCTATCTGGCCCCATGGGAGAAAGGAATTAGATGTGTTCTTGGACCACTTGAATTCTTTACATCCTCTCATACAGTTCACCATGGAGCTGGAGAATGATAAAACTCTTCCTTTTCTCGACGTTGAGGTTCGAAGACTAGCCGATGGTGGACTGGGACACAGAGTGTACAGGAAACCTACCCATACTAATCGATACTTGCATGCTAATTCGCATCATCACCCTTCGCAAAAGAGAGGCCTGGTTAACACTTTGGTTACCAGAGCAATTCGAATCTGCGAAGAGAGTTCGATTAAGGAGGAACTGAATACACTCACCGGTGCTCTCGAGTCCAACGGTTACTCCAGACGACAGATTAACCAAACAATATCTGCAGTTTCTGCCCCACGAAAAGACAGGGACGAGGAAATGTCAACGAGAGGTCTGGCTTTTCTCCCGTACGTTAAAAGCGTCACGGATAGAATTGCCAAGGTCTTAAGAAGACATCACATCAAAACTGTTTTTGGTACGGGCTCGAAGATTGTCAACTTTCTCAAGTCGCCTAAGGACAGAGATCCTTTGGAGACTGACGGAGTGTATCGTCTTAGCTGTCAAGGGTGTGATAAAGTGTACGTTGGCCAGACAGCACGTATAATCACTAAACGTGTGAACGAGCATAAAAGAGCTTGTAAGCACGGTCACCCGGATAAATCAGCCATAGCTGAACATTTTCTTGATACTGGGCATTTCTTTGGTTTTGAGCCTACGGTACTAGGCAGGCCCAGAAATCACCGCGCACGCCTCATCAGTGAGTCGATAGAAATCTATAAACATCCCAATAACATAAATAGAGATGACGGCCTCCAACTCAAGTCGGCATGGTTCCCTATATTACAAAAAACTTCACGAGTTAATACTCGTAAAACACTCAATTAGTGAATTTCGCCACTAAACTTTCTTTCTTTTCATTATATAAGTTTATCTTATTCCTTTGAAATGTTTAATTTTACAACCTTCCTTTTCTTAAGAACTTTCTAAACTTGGCATTGTCCAGAGAATTCGACGTAATTACGAGTATTACACTTAATTACCACAACCCCCCTTTGGGTTTTTTCCCCTTTACATCGGAATTTCTTACGATTCACGACACGTCACCACTTTCACTTCATATTTGACAGCTGTCTGCTTACGGCACGGTATCGCCAAGTAGAAGCTAAATACACACTTACACACTACACAACTAGGTATTCGGTTGTACCTAACTTTGTTTTATTCTCTTGCTTTATTGTATTTATTTGTTGTCTTGTCTTTTGAGTCTATTTTCTCTTTGTTACTTATATCTTGTATTTTCTTTTGAGTTTTATTTTCTCCTTGTTACTTATATCTTGTATTTTCTTTTGAGTCTAGGTTCTCTTTGTTACTTATATCTTGTATTATTTTTTCTTCTGAGTTATTTAGATTCGGATTTAATTTTTTCTTCTGATTTCATAGATATATTATTATCTTTCATAATCTACTTATATATTCTTTCTTTTTCGCCATTTCTTAATATATTCTAAGTTATGAATAGCCGAATTTCTAACACCCTGATGATGGAGGCCGCAAGGGCCTCCGAAACGTTGGTGGAGCTTGACGAGAGGGAACACGGTTTCACCCCGAAAAATATTTCTGTATATGATAACCGTGGAAATTTACGTTCTTACATGCTGGATATTGTTTCAATTTTTTATATTTTAAATCAATTTTAAATGCTTCGTTTGGACGGGTTATGCTACACGAAAACCATGTTTATATTATATAAATAAATATCTAAAGAAATAAACTTAATAAATATCTGAAAATTATCAGACAGAGTTGAAACTATATTTCTAAATAAAAATACGTATTAAAGTGAATAGATTTAGGCGTTTAATAATTGGTAGAAATTTTTAATTTTTTAATAAATTGGTTGAAAGGAAGCAGTGCTAGAGACACATGACACGCTCTAGCCCAATTTATTTATTTTGGTCGGTGAGAAAATTGATGGTGATCAGTAGTATAAATATATTGGCCGTGTGTAAACAAGAACTTCTTTTTCAGAATTTTCAACAGCAGCTGTTAATTTTGATCACAAACGGCGTAGGTGGGAGACGAACGTAAAGTAATGATTTTATTTATATACATAAAATGAGAAAGATGATACATATAATATATACACTAATAATTTCATTCCTAAAGATGACTCATATTTTAGTTAATCAAAAAAATATTTACACTCCTGTAAGATAATTTAATTAAAACATGTTGTGAATTTAAACGATGAGCGATTCTTTTATTAGTTTATTTATCTCAGCACGTTTCTAAGATTTCATACATTCATCAGCCGTAGTAATTATTAATCTTTCAAATGAATCCAAAATAAACAATTTTAGATGATTCTTTCGATATTTGCCTTCGTTCTAAATTTGAATTTAAATACGGTTGAAAAAAAGGTATGAATATACCTACTATTTATTCATACAAATATATTTAATAAAAGCCTATATATATACTGAATGAATATGTGTTTGATTCATTCAAAACGTGTTTGTTTAAAATAAAGTAATTTGAATAATATTATATGCAATCAAATATTCGGTGAAAAAATAGTGCTGAAAAAATCGCTGAATATAATATATTGTGTATTCAATCATAAAGTCTTTGATTGAAACATTATTTATTCCACTAAAATGAATTTATTTACCAAAACTTATCGAAGATATTAAACTTTGATCGTGATATGATACATAATTGTTTATGGCATATTAGTAGGTAGGTATCTGAAATTATGGTTTCAATGTATGGAAAATAATCAATAAAAATTTCTATGAATGAGTTGTCAGTTGTTAAAAGTAAATATTAATAAACGATTCCACGATAACGCTATAATATTGCCAATTTATTTATTTTTTATTTTTTAAACTACCAAGTGAGCTTCATTGTAGTAACAAATTAAACTTTTTGTTTTATAACCTGACGACGCTTCATTTGGAACGATACCGGTTGGAAGTATACAAAACTAATATGAAGTAGTGATAAATCAAAACATTTAATTGTTTATAAATATTTAAGACCACATATTAACTAACTAACTAACCATCACGCCTTTTCCCCAGAGCGGTAGGCAGAATGAATGGAACGCCACACTGTTCTGTCCTGACATACTTCTCTCGCTTCCTCTACACTCATACATCTTGTCATGCACGCACGTCGATTTCTTCGACTCCTCACGTGACCGACATTTTATAATTGATTGATTTGCTCGTGATTTCTCGTGATTCCTCGGCCTTCCTCTATTTCTAGCTCCGTTCACCCCGTTAACATATAGGTACCTTCTTCACCATTCTATCTTCACTCATTCTTTCCATGTGTCCAAACCATCTTAATGACCCTTTCATTATTTTGTTCATAGCTCTTTCATTCGCATCGCATTCACTTCTTATACTTGCATTTGATTCTCAATAATATACAGATTTACCGCACATTCATCTTAGAGATCTCAATTCTACTGCATTTATTCTACTTTCATCCTTCTTTAGCCAGTTCCATACTTTACTTCCATACATAAGGGTCGGCGCAAGAACACCATTATGCACTGTCATCTTAGATTTTTGGATAGGCTTTTGTTTGCGATGACAACTTTAAGTGCACCCTGTTGCCTATTTTATATATTTGTGTGTATATTTGTGTGCAGTGTACTCTGTTGCCTATTTTATATATTTATGTGCCTCTTTTATATATTATGGTTAATGAACATGCTTTAAAATATAAAATATAAGTTTTAGGCGGGCACTAAACATGTTTAAAATATTCAAACAAAGCGACAGGTTACAAAAATAGGCATCTCACACCTCTCGAGAGAATAATATCGTAGTAATAACTCTAAGCTGATAGAAATAAAACTCCGTTCCAACGAAAACCAGCGCAAGTAGGTAGATCCAACATGCAGTCACGTGATTTATAGCTGGAATTTTGAGAGTATCTGGATGCTGTACAAAGGAACTAAGAACTAACATAGATCCAAGGTAATAGATGGGTTCAAAGATTTTTTTAGCCGAGATAGTAAAGGAATTTTTCCGGGTATTGTGTCACTGTATTATAAAGAATCTTGGCTGCTTTTTAATAAAGTTACGTTTTATATGTTTGTCCAAAAATAAAACATATGTTTTTTAATGCATTTAAAATGTTATCAACAAGAATTTGAAACAAATTATATGTTAAATATTTTGAACTCAGTTATAAAGTTATATTTACATCTGACGATGGAGGTCACCTCCGAAGCGTTATGCCTTAACCTTCGGTAAATAAATGTTTTGACAATATATTGTTTAAGGTCTTATTTTATGTTAAATATGAAAGAAAAAAACATAGATCATAAGAAGATAATATATACAATATTTAATGAAATTTCACAAGGACGCACACAAAAAAGGGTGTGTTTAAATAATAAAGAAAGTAAAGGTATTCTAACAATGATGTGATAGGAACTCGAAATCTCAAATAGACAGAGGACAACAAGATTTTACTTAATGAAAAATCATTATAATTTATTATAATAAGCATTCATGCCGATATAAGAAGCTTAAGATACAATAATGGTAGGATATAAGAATGTGGCAGTCTATATTTAAAAAAAATGAAGATGTTGATATGAGCCATTCTCAATATTATTAACTAAAACTATAGTTAAAGAATAAAAGGAAATATAGAATTTCTTCTGTATTCGCCATAGAATATTAAAAAATATGTATTAATAAATATTGGTACGTAGGTACTTTAATTTTATTATATATTTTGTATTACATTTTATTAATTATATAAGTCAGGTTACGTTATGAATAATGGTAAAGTAATATAGGCCTTCGAGAAAATGCTCAGTTATCCCCGAATACCATCATAAAATAACGCCTTTCGAGGGATAAGATATGAACATAAATAGATTCTGTCATAAATTCGGCAAAACATAGAAGAACGCCATTAATAAAGAGATCAAGGTCCGCAATATAAAATCCGCCGTAACCCTGCTGGCCTGCCAAATGTCCTCCGGGAAGGGGTTTTTGGCGGGAAACGACCATTTTGCGTTTCAAAACTTGAGAATGGCGCTCGAACGGCGACCGTCATTTGTATGGGATTTGGATAATCTTCATGAATTATGCGAAACGTTTATATTTTGAAAAAGGTGAGAATCTAAAAACGCTTTAAATTTTAATTGGCTAATTAAGTAAAAACTGACCGATAAGAATTAAATTACCAGTAACTAACTAAGTTAGTCAAAAATAATATTAATAAACTTTTACTACAACAGTTTTTGTACCACTTTATTTATTTGATTAAACCATCCGATTTCGCTCCTGCCGGAGCTTCGTCAAGGTTACAAAATGTGTAACTTTGACGAAGCTTCGGCGGGAGCGAAACCAGTTGGTTTTATAAAAAAAATAAAGTGGTCTCAAAACTACGGAGTTAATAATGCCCATTAAAAATGATGAGTTCATACGAAAGTATAAAATATCAAACGCAATAGATAATGATAAAAACGAATTAAAGAGTGTGGTTTCTAGAGGTGGGAAAGAGTGGATGGACGGCAAAAAAATAATTTTAAATGTAGGTACTTCGTTTTGCAAAATGAATTACCCCAAGAGCGCACTAAGAAAAGACCGAACAGTTCTGTCTTCAGTTGTTTCATAAATCTTAGGTCACTATCCTCATACTAACCTCATACTAATAGAGAGATTATAAGTACTCATCAATGAGGTTATGATACTGCAAGAGTTTTAAGATGTTAATTAATATATTTATGATATGACCACCATTTAATATTTGGTATCTTTGATCATACCATATCTTCAAATCTAGTAAAGGTACCCTTGGAATGATTATTAACCATCATAGATATTCTTCTATGATTTTATTTATAACATTTTTTATGTAATAAAATAATAATTTTGTGTGTATGAAAACTGTTTTTGGAACGAGAAAGCTCCCTTGACCGATCCAGGTAAATTCAGGTGGTGGACAAAAGGACCCAGGGGGCGGCCCCCCTCGTGCTATGGGGCGGGGACTCGAGGGGTCGCACGTACTCCAGTTAGGTTTATAATACAAGGTTAACAGAAAACAGTGTTTTTTGTCGTATTTTTGTTTACAAACACATACTTTTTGATCACAAATTGTATAGATTTACACGTAATGATTTATTATGTATAAAAATAATAGAACAATCATATTTCCATAAATACTAAATAATCTTTTAAAAAAATAAGACAATATTTTACTTTTTATACAATTAAAAATTATTATCATTAAAAGATTAATAGTTAGGTGAGTATTTACAAATAAAAAATATGTGTTTACTGACGTCAAGGTTCAACATTGACACGAAATGTGAAAAAAGTAAGTGTTAGGGAATAAAATAATATAATGTTTTAAACGCATTTGTTTCGTTTACTTAATACCTACGATTTAAAATTTGATTTAATGTTGGCAAAAACAACATTAGGTTAAGAAGAAAAAACATTATATTATAAGTAACATCAAACCTTATATACCTCTGAGGAAACAGCGAAATGGAAGTGAAGCTTAGAGCTGGCAAAAGAAGGACGCAAACAGGATAAATACTGTAGAATGATATCACTAAGAATGTGCGTTAAAACGATGTATGATAGAACACCAAATGATGAAATAAGGAAGAAATGTAAGGTAGATTTACTAAGTAAAATGAATAAATATTTAATTTAAAGTTAATACAAAGAACTTCTGCCATGAAATTTCAAATAACAAAATGAATGTAAAAAAATAATCACTTAGATGGTGTGGACATATGGGACGAATGGATGAGAGAATAGGGGTTAATAAATTGTATACAAACAGTGTGAATAGAGAGACGGTCTAGTCAAACATGGCATGACGAAATTAATCAATTACTAAAAGGCGGCCACATTCGCAGTCGGAAAAATCGATGAGCGTACGTGTTATGATGAATGAATATAGAGGTAAGCCAAAATAGAACAGTGTGACGGATTCCTCGGGGAAACAGCGCAATGGTTAGTTGTTGGTTAAATAAAACGTGTGAGTTTGTTATTAAAATAAATAAAATCACTTTTCGTTTTTAAAATAAACCAACTGCTGAGCTGTTTTGTACGCCGTTTTGTGATCCCCCTGTGCGGCTGTAAAGCTAGGCTTAAGCTATTTCACCAGCCGCCATAATTTGGGCAATTCCTCATAATTAGTAGCACGTTATAATTCAGAGGGCTTAGCCCTTACAGAAATACAACATTTGAGCAAAGAACGTATCAAAACACAAACAGTGTAATTCTAAATTTATATAATCTAAATTATATTAAGATTATTTTTATTCGCTATTTGGATTAAACATAGGTACATTGACTTTTCATAGTACCTTTCTAGTTTTTTAATTCTGCGTTCTCTGAGTTCTTTTAAAGTGTTATAGTGAATTATAATATTGATACGTTTAAAGCAAAATCGTAAAGGATTCAATGATATATCGTTTTGTAAGTGTTGAAATTAAAATATATCGATACGTATGTGTGGTAGTACGATGTACGACAGAATCTCAAATGCTGATATTAGGAAGGAATGTAGAGCGAAAGAAGGTATTATGAACAAAATTATGAATGGTTTGCTGCTTTGGTTCGGACATATGGAGCGCATGGGTGAAGAAAGAATGGTTAAAAAAAGTATACGTTAACGATGTAAATGGAGTAAGGAGTCGAGGAAGACCGAGGAAAACATGGCATTACCAAATTAATCAAATATCAAAGGTTGGTCATGTCAGAAGCCGGATAAATCGACGTGCGTGTATGACTCGATGTATGAATGTGGAGGATGCTAGAGAGGTGTGCCAGAATAGAGTAGGTAGTGTGGCGGTCCATTCTCTCTGCCTACCCCTGCGGGGAAACGGCGTGATGGTTTGTTGTTGTTGTTGAGTCACAATGAATATAGCAAACGTAGTCGGTAATATTAAGTGATTGTGAAGTGATTGATAACTTAATTATAAAATCAATATTTAAGATATCGCGATTTTCTATTGTCCGCAAAAATATAAATCTCTATAACAAATATATATTTTTTTAAATTGCCTATTTGATTTTTTCGGAAAAAGTTTTTGACATTAGTAGAAAAAATCGAAAGATAAACATATCTAGAGGCGTTGGTTTATGTATTACTAAGGTTACAAAGAGGTAAAATATATAATTTCTAAACTTAAATCAATTACTAAAGAAAGAAACATTATTACATTAAAAAAAAAAAACACGAATTCTGTACTGTATATTTTTATAATAATAAGTTTTAATAAACATTTTGTTTATTTAAAAAAAATTGAATATATTGTACATTCATAATTAAAATATTCAATTTTATATAATAATTTTCTCCTAATTATGAAGGTACAAAATCTTCGAAACAATTTAACAAAAATTAACTTGTATAAATGGAACAAAGAGTGTTTTGAAGATTGAAATTCATTAAAATAATAATTATTATCTCTATGCCTGTTTGTTCTTTACAATGCACATTTCTTAAATAAAATATCAAAGACTTATTTGTATTTCATTTAACTTGATTGTGTTATGAACGTTATCAACGATAATTGAATTCGAATACATGTTGCATTTGTTTGACCTTTGGGTAAGAATCCGAGAGTTCAGACCTGATCCGAGGCACATGGACCAAATGCATCGCTTATCTAGAACACGCAGGCGCCAAACTAATTGATTTATGCAATAAATCAGAGCGCATTGCAAGTCAATCAATGCAAATTTGATAATCAATTAAATATGTTATTACTATAAACATAATAAGATAAATTTGAGTCAATTATTGTGATAAATTCTAATCCACTCACTGCAAATATAATATATTACAAATCAAATGTAATTTTTTGTAGTACATTTAATCAATTAGATTTTTTTAAATGCTTGATGATATTAAATGCAGCCAGGTAGAAAAGGTACGGAGAGAAGGTGGACCGCCACGCTGCTCTATCGTGACTTAACTCTCACGCTTCCTCTAATTTCATACATCGAGAAACACTGTTTTTTTTCGACTTCGAACACGGTTAATAAGTGATTAATTTGGTCATGCCATATTTTTCGCGACTTTTTCATTGACTTCTTGTTCCATTCACACAACTTGTATAGGTAACTATATAATTTTATTTACTTATTCCAGTAATTCTTAAAATATTCTTAGTTGTAGTGGAAAGTCCTATCGTTTGGAAAGTTTTTTCATATTTATTAATTTTTTATATATACTTAAGGCATTAACACTGTGGAATGTCGTAATGAAGATATTATTATGAATTAAAAAAAAGCTTTTTTTAGTTTTGAGTTTATTTTTCTCGGCATTTTTTAAGATGTCATAGCTTTTGAGGACTTTATACACACTGTGTACATATACTGTAGACATATCGTATTCCCGATGATAAAGGTATGAACCTCCGAAACATGTCGAGAAAAATATAGTCAAAAGTAGAACAAATATTGTTTTTATAAATAAAATAAAATAATAAAATAAAAGGGTGGAATGGGGAATGTTGTTAAAACATAAAGCAAACGCTCAACCCAACCAATGATAGGTCATAAGACCTGTAAGCGCCCCGGCCACCATATTCTGTTCCCAGAAAACAATTTACATCTTCGTCTCTATTGAGATACCTGCAATTAATCCTTATAATATATATTTTTTTTACCAAAAGTGGAATGTTAGCAAATGTTTCAACAAGAAACGATCACTTTTCACTAATTATAATAATATAAATTAAAGAGAGGGAAAATAACAAGAAAGGTATTCGTGTAGCTATAAAACAAGTATTTTATTAAGAATCTTGAATCTGTAGGTGACAACGCTAACAATTTCCAATCAGACAATTATAAATAACATGTAAAAATGCCGTTGTGATCCCATATATTCTCCGATGTACATTTTTTGCAGTACTCAGAGTCCATATATGGTTAGGTCTGACGATCAAGCAAGCTGCTCATTAAATTATTTTTCTTCAGCAATGTGAGAACTGCAGTTTGCTCACTGTTTATTTTTCCCACCGGTACGAAAATGGAAGAAAATTTAAAAATCAATTTTGAATCTCAGTACTATGTACTTATTATACACATTGAGATGATAAATAACTAACTTAGTGCTTGATATCTATTTTCGGGGTGACAATACTGGACAAAGTAAAAAATGAGCATATCTGAGGAAGCTTGAAAGGTATTGGATAAAGCTATGGATCACAGAGTTGACTGAGTCAGCTCACTAGGCTTTTTATTTAAATGTAAATTTGTAATGCAAAAATAGATTTTATAATAATTAATAATATCTTCGAGTTAAGCATCATCAAGGATAATATTATAGAAATTATAAAGGAAAAAAGTGTATAAAGCTAGAAAATATCGTCTGTATTAGTACGGCCATGTAAGCAGAAGGGACAATATAAAAAAAATTGTGAATCAATAACTTACCGACATCAGATTTCGCCCCCTTTATTATTGTATACAACAGATTGTTTAAACCAAATTACTATATATAATTTGTTTTTAGCTATTAAATAGATTCTCATGACATGTGATATGTAGGTTATCTATTGCCATTTTATTGTCACGTGAATTCTACACAAGAATAAAGACAGTAAAAATCACACTGTAAATCGAACCTGAGGCATTCGGTGTTGAAGTAATTTCTACTCTCTTGCTACTCTGCCACGAAAGTCGTCAAATAATGCACTGCTATTATTAATATACTTGACTATTTAGGTAATATGGAAAAATTATCATTAGAATCTGATTGTGAAATAAATAAATATCATAGTATATACGTTATGTATGCAGCCCAAAAAATACTATTGTTATGGTAAGAACATTTTTTTGAACACGGTAAATAGCGTTGACGTAATAATCATTATTTAAATTATTTGCGTCACCTAAAAAATGACGAAGAATCCCAACAACAATGAACGTCATTCGTCAAAGAGTTCCCGTAACGAATCCGCGCTACGGGCCATGTTAACGGGCGTTATATCGTTACGTTTGCGCTGAAAAGTTTCCGTGAAAAACTGCATCCGGCGGACGCCCGGAACAGGAAACAGGGATGAATGCCCGCGTGAAAAAATCACCACCTACAAATCTCCCGCCTTTATCAGCGGCTTCTTTTGTTTCGGGAATTATTTCGACGGCTTTTGTTTTTTATCCCGCGTCCTGCTCAACGGATCCCCCCTCCCACAAAAGCCTCGGGATGCGAGAAAGATGAAGGATTATGTAAATTTCTCATCTCCATGGCAACGTAGGTTATCCTGGGTCAACGCTTAAATATTAAACAGCGGGGAATTTTCGTTCCTCGGATGAGCTAAGCGATTCTAGATGCAGGAAAGGGTCGTAAAACAAACATAAATGAAGTTAACGATAAAATGATTAATCGAAGTGAGGACAAGACATTTCCTTAACTCGTTCAATTCCTCTCATCGGCGTTAAGTGACATGCCAATTGGGTGAATTCATACATTTCCATTTTATTGGCTAATTTTGTTCTCACATAAAACCATTTTGTCACTCCAGCACACAAGGCGATTAAGACATCCATCCTCACTCAATTCACAATAATAAAAGAAAACACAAATGATTAATAGTTTAGTATTTCAAGTACCCTCTTTCAGAACTTGGATCTTTTGAGTTTCGTAAACAGAAAAAAATAACGGTAGCAACTTTCAAAAGAACTGGCTCACATTTAGATGTGTGTATGTAATGGGGCATGTGAGTACATGTATACCGAAAGCTGTGCTCCGAGGAAGCTGCGAGATAGAGCAAAGGAAAGAAAAACAAGAACTAAATAAAAGAAACGAAACTTCTTCGGAGTTAATGACCGCCTCATAAATATACTCATGTTTAATTTATACACATGGCTCCGAACATGCATATGGATGTATGTACATTCCAGGGGAATTTCGTGTATTTTGTTCAAAAGCGTCAAAATGATTCGCGCTAAAGTTTATTATTTGATTGCATTTGCGATTGAGGTTATTTCTATGGGATAGAATTATTTAATATTGTTGCTGATAGAAATATATCGACTGAAGCAAATATGGCAGTGCACAATATAGTTTTAGTCCCGACTATTATGTATGGAAATGAAGCTTGGAGTTGATAGAAGAAGGATGAAAGTAGGATAAATGCCGTGGAAATAAGGTCACTAAGAAGGATATGCGGAAAAACAATGTATGATAGAATATCTTATGATGAAGTAAGAAAGGAATGTAAAGCGGATGAATGCGTGATAAATAAAATCAAGAAAGGGTCATTAAGATGGTTTGGACATACGAAACGCATGGATGAGGGAAGAATGGTTAAAAATATATATGCAAGTAGTGTGAATGGAAAAAAAGAAGTCGAGAAAGGCCAAGGAAGACATGGCATGACCAAATTAATCATTCTGAAAGGCGGCCATGTTCGAAGTAGGAACAATCGACGAGCGTGCATGTCACGATGTGTGAAAGTAGAAGATGCGCTAGAGCTATGTCAGGATAGAACAATGTGGCGATCCATCTTCTCTGACTACCACTCCGGAGAAACGGCGTGTTGGTTAGTTAGTTACTTAGTTTTGTTGCTGATAATTATCTTCGACAAAGGAGACCAGAATAAAATAGAAATTCTTAACAGTGTCCTATCACTGTTAAGAACTTCTATAATTATATATATTTGGTAAAAAAATATTGATACTGTTCCTACGCAAATATGCAAAACTTTTCACATATGAATTTTCCCCACAAGGAATTCAAATCAACTTTCTTCAAGCGTCCAAATTATAGGTATATACTTTCGCCAAAATCCAACATGCGTTATTTTGCACGTATAATACGAACATCTTGTATAATGCACAAGCATTAAATGTGAATCTCTGTATGGCATGAGATCAGTCAAAAGAGTCATAACTTACACATTACACCTTAACCTTCCACTTGTTTCGAAAGTGTGTTCCGCGTACTATGATTAAGATATTATTTCACTCGTTAAAAAGGACAGATAAATATCATGTTTCTCTAATGTGTATATGAATTTTGGCGTTTCATAACGTGTTCCTTGACATTTTAGAATATATTATGCACATTAAGAATATGCATGAAGAGAAATATCCATATCTAATTCTGATCGAATTCACAATCCAACACGCTTATTTTTTTCTTGTGTACTATTTTATGCATGTATAAATTACTCGTGTATATTAAAGTTTTTTCAATTTGTGAGTATGTTTGTATTGAGATAAAAAAAAATTATATAAGGCATATCCGTATAGTCACTAAATGCCGATATGATTTTATGAATAGGTACGATATAAACAGTTCAATTAGATCACAAGGATCTATCACAAGGACAGATAAAATAACAACAAACGAACACCACAAGCAACAAATATAACCATTGTACCAAAAACTAAAACTTCTTATGCCCAGAGACATTTCTACTATATCGGACCCAAACTATTATGTATAATATAATAAACAAAACTTTAAATGACCCACAAAAATGACAATTCACAATTACAAAAAACATGTTAATAATAATAATCATAAATTGGATAATTTATAGAGCGGCATTTTTATGAATTACTCATCTCAAGAGCGCAGAGACTTCAGAGACATTAATATAAGGGTGGGTTGATTGTAGTATACTTTTAAAAATTAAGTAATTAGTTTTAAATATTGTTAAAATAGTATTATCATATATTCTATAAGATAATTAATTTTAAATTATATACTTTATAATGTGTAGTTTACGTTGCTTACCATATGTATGTATAGAACAAAATATATTTGAACCCAATTACCATAAACAATTTTATAGCTATGGACATTTTTATTGCCACGTGAATTCTTCCAGACCAAAGACAGCGTGAGAATTTTTATTCACGCCTTCATCGTCGGGAATCGAACCTGGGTGACAGTTATATCCATTACCACTCTGCCCCAAAGGCCGTCTCTCGCCAATACGGCAAGTAAAAATTCGTTTTTACGTAAGTTTTCGAGGATCAAAATTGAAAAAACCACCTCTGACTTGGGTGTGTAACTTTTGCCAAGTAGCACGCCCCTTAACCGCCGAGTAGCAGCCAAGGAAACGTTGCCAACTTCTGACTGTGGGCTATTGTCATTTTCCAAACTTTTCCCAACTCGTCCATACATCACTCGCCTCTGAATACCAGCGACGGATATGCTACATAGTGACGACAAACTACGTCTCGTGAAATATATTATGTATCCTTTATCTTCATTCCGCATTTCTATACACACTAAAATAGGTAAACACAGGGTGAATATTTTTATATAACAGACTGGAAACTTATATAATTCCAAGCGTATAGTTTTTTCGCTTTATTTGTTTCTATAATATTACCCGTGCTGGTGTTTATCTCAAGAATATTACTAATTATTATAAAAAATATATCAGTGTGTATGCTTTGAATATTATGAATATTATGTATTCGAATGAAAATATAAGAAGTGAATGCGGTACGAATGATGAATGAAAGGATCATTAACATGGTTTTGACACATGGAAAGAATAAATTAAGAAATAATGGTAAAAAAGTATATGTTAACGATGTAAATGGAACTAGAAATAAAGGAAGAACGAGGAAAAGGTGGCAAAATCAAATAAATCATATATTGAATGTCGGCCACGTG
Organism: Lepidostoma basale; assembly: GCA_022606425.2. Classification (NCBI taxonomy): domain Eukaryota; kingdom Metazoa; phylum Arthropoda; class Insecta; order Trichoptera; family Lepidostomatidae; genus Lepidostoma; species Lepidostoma basale. The sequence goes on from JAHDVF020001466.1 coordinate 945,272, forward strand.
AGGAGTTAGAGAAATCGACGCGCGTGCATGACACGATGTATGAATGTTGATGAATCGAGAGAAATATGTCAGGAAATAAAAGTGTGGCAGTCCATTCTTTTTGTCTACCCCTTTGGAGAGACGGTGTGATGGTTAGTTAGTTATTCTTCTTCTTTTTCTCCGTCGCTACAACCCTTGGTGGGTCTCGGCCTCCTCCAAGAAACGTCTACATCCGGTCCTGTCTCTGGCCGCCACCTCCCAGTCTTGCAGCTCCAGGACCCGACACTCTGCCACGGCACCATCCAGCCATCGCAGTCTCGGCCTACCGATGCTTCTTCGCCCTGCTGGATTGTCATGCAACACTCTTTTGGGGGGCTTCAGATCTATCATGCGGTGCAAGTGCCCTAGCCAGTGCAGTCTGTTAATCTTTATAAACTTGACCACGCTGACGTCCTGGTATGGATCGTAGAGCTCTGTGTTGTATCTCCTTCTCCACGTCTGACCATCCTTAATGGGTCCGAAGATTCTGAGGAGGATCTTCCTTTCGAAACAGTTTATTTTGTTTTCATCCAAGGCATATGTTAGGATTGGTCTTATCAGCGTTTTATGTATTGTGGTCATTGTCTTTCTAGACAGTAAACGCGACTTTAAGTGCTTATTGAGGCCAAAGTAGCATCTGTTTGCAGCGAATATCCTTTTTCCAATCTCTTCACTGACATAATTTATTTTGTTAACTAAGGATGGTTAGTTAGTTAGTTAGTTATAAAAACACAGGTTGTTTTCCACTTGTCCCCCAGTTCTCCAACACCATGTATGTTTTATGCGAGAATAATGTACACTTATATCGGCCGCGTATGTGTATCCACTCTCCGCGGGGCTTACACACACTTTCGTGCTCTATTCAAACCGATTCTAGTGCCAAATACAAAACTCGAAGAAGAAATAGTATAATATTATATTCCCGCATTTGAAATGCCGTGAAGTTTTCCGTGCTCTATACTTATACCGGTTTCCACGAGATAAATTTATGTACATAAATAAAAATACGTACACATGTAGAGCCATATACGTGTGTTACTATTTTTGTTCATAAGCTGTTCGAACGTTTTTGTTTAGGGCGCCTACTTTATGATCCTATGATAGTTATTATCATTAGTAATTTATTATGCAAGCAAAAAGTAAATGATACTGCAACTCCATTAAGTTAACCAAATCGCATTCTTCTTAAGGCGAAATTATAAAAAAAAAAAACATCGATTCAAAAGATAGTTATAAAAAAATTCAAAACACTTTGATTTGGACTTGGATCTAATAGTATACACCTAAGAGATATATCCGATAGCGTCAGTATGGATTGTTTTATTTTACAAGTCCCCAGTATTAACCTGCCTCTGGTGACACCGGTGAGAAGAGCAATCAGTATGCTGAAAGCGTCGGATATCGACGTCTTTAGACGAAGAAAACAAATAACTACTCTTGATATTAGAGAGTGTCTTGTCTCTCTTAAGTCAAACCATCTCTCATGCATTCCTAATATTTACATATTCTCAAAAAGATGCCTTAAACTGTAAATATGTTTGTAATATCTTTTGAGAAAAATAAACTGATTAGTTTTGATTTGGTTTGATTTGAAACAGTTTGTGTGGCTGTTCCACTTACATTTGATGGAAACATTGTTGGAAATTTGATTTAGTGGATTGCTGGTTTAAGCGGGGGTTCATCTGTGTTAATACTTAAAGAAATCGCGTAGATATATTTAAATTGAATCATAGCAATATTCGTTGCAGGATTGCGGGATCGCAGTGTTGCATAGTTGAAGAGTTGCGGTTGTATTGTACGGAAACATTATTAATTTTAATGAAATAACGTTCACGAAATAAATTCTTAATTATGTGAAGTAAGTAATTTTTAATTATTTTTAAATATTCAGATAATTTTAGATCTTTATATCAATAATTTCGCTATAAGTCTAGGTGTTTACTCTTACAACAAGAGGTGCTTTTGAAATATGCATTTTAAAAAATAAATAAAAGTTTTCACAAACTTTCACCAATTTTCTTCCTGTAATATTTTTGAAGATATTGTGTTGATAGACCGTTAAATTTCTTAAAATATTTTACTGTTGTTTACGAGTATAATGTTTTTAATAAATCTATAACAACAGTCTACTTAACAGACCTCTGGCGTTGTACGGTTGATACTATCTTCATCGTTAATTATTACCTATCAAAAAACTATAATAGAAGATGATAGATTGGATATTAATTATTAAAGAGGTGAAAATCTTCTGACCCCGAGTGATGCCGACGTTTAGTATGAAGTTTATTAAAAATAATAGTCACGTTACTGATACTTTAAATATCGTGGGGTCAATTAATAAAATCGCTGATAATCTTTGACTTACTCTGCCGTTTTTATACACAGATACCACTTTCAAAACAATGAGAAGCGGAAAAAGTTATCTGTAATACAGAGTTTCTCAAAATAAAACATAAATGTTTTTTTAAAACAAATTGTACTAAAGTAGCCATCACACCGTTTATCCGAAGGGGTAAGCAGAGCTAATGGAGCGTCACAATGTTCTTTTTTAACGAACTTATCTAAAGATTTTATATTATAATAATCGGGATAATACACCATCATCAAGCCATGTTGACATATGGTTCTGTGTCGTGGACAATGACTCTAAAAGAACAACAAAGAATCTACTGGTTTGAGAATAGAATACTTGATCCTGGGATCCAGACCCGGTGTTGCAGTGGAAACTTGGAGGTATAGGACCAGCCAAGAGATCCGTACGATGACCCAGTAGCCCCTTATAAAGAGCACCGTGAGAGCTAGTCGCCAAGCATGGATTGGGCACGAATGCGAGCCGAAGAGACCAAAGCAATCAAGACCCTGTACGCGTCTAGACCGACTGGACCACCTCTAGGTCCATCAGGCGCTGTCTAGGAAGGCCTAGTCAGCGCCTGATGGACAATGTTCTGGCTGATCTGGCTAGGTTGGGCGAATCGGACTGCTGGGAGCGAAAGGCGCAGGATCGAGGAGCTTGGCGAAAAATAATTAAGGAGGCTAAAACTCTTCAAGAGTTGTATGGCCATAGGAAGTAAGTAAGTATGATCGGGAGAATAATATAATAAAGTTTTTACAGTTTTTCAGATAATAAAGTAATTTATATTTGAGACGTGCCAAAAAAATAATTCAAAAGTAGAAAAAAATTGTGTTGTATTTCATGTAAAAAAATATATATATATTTTTTAATATGTGTATTATATTTGTGTATACGTATAAATTGATGTGGTATAGAATGGGATCCGGGGTCAGAAACGTTGGAGAATCCAGGATGTGGAGTCGTGCCTCGTGTTGGACGGGGCCGGATAGCGGACATGTTAGGCCAATTATAACTGACGAGCAGTCGACAACCGCCACATGTCCGATGTCCTTAACATATACCGACCGGCCGGTCTCTGCCGTGTGGGTGACCAGGGGTGATTCTTGAACTTCTAGATGATATTTTAAACCTCTACATTTTTATGTTATATTTCAATAAAATAATTTTTATTATTAAGTATGCCGTTTTTTTAAATTTATTACTCTAAGCGCGCTCTAGGATAAGAGTGACCAAACAGTGCATTATTTAGTCTATAACATTGATAAATAAAATCAAGAATGGGTCACTAGGATTGGACATATGGAACGAATGGATAAGGGAAGAATGGTTAAAAAGATATATAAAAGTAGTGTGAATGGTAAAAGAAGTCGAGGGAGACCAAGAAAGACATGGCATGATTAAATTAATCAATTACTTAAAGGCGGCCATGTTCGAAGTAGGAACAATCGACGAGCGTGCATGTCGCAATGTGTGAATGTAGAAGAGGGTCGAGAGTTATGTCAGGATAGAACAATGTGGCGATGAAAATTGAGTTTAATGTCAACATAAATTATTTCTAGATGTTAAATTTTATTTTATAGAAGTGACATGTTTCTTCTTTCTTAGGTAGTATCAAATGTTTGATAAGATAAAAAATATAACAGATTATGTAGAAATAATATGATATTTAGTAATACCTAATAATGTACGAGTATTTTCGTATATTTGTTTAAAATAATTTGAACAAAATAATAACAATGTGTTTTTGTTATGTCAAATAATCAAATAACAGGTGATTTATTGAATAGTGTTGTTCCATTTTTTGCTAAATTTAAAAGTGCTTCTAAAATTGAATTACAATATTTTCTTATCTTCAATGTGGAATTCTACAATACGTATGTAAATGCTATGAAAGAATATTTCTTAGTTATCTAAATACTGTACTTATTTACTAAAAATGCCTATTTCGGAAAATTCCTCATTAATGCAATTGGTACATAGAAATTAAAATATTTCACATTGTTTCTAACTTAATAGATTAACGTATCACCTTAGAATGTACCTACTTAATGGTGAAATGCTGTTAATGTATGCGTATGTACTAATAATACATATACACTCATGCATCGTTAGTTTCAATTAGGAAATTTTGTGCTATCTATGAAATAGCTATCTTTTCAAACGGCATCTCAGCATTGTTAAAAAAATATTAAAAATTCATGTGTCATAAAAATATGATAAGAAATTTCCGTTGTTTCGTTATGGCAATAATTAAGATAATATTCTCAGTTGTGAAAATTTCTAAATTCTGTATTAAGTATCCGTGCATTTTCGTTCATGCCTTGTTTCAATAAAATAATATAATAGTTCTGTAGAATTGGATGCCACACTATTTTATCGTGAGTTCCCAACAGTTGTACGTCATGTCATGCACGCACGTCGAATTTCGGAATTATAAAAAACTAACTAACTAACCATCACGCCATTTCCCCGGAGGGGTAGGCAGAGAGGATGGATCGCCACAATGGCCTGTCCTGGCATACCTCTCGGGCTTCCTCTACATTCATACATCGTACCATGCACACACGTCGATTATTCCGACTTCGAATGTGGCCGTAATGTGGTTTAGTAATTGATTTATTTGGCCATGCCATGTTTTCCTCGGCCGTCTTCGGCTTTTTTTCCCACTCACGCTGCTTATGTACAACTTTTTAACCATTCTACCATTCATCCATTCGTTCCATATGTCCAAACCATCTCAGGGATCCTTTTTTAATTTTATTCATGATGCAGTCATCTGCCTTACATTTCTTTCTTATTTCATCGTTCGGTATTCTATCATACAACGTTTTCTCGCACATTCTTCTTAGTGATCTCATTTCTACGGCGTTTATCCTGCTTTCATCCTTATATATAGTGATCGAAATTCAATATTATGTTACATTTTCCTCAGTCTGCGTCGAATTTGGGCTCCATTCAACTCTTTAACGTGCACTTGTTTTACATTATTTTCCTCTTTATTTCATTATGTGTATCAAAAGTATTGGACTGGTCTTCGTTTCTTCAGCATTCACATAATGGTTTGACATTTAATCATACTTATGTTTATCTACGCAATACCCAGCATTTATTTTACTGACATCATTATTTTGCCAGCTACATGCTTCAATTGTATACGAGTATATACCATATTATTCAATACGATATAATCAACAATACAAATTATTTAAACTTTACTAATTTATTTTGTAAATTTAATAAAGCACCCTTTGAATTAAATTGGTAGGTAGGCAGTTTAAAAAAAACATTAAATATAATCAAGTGAAGATTTAAAAATTATTCTTAATTTTTTAAACTTATCATTAAATTTATTTAACTTAGCCGGCACGAATAGTATTACCTATGAAAGCACCGACCTACTATGAAAGTACCTACCTAATATGAAAGTGCCTACCTAATATGAAAGTACCTACCTAATAAAAAAAGTACCTACTTACTATGAAAGCCCGAAAAATCTAGGGTAAGATGATCAATTTAATGCGCACCTACCTATCCAGAGCGCGCTAAATATAATTTATGTTTCATTTAAATGAAAAAAATAACTTACGAATGACGAAGTTTGCCGTATAAATATTCATAATGGTGGACCACTTAATTTATTTACATAAAATTTTCGTGGGCGTCATCTATAGACGACGGCGCATTATTTAAATTTAGGTTGTGGAAACAGAATATATTTCACAAAAAAGTTAATGTTTTGTACACTTTTCGTGGGTACCTCCGCAGGGAAATGTTAGGGATTAATCATTTTAATGTTCACTCACGGACGAGCACGTATTTAAATAATCTCATTGCTTTGTTAGAACTTCCAAACGAAGTAAATAAATTAATATCAATTTTTGAATGAACGTAAGACGTTCACTCTGGAATTCCATAATAATGATTATTAAATTAAGTATAACACTGCTATTTTCAGAGTAAAATATATTCAACGGGTAACAAAAACTTTTAAATCAATTAATTAATTTAAAAATAATAATTAAATCTTTCAAAACTTGTTAAAGTCAGCAATGCTTCCGGCAGAAATCAGACCATTCAGCATTCGCATAACTAGATATTTACAGCACCAAATATCAGTGACGTTATTCTTATATATTTTTTTCTAAATGATAAATAATACATAAATCACAAGAAAAATATATGATTATACGATGACGACCTTTGTGGCAGAGTGGTAAGAGCTCTGACTTCCATACCGAAAGTCCCGGGTTCGATTCCCGCAACGGCAGTGTAATTGTCATAATTTGTATACATTAATTGGGTTCAAACGACTTGTTGTATACAATGAAAACTAAAAAAAAACATAATCATATATAAGTTGATATCTACATATATATTATGTACAGGATCTGTTATCATAAACAGTAATACCATCGTATATACAATAATAATAATAAATTGGATAATTTATAAAGCGCCATTTTTATGAACTGCTCATCTCAAGGGCGCTGTAGAAGATGCTCCGTTTTATCAACTAGATAATAATAATAATGATAAAAAATATATATAAACATATTTAGTATGAGGGCTGCACCCGACGAAATCGATCAGCCCTTCCTGTCAGGAAATGATAATTTGAAAAGGTGCGTTTTGAGTCTCGATCTAAACTCTGATTGATTCTCAATGCACTTAAGGTCTGCTGGAAGACTGTTCCAGGCTGAAGGGCCGGCTACCGCGAAGGCTCGGTCGCCAAAGTTTGTGCTTGGACAGCGTTTTGGCACAGTCAATCTACCGATCGCAGAAGACTTAGCTGATCGCAATGTAGACTGTCTAGATATATCAGAGTTCAGATATATAAGCTGGTGCCATTCCATGCAACGCCTTATAGACCGTCCAGCAGAGCTTGTATTGTATCCTTTCTGGACATTTCAGCCAGTGGATAGTTTTAATACATTTAAATGAGATATTTTGTTTGTGAATTTTATTAAAATTATAAATGAATGAAAAATGAATGTTTAGGTAGGTAAAAAAAATAGATTAAAAAATTAGGTTTGGCATTTTAAGGATTACAATAATTGAAGTAATATTCTAAAATCCATAAATTAGAATTGAGTATACCTAGTTATCACTGTCACTTTATTTTAAGTATTTGTTTAAATATACGACTTTGAAAAAATATATTGTACGAGTATCTACGTATTTAAAACGTTAGCAAAGATTTATTGGTTGAAAAGTTGTGTCGGTAAAAAAAGAATACTAAAGATATTAGGTAGGGAGTTTGTAAGTCTATTTCGTAGTCGGTGCCATATTATTATGACAAATTTCATTATTATTTGAAGAATCACAACGCGAACCATAGAAATTCTAGAGTGAAATATGGCGACGCGTCAGCCCGATCCGATGTTACGAAACGGCACTCTTCCATGTCAGAAAGCCTTGTGCCTTGTACAGCTGCGCGTAATATATAATCAAAGTTTAAATTAGACTTGATGAACTTTGATACAACAGAAAGCGTTCTTTACAAAGAACACGGCAGTTTCTTCAAAATTTCGTGGCTCCCTTGTATAAGTCCTATACTTTGGTTGGCACTCAAAATACTAGACCATGGGTGTCCAACCTTTTAATAATAATAATAATAATATGCTAACTTTTAAAGGGCCGTTTTTGTGATGTAATCACCTCAAGGGCGCATTAAGACGTGTTTTAAATCTAAATGTGAACGCTGCTGCTGATTGATATTCGCGATCGATTAGACAGTATAATAGAAAAGTATGAAATATGAAGAATATGGGTTTTCAGCTTAGATCTGAAATCTGTCGGATCATTTATGCATCTGAGGTGTGAAGGAAGATTGTTCCAAGCTGATGGACCGGCTACCGCTTTTAGCATTCATGTTATTTTAGATGGAATCTTATGAATGAAATATATCAATTGAAGTAAAGATGTCAATACATATTGGAGTTCTAGTGCCATCCGGGACTTACATTTAAATACGGCAACAACAAGGGGGTGCCAGACCACATTTAATCTACTCAATTTCACTTCTATGCTCCGCTGTACTTTATTGAATAAATAAATAAGCAAAATATATAATACATGAACATTTCATAAAAGATAAAATATACACCGCAGGAATATACAGCGGGAAGAACAGGAGAGGCAGAAGAGACAAATGCGGGATGGACCGGGGACAGGCCCAGGGAGTGTACGAGCGAGGCTGATGAAAGGGCGCCGCTACGCCCTATAACAGCCTCGGGTATGTGGCGGGAACTTCTATGTTCCTTTAAAAAAAAAAAAAAAAGTTCTAGTGCCAACCCTTACGTATTGAAGTGAAGCTTGGAGCTGATATATTATATAATAGAGTACCGAACCACGAAATAAGAAGGAAATGTAAGGCAGATGATCGTAAGTAAAATTAAAAAAAGGATCCCTGAGATAGTTTGGACATACGAGTATGGAACGAATGGACGAGAGAAGAATGGTTAAAATATTGTATAAAAGCAGTATGAGTGGAAAGAGAAGCCGTGGAAGACCAAGGAAAGCATAGCTTGACCAAATTAATCAAATACTGAAAGGCACATTTGAAGTCGGAAAAATCGACGAAGTTTTTTTTTTCATATCATATGTTCGTCCTTGAAATTAGCCGTTCACATTAGAAATTCGTTTCTGTAAAGTGATTTCACGAACAAGAGATAATATCTAGTTTAGCAGCATTCGACCCGCAAGCCACGGATTGCACAACCCTGCGCTAGACACATCTTGTAGATTCTCTCCGTGTGAATCTGATTTAGACCCCCAAAGTTTGCAGTTTTATAAAAGGTTCGTGTGTGTGCGGTGCGCACCTCTCGCGGAGAGGTGGCCCTTTTATTGAGGTTGTAAACATTTATTGAAAATTACGTGCCGTGTGAAACTGGCATAGGATTTCGGGAAGCGCCTATGGCCATCGATCAGTTCGTGAATTAGAAAGTGCTGGGAAGTACTTCATGAATGATACATAGTATTAATATAGCTGAACTTGATTATCCAAATTTGAATAAATAGAATAAAACTTTGCATTTCACAGAATTGACAAGAAATTCTGTATCAATTTATTGTTAAAATTTATGCATCGAAGAATATCGGGTCACAATCGAAACATCTCGCAAATCGATAGATAAAGTGTTGTGAAAAGTGTTATTCTATTTATTTAAATCTGAATCCACAACACAATTTGACGGCGAATATAAAATAAATCGCTTATTAAAATTTACAAAAATTTTCGCTTCTGTTTTACAGTATCATTATATAGGTACGTAAAAACAAAAACATATATCTCTTATTCAGAATTTGTTCATATGTAATATATACGCATTTTTTCAGTACAATTTACCCTGTGCTTTGCTGCGACGTAATAAATTCCATCACATTTTTTGTTGATAGAGAAAATTTCCATAAATCTAAGAACATTTGAATATAGGTACTAACAGTAAAAATTCACTCTAAGATAAGTTAAGATGATATTAAAGTTAAGAATATTTAGATCCATAAAAAAGGAAAGTTAAATATAATAAATAAATGTACTAGAGATGAGCAATATGAACAAGACTAACAATTTGCGAATAAAATATTTGGTCTTGAAACTAAGGAGGTTCTATTAAATAATGAAGCTTTTCCTCAAATGGTAGAATATTCTACTAATAAAACTAAAACAAATAAAATATTGTTATAACGAACAGTAATTTTCAAATTAAAATAACAAATAGTCAACATCAAAGATTCACATTAAATTACCATATAAATAATTTCACATCGCAATAAAACGCATGTTCATACATTTCAAACGCACTGTTTTTTAAACGCACCGATATTGCAAAATATTCATTTTATATGGAAATCAAACTAGGGTTTCTAAATAAGCTATCAGAAGAGCCAGTTCTATTAACGATCCATATATGCCAAATATGTTAACAAGCAATAAAATTGTTGCACCTTCTAACGGCTGTATAAAAAGTTGTCCTGCTCTGAATGAAACTAGATTTGCTGTGGTAATAAAATACACGATTTCTTGACTGTTTTAATTATTTTAATTGGTCATTTCTCCTACGCATAAATCAGCCATACAGTATACCAACGGTTCCAAGAAAAATGTCCGAATCATTACGAATGATGTTGTACCCTTATAAGTACTATCTTAATTATCCTCCAATAGTTGGCAAACACGAAGAGATGGGTTCATACTTACACTTTTATTTATAAAAGAGTACTGCCACGTAACATATAATATTATTTAATCATATAACATATAACAAACTCCTCGGCAATAGGCAGATTAGTTGAGCCAAAGCGCAACCCCCGGACAAATTTCGGAGATCGGGCCTTCGCAGTGGCAGGTCCGTCCGCCTGGAATATGCTTCCTGCACGCCTCAGATGCATTGACAATCCGACAGACTTTAAATCTCACCTAAAAACCCACCTTTTCAAAATATCCCATAAAATGTAAACAACGGTTATCTGATTGCTGGTGTCACATGCAGCTCTCATGACTAAAAACATTGTCAAAGCGCCCTTGAGGTGAGCTATTCACGAAAACGGCGCTATACAAATTAGCCTAATTATTATTATTATTATTATTATTATTAAGGGCTATTTTTTGTTTATTTTTTAAACTAGTTAATCTAAAAGTGGTTTCATGTCCTATGAATATAAACATTTTCTAAATTTATTGGATTTCTAGATTTTTTAATATTGGCAGTATTTATCTAGAAAAGTGGTAATTATTAGTTTTATTAAATTAAATTTCTTGATAGAAGTTCAATGTAAATAATGAAAAGAATATTCAAAATATATCACTTATTTATTAATGTATAGTATTGTATATTTACTTTTATTCTACTTGTTCAATAGTATCGACCGGTATCGGCAGCTTACTGCAATCTTCTGAGTTATTTATTGTTTAGCTATCTGTATCAAGCTAGGACAATTTGATAATTTCTCATCAAGGTAAAACGTGTCACTCTTATATAATATTTAAATAAAACTCTACTAGACAACGCACGTTCTCAAAAAATATTTATTGATCATTTATTGATCATTTACTAAGTACATGGTTTTAATACCTCCCAACTGGGGTAACACGTTCTAGGGAGGCATTCCTAGTACTCTATATAATTTCAATATATAATATAATTTACAAATTTAGGGAGCAGTTAAGGGAAGCAACACATATCCTAAAGTGTATAACTTAAAATTTATTGACTTATATATTATATAACACTATTTAATCACTACATTGTCTTATATAACACTATTTACTATTTACTTATTTTTTACTTTTTTTTAACAAGTTTTTTCGTTTATATAAAAAAATTTGACAGGTGTAAAAATAAATTTTTCATTTGTTCCAATGACAATTTGAATAATTTCTTCAATATTCTTTTAAAGTTCTTGCTGGTGTTAGTTGGTTTTAAGTGCCTAATTACTGCCAAATAAAAAAGTGGATACGTGGAACATTAATTAAATCATATAACAGCTAATTTAAAAAACGGTGGATACGTGTAACATAAATTAAAGAAACACAAAAGTCTGGATCGTCCATGTCAACATGTGCAACATCGGAAAAACATTATGTGTTATTACATTATGTGCTAAATTAAAAAAAAAACGGTGGATTCGTGGAACATAAATTAAATAGACAAATATGCCCCATCTAAAAATAACATTTTGTATTAAATTATTTTTATTTTGTTATTTTATTTTATATCATTGTATTTTATATATTTGTTTTAGATTTATTTTGTGGATGTTGGAAGATCGAAGTGTGCGCGGGAGATGCCTATTGGTGGCGATGAGGTTCGCAACCCATCACACCGCGTCTCCCGCGGGGCGAAAAGAGAAGGATGGAGTGCCGCATCGGTTAAAGTGTGACAGTCCATTCTTTCTGCCTACCCTTTCGGGGAGACGGCGTGATGGTTAGTTAGTTAGTTAGTTTATTTTTTTAAATTATACTACATTCAAGCCGTCCTTTTTTTAATGTCTCCGTAGTAACATGTTTTTTGTAATTGTGCATTGTCATTTTTTGTGGGTCGTTTATCGTTTTGTTAATTATGTTATAGAGTTTGGGTCCAAGATAGTAGAAATGTCTTTGCGCATAAGAAGTTTTAGTTTTTGGTACAAAATGATTATGTTTGTTGCGTGTGTTGTACGTTTGTTGTGCTTTTAAGTGTCTGTCGGTGTCCTTGTGATAGTGCACGACTAAATTTCTTATATGTAGTTGTATTATGTCCGGTACTTGGAATTCATCGTATAGTTGGTTTGAGGGGAATCGATATGTTTTTTTGTTAATGACTCTAATTATTGTAAAATGTATAATAATAATAAATAAATAAAAATTAAATGTGTAACCAAAAATGAGGAATAATGAGATGATCGATATTGATGAAGCAAGCATATTCGATAGCGTCGGCATTGGTTATTTTAACATACCTGTCAATTTTGATACCAGTAGAGAGAGCATATAATACAATTTAATATAATAACTTTAGAGATAATGTGTAGGTATATCGAATTATTATCCTAAAAGTTCATTCACTTATCATAACTGTACCTTAAGTAACCTTCAAGGTAGGACGGATAATCGAAGAAGATACATAAATTATATGTATTACAGTTATGATAGTGCGTTGTAAACCTTCAGAATTAATGGAAACCGGTTGGCAATAAAGGTGAACATTGCTTAAAACAAAACAAAAAAACGAAGTGTAATTGTAACGTGTGAACGCGTGTGAAGATAATGTTGATATTATGTTTTTTGAAATTATGCATGTGGAATTCCATACAAATAAATTTAAATTAGTAAGAACAGTATTGCTTTATTTTTATTTAATAATTCTTTCAAAACACTTACACTATTTTTGTTGATGGTTGAGGTATTAGTTTTGTAAAACTCCATCATTAATTTATAATAGTAAACACGATTGTTAGTGGTTTTACCATACTCGGATTTAATTTATATAATAAATTATATAAATAGTAGTGACAAATTTATTTCACCTTGCGAGGTCATTCTCAAACTGCCCAAATTTTTTATTATATACGTTTTGTATCGATATTTATGAATGTTGAACGATGAATATTTTTATTGTTATGACATCTAATTTAATTAGTTTATTCGCGAAAATTCAAAAATATAACTAAACTAATTAACTAAAACACCGTCTCCCCGATAGACAGAAAAAATGGACCACCATATTGTTCTTTCCTGGTATATTTATCTGGATTCCTCAACATTCATACGTCGTGCTATGCACGTAAGTCTATTATTCCGACTCCTCACTTGGCCGACATTAAATATTTGATTGATTTGATTGTGCCACGTTTCCTCAGTCTTCCTATATTCTTGTCTCTATTTTTTTTGCAATATAACAATAGCAGTATAATGCTTACCTCCACAAATGTTATTTATTAATACAATATATATTAGTATTTCAGCATTGGACAAGTAAATATGAATAATTAACATATATATGGCAATTTTATGAAATGCTCTGTCGTAAATATGAATACGTTAAGGGAAAGGGGATTGAAGTTACTAGTACTAGGGTAATAAAACAATGTTTTTAAATGAGATCCCATTGCGATAAATAACATTTTAGCCAAGTTCATTACCTTCACAGCATCCTCCTGATAAGTTGGGAATACAATTCAAGGCATGTATCCGCATTAGTATGTTGAACCCGTCCCATGAGGGATTTAACTCTTAGTGGGTCTTTGCTAGACGCGTACGGCGCTTATAACGTTACATATAAACGCTGCTCCCGCCTCAAACAAAGTCTCACCACCTCGTAACGTTATCAAGCCGTAATAATATTATCGCTGGGAGGGCAAAGTTTATGCCGCATCGTTATTCCTAATATGACTTGGGCAAGTCTGTGAGGTTTGCGGCGCTTGGATTCTACAATTCTGTATATATAGATATATCTGCTTCGAAGCAGCACCCATGTATTTTTCTTAGTAAATTTCAAGCGAAATTAAGATACATTTCTTCTTCTTCTTTCCTAGCCTTGGTCGGCTCTCTTAATTGAACACCACCAGGCTATAAGGTGAAATTCTTTCACTTTGCTATTTTCCGTCATCTGGGGTCGGCCCCCTCGTACTAAGACGCCAAAATATTCTGTTCTGGCTCATCTCCACTATCACGTTCTCGTGCTGCAGGTCCTTTTCCTTGTTGGTCCACCATTTTTCTTTTGATTTTGTGATGGTTTTTGGACAATGTTTTCGCTGTCGCGTGAAACTAAGATATATAAAAATACGTATAGCTTATACAGCCGATGTCATCCAATGCTGAACATAGTTCCTTTCCCATATTTTTCAACATCTTGCGCCTTCTACATCCAGCCACCAGCGATTTTCCTTGTATCATCAGACCATGGTATAGAAGGTCTCCTCTGCTTTTACTCTCTTCTTAAGATTTCTATTCCATTTGCCTTCTAGTCCTTCTTTGATCTCCAAATCTATCAATGCGTATGTGAATGGCAGATACATTTTCTTAAATAAATTTTGGACATATAGATCCAATGAATGAGATAAAACTTGTTGACTAGTTGTATTCAAGCAGTGTGAATATAAAAAAAAAAAATCCAATTAATTACTTAAAGGTGGCCATAATCGAAATCGAAAAATTTATGTACGTGTGTAAGAATCTGAATGAAGATGAGAACTTTTGTTTTCTGGAAGGTTTATGATCATTTAAAGCCAAAAAATATAATTAAACTTTATAGAAAGCACACCTTTTAATCAATATTAAGTATGTTTGTTTGTATTTAAACAATAAACGAACGTATTTACCAATATATTTTTAATGTATTAGTTTTGAAACATTGTATTATACGGACCACAATTTATTTGTATGGGATTGTCACAACAGCTGTTTCGCCAACACATGCTGGGATCATCAACTGTATTATTTTGATGTTTTCTTATTTCATTAAAATTATTTTTATCGGAATATTTGTGCTATAAGCTCAGTATAGATTAAAAAAAGCAAACATGTGTAAAACATATTATTATTGGTCGATCGAAATATGTTACCCCCCCATTAATTTGGTCATTATTTTATCCCCGAGACATAGGGGAGTTTTTCAAAGGATTCCTACGCACATCAGCCTGCATACCTGAACATGGAATAACAAAGGTTTCCAGGCGAATACTCCTCGCAGATAAGAAATAAGAA
Source organism: Lepidostoma basale (assembly GCA_022606425.2). Taxonomy (NCBI): domain Eukaryota; kingdom Metazoa; phylum Arthropoda; class Insecta; order Trichoptera; family Lepidostomatidae; genus Lepidostoma; species Lepidostoma basale. The sequence continues at coordinate 960,829 of JAHDVF020001466.1, forward strand.
GTGTTGCATAAATGCATTTATCATGCCGACTTGCTCCTTTGGCAAGAGGAACGGGTTTGCGTCAAGATCGTCCCATTCCGAAATGAGCCGACAAATGTTTATGTCCCCCTCTTTATCGTGGCATCGCGCAAGTGCGAAAAAGATGCAGCAATATTTTATTTTTTCTCCGAGATCGCATTCGTCTCGGGTTATATGTGGACCGGCTGGGGCGGGCGGCGGGATGCTGTAGTTGTATTAAATGGTAGGTATGCGAGTGTTGTACTAAGCGTCCGGCCCGATAGAGACGTCTGCATCTCTTTGGGAACGGTTTGCTTTATTTGGTCGGGCAGTGTGTTTCGGTACACACCTGGTAACGAGAATGCCTCGCAAATAATGCGACGCATATTTTGAAGAACATGAAAATGATGATAGAGTGCCGGCGAGGAAAGCACGAAGTGCAAATAACCACGCCGTATTGTGTTTGAGGATGGCTCAAATTTTAGTATTTGCGAAATAGAGAACACTGATTTCGCAATCAAACTAAACAACCATATCGAATCGTGATTTTGATACAAAGTATTTTTACTATATAAAAAAAGTACCTACTATTAAAAATTGTTTGTCCGACCTGATGCTGCCAACATAGGTTGGCGAAACAGCTGTCTCGACAATTCCACATAAATATAATAAACAAATTGTGATACATATTGTAACAGTGATTCAAAATTAAACAGTTTATAAGCTCAATGTTTGATAAGGCTAACAATATTAGGTTGCGTATAAATTGTAGATTGCAAACATATAGTATTATCAATGGTGATAATAATGATTAGTATAGCGCTATATTTGTAAGAGATTCATTTCAAAGGCGCATCTAGTTGCAATCGGTGCAATATTATAATTATTATTATTTTTTATTTTTTTTAACGTCATAAAGAGAACAAAATTAAAAATAATCCAGAAATGTTCTCGGGCATGCGCATAGTGTGCATTTTGGATTACTTTTGCAGAGAATCAAAGTTTTCCTTTCTCGCACTTTTGTACTTTTTTTTTAAAGTTATTCGGGTTTTTGCCTATTTATATAATGATAAATTGTAAACAGCACAACTACTTGTTTGTACTCGTATATATTTTTTAAATTACGTTCATCCATTACATCGTCCAATAAATTTGGTTTTTACTCTCTGCATACCCTTTCGGAAAGTGCGTAATGATTAGTAAGTTAGTAAAATATACGGATACTTTACAAGTTGCGCGTGTTTCGGCTCCCGAATATCCATACAGAACGTATTTCGCTGATATCGAATATGTAGATTCGGCTGGTACGCCCGCGAGGCGCGCGGGGACATTATCCGCGCGGGCAAAATGTACACACTCGTAAATTACGTATGAAGGCGAAAGATGCATTGCGCGTTTCCAAGGCAATATATTTTCCCTATCTCGCATCAGCCCACAGGTATGTCCGGGAGGAAATATAGCCTCTATTTTACACTTTCCGAACGCTCGTTTGTTTTAAACCGCAAATTATTTATGAATATTTATCGTCTTATGAAAACTGTAATATATGCTATTTCTAAACGTGTTTAGGTACTTCAAAACGATACCTATTGTATGCAAAAATTACTATTATGAAGAATCACGCGTGGCAATACATTTTAACATTTTGTGACACTAGAACCATCAACAACTTACTAACTAATTAACTTTTTTTATTGTTTCTTGAACAATGACGTAAAACTTCATATTAAATAATAAATATGAATGAAAATGTCAGTTTTCTAGAAGTTTTATTATATTTTATGGGAATGACATGTTTTGCCTTTCTAAAGCATTATCAAATGTACATTTGATAATGCCTTAGAAGGGAGAAACATGTCATTCATATAAAATATAATAAAACTTCTAGAAAACTGACATTTTCATTCGTATTAATTAACTGACTACCATCACATTCTAAATTCAAATGTTAAATTGCGATTAAATATTTGAATTTGGACTACCTATCTAACTAACCAACACCCTGTTTCACCGGAGGGGTAGGCAGAGAGGATGGACCGCCACATACTCACTACAACTCTCGTACTTTTTCTACATTTACACACAATGTGACATGCACGCTGCTTCGAAAATGGCCGCCTCTCAGTAACTGATTAATTTGGTCATGCCATGTCTTCCTTGGCCTTTCACATTCACACTACCTGTATATATCTTTTAAACCATTTTATACTCATCCATTCGTTCCATGTGTCCAAATCATCTGAGTGATCCTTTCTTAATTTTATACAGGACGCTTTCATCCGCCTTATATCCCTTTCTTACTTTATCATACACTGTTAAAAAAATTAATCACTGTTATAATAATAATTAATGTTTTTAATTGAAATTTCTTGGTAGAAGAACATTTTAAATAATGATAACAAAAAAAAATATTCGAAATTTCTTAATTATTATGTATTTAGTGTGCTTCCACTTGTGTTTATGTTCAACCGGTTTCGGCAGCTTTGTGCCATTTTTTGAGTTATAATATATACCACAATTTTTAATTTTAATCAATTACTAAAAGGTGGTCACATTCGAAGTCGGAATAATCGACGTGCGTGCATGGTACGATGTATTAATGTAGAGGAATCCCGAGAGGTATACCAGGATAGAGCATTGTGGCGATTCATCCTCTCCGCCCACCCCTTCGGGGAAATGGCGTGATGGTTAGTTAGTCACAATTTTTAAATTAATTTCTATGAAATTGTGTCCATAGATGTTTCGTCAACATACGTATATTGAGGTGTTACAAACAACTGATTGATAGTTGTTTGTCATACAGGATGATGCCAACATCAGTTGACGAAACAGCTTTCGTGACAATATATATTACAAAAGCGTTTTAAAATTATACAGTTAATAAGTTTAATGTTTTATTAAGGCTAGCAAGACTAGGCAGTGTATAATACTATCATAGAAGGGAAAGTATGTAAAATGTATGCAGAGCAAGATTAAAATCCCATGAGTGAGCATTGTAGCACATTTACCGGATGCAAATTACTATGGATGAAGGGGTAACGTGGGGTTAAACGTTCTGTACAGCCATACCAGCAAACGCGCAACTGCGTTATGTTTCGGAAAATGATGCACGGTATCAGATGAAGTTGGCAATGCGTGCTTCGTATTTCATGCTGCGATTGCCTGAAGGGTGATACGGACGCATATAGACGCAAACATAATACATCACTGAAGATTGACGTTTTTAATGTGTGTGTGTTTGGAGAGAGATACGAGCTGAGGACAAATTGTCTAGTTAGATAATTTATACTAACAAATTTTACATCATGCTGTATCACATATATATCATATGCGTATTAACATACGAGACTGACTGGCATATACAGGATGAGTACTACCTCAAATTCTTCTCTTTAGTCATAAAAATATAAAATATACATAAGTATGAAGCACTTAATATGTGGTGTTGCATTGTTAAAAAAAATTATAACATATTTATTTGTTTTTACACTAATTTATTTTTATCCAACCTACCGGTTTTGCTCCCGCCGGAGCGTCGTCAGGGTTACAAAAGATATAAAATGTTTGTTTTGTAACCCTGACAAAGCTCCGGTGGGATCGAAACCGGTTGATTTGAGAAAAATAATGTTGAGTAAAAACAAGTAAAAGTGTTTTAAAATTATTTTTGAAATTTTGCGAGGCTGCGGCTTTTTGTGAGGCAAAATATTATGTACAAAATACTCCGTGGTGCATAGGTTCTCAAGGAACCTTCTCCACCCGACTCTATCGCATGCTTGATGCCTAACATCATCCCAAGTGAGGCCTGCTGCCTTAACTTCGTTTTACATAACTTTTACATAAGGAAGCACAAAAATGAACCTGGAAAAATGACGAAGATATAAAAATGCTGTAAAATTGAAATCACAGCTTAAAAAATGTGTAAAATCATAGAATGGCAAGGTTGAGAATTTAATCATTAGAAAGATTTATGAATTTGGACATAAGAAAGCATAGTGAATTTGAACATCAGAAAACATTGTGATTTTGAACGTCAGGAAGCATTGTGAATTAAAAAGCATTTGCATATAACAATCTTCGTGGCAACATCAATGATTGCCACGTCAAAGGTCTCGGATTTAATTCCCGGCGATGAGAGTCTGAAAAAAATCACACTGTCATTGGTTTGGAGTAGAATTCACATTACAATGAAATGGCGATAGATTACCTATCACATGTCATGAGAATCAATATAATAGTTATACCCTTTACATCGATTTGGTTCGCGCTGTAATGATGTAAACAGCTTTCAACAAAATAAAAATAATTATATTGAAAACAGACGATTGTGCCTTAAAGTGAATTTAGGCACTTAGTTGATTTGTGCAACTAATAAATTGAGTAAAAATGGTTTCATTTTTTACTTAAAACTTATTAATGGAATTAAAAAAAGGAAATTTACTTCCACAAACAACATTCAATATTGTTTATATTTTGAAGGTCAAGTTAACAAAATCTCTACATTCTCATTCGAATAATAATTGGCTGTAGAACCGATTTGCGTCCTTAAAGGAATAAGTAAACCATTTGCGTAAATTTAAGGGCGTTCCTCGACGATGTTCACGCACGTGTAAAGTAAACGGCTGATACCAGCGCTTCTAAAATATTACAAACGGCCATCACATTTATTGTTAAAATATAAATATATTGAATAATTTATAAGTTTATTTTTAGCCATTCTTCCCTCATCCATTCGTTCCATATGTCCAAACCATCTTAGTGACCCTTTTTTGATTTTATTTATCACGCATTCATCCGCTTTACTTTCTTTTCTTACTTCATCATTAGATATTCTATCATACATTGTTAATGATGTAAATGGAACCAGAAATAGAGGAAGACCGAGGAAAACGTGGCACGATCAAATAAATCAAATATTGAATGTCGGTCATGTGAGGAGTCAGAGAAATCGACACGCGTGCATGACACGATGTATGAATGTTGAGGAAGCGAGAGAAATGTGTCAGGAAAGAAAGGTGTGGCAGTCCATTCTTTCTGCCTACCCCTTCGGGGAGACGGCGTGATGGTTAGTTAGTTATTTAGTTAGTTAGTTAGTTAGTTAGTTAGTTAGTTAGTTAGTTAGTTAGTTACATTGTTTTTCCGCACATTCTTCTTAGTGACCTCATTTCTACGGCGTTTATCCTACTTTCATCCTTCTTCACTTATGGGAATGACGGGTTCCATGTTCGAAGTCGAAGTTATGTCAGGGTGAAATATTATGGCGGTCAAACTCCTCTGCCTACACTTCCAGGGAAACGGTGATGGTTAGTTAGTTAGTTAGTTAGTTAGTACCACCTTTAGACAAATCCATAAACCCGAAGCGTATTCAGCATCGAATCAAGTAAATTGGATTGAGAATCGCATTCTATCTTATAGACCTCATCAATCTTTGAAAATATAACTACTTTGTAAATGAATTTTGCAAATCTAAACAAGATCATATATTCACAACTTCAAGTATACGGTCAGTATAGGAATTATGCTGACAATATCTAGGAAAAGTTGTGTATTGAAATTATTAAGTTTAGTAGAGCGGTCAAGTTTATCAATCCTTGGCCTTAGTGAACAATCGGGCGCGTATTGGTCGGAGCGCTTGTGGCTAGCTTAACAATATCAGATAAGTCTCCCAGGCTCTATACAAAGCTATGTCCGTGTCGAACAATGACGGCTCGTGACATTAGAAAAAACTGAATTTTGCAATGAAACACTTTTTTGTATTTAATAATTATCATCGAAAGGAGGAAGATAACTCCTAAATACAAAAAATCCATGGAGAAGGTGCGTGCATCCATGCGCACCATTTGTCCGAACCAACGCAGCGATCCTTTCATAATTTGTTCTTAATACCTTCTACTGCTCTACATTCCTTTCTTATATCAGCATTTGAGATTCTGTCGTATATCGTTCTACCATATAGGTTGTAGGGACCTCATCTCTGTCGCATATATTCTGCTCTCATCCTTCTTTTGTCAGTTCCATGCTTCGCTTCCAAACATAAGGATTGGGACCAGAAATTTTGTTACCAGTTGATAACCTAAATTGCAAAAAGTGCAAGTTAGATGAATAATAGTTTTTCTATAAGTTAAGTAAAGTAGTCACAGAAGTTGTTTGGTTGATTTGATCGAGCCACGTTTTCTTCAGTATTCGTATAGTATTTGCTTGCATCGACGAGTATGCGTTCATACCCATGCATTCTTCATTTATTATTTTCAAAGTCAAAACCATTCTTAATACAATTGTGAGAAAACTTCTGATTTCTGCATCGGTGTAAACTAATTATAAATTATTTTTATTGTATTTTATGGGAATGACATAATGCTAGACACTTGATAATGTTTAAGAAAGGCGATACATGTCATACTAAAATATAAGATAACTTCTAGAAAACTGACGTATTTTTGAAATTAATTATTTAATGTGGAGTTTCACATATTTTTTTAAGAAACGATAAATAAATTAAGAGTTTCGTATTTTTTAAACAGATGTCAGGTTTTATTTTAACGACCGTCACGAACCGCAACTGTTTCTGATTTGTGAGGTATTCCATTTCTAGTTACGTGGAGTATTCCGAACGCCTAGAGACGGGGGCACAGAATTCCTCTCGGTCAATTGAATAGAATAGAGCTCCCCCGGTCCATTTACAGTCTCCTTATATCGGTATTTTTAACTTTACCATGTCGGGAGACCGGAGTGAAAAAAAATGTATCGCAACACATGTAGCGATCGTAGCAGAGCACGTTTATGACCTATGTGATAAAAAGGATATTTGTAAGAAAGTACACAGAATTCATTTGTTAAAATTAAAATAAAATATTTTTGAACATGGAACAATATAAAGAAGAAGTAATTTTTAAAAGGTGGATAATTTTTTTTTGTGTTTTAGAAGTTCTAATATAAACCGGGATAAATAATCTTTTTAGAAGTAAAATACAATATAATTATTTAATATGTTTTTGAACAAATAATACTTATACCAAATAATTCAACTTCAATGTTACGATAATGTCAATATGCTTTTGTTGAAACGCCATCACATCATACGTCATATTATGTGAGATGATTAATTTATTTATTTGGCGCCAGATCATTGTTGTTATTAAGCACAGAATCGAGAAATACCGATGAATACATGGCACGAGCAAGTAGATTTTAAAACCTATTTTATAATTTTTATTTATTAGAATATATATTTTGTTTAAACTTATAGATATAAAATAATAGAACACTTTGTATTTAACCACGATATGTACCGTACCAGTATGTATTGGTATAACGTGGTTTAATGCGAAGTGTTTATTATTTTAAATCTACAAGTTTAAAATGTCTAACCACAAAGAGAGTGCTTCACTCAAAAAAGATATAGTTATAAAATATAGTAAATATCTTTATAATATCACTGAGGAAGGACCGGGTTGTCCGAAACATGTCTGATATTTAATTTAATATTTTTTAAATTTAGTGTTGTACTTATATACAAAGTATATAAAAAAGAAAAAGACAAATATAGATATTTAGTTTAATTCCACCAGGTTGGATGACTTCGATCCTTTCAGTTCGTTTCCATCTTCTGGTACATATGTAAAAGTTTGATATAAAACTATGTGGAATTCAACTAAATTTAAATTATAAAAATCGTCGTTTACAATTAACTTCAACCTAGAATTTTCAATGAATATTCAAAAATATAAAGTGATAATCCGTCACCTTTTTAATAAAATATATTTTAATTAAAATATTTCCAGTTATTAACTTTTACGAATATAAAAACAAAGCTGTCGAATTTAATGCGTATTTTTATATTAAGTATATTATAATTTTGTTGCTTTTTACAATAAACAAAATAATAACAGGCACGCTACGCAATCCTCTCCTGGTTGAGACGAGTAAGGATAGTTCGCAGTAGGTGGAGGGACGAACATCCATTGAACTTGCAGCAAAACATGTTTATGGGTGTGAAAATAAAGATGCTAATGTAATGAGCCTCTCCCTCTGCCATACTTCCTCGCGGCCGCTTTTAAATGGGATAACAAAATTGATAGTGTGTGCTGGCCAGCAAGATTGATCACTTCATTTGGTTGTAATACGAAAAATAATACTGGATTTGCGATGCCCGCTAAACCTGGGTCTATCTACAGACTGCCGAATGTCTGCAGTGCAAAACGAGTTTGTTCAAATCTAATACTTTGGAGAGCTTATGCTAAATAATTTGGAAACGGGTAGTTTATATCTTTGAAATATCTTCCATAAATCTAAGGAACATTTGAATTTGAAAAAATAAAATTTCTTATGAAACGAATGGGGCAAGAAATGTGCCTCCACGTATGGTGTTACTATAACTATAACACCCCTGGAAACAACACCAATTCGGCCAAACCATCCACCACAATGGCAAGAAAAAATAAGGATATGATTATTAACCCTTTAAGGGTCATTTCGTTAGGATCAAACTCGTTTGTCATTAATAATAATAATAATAAGGCTAATTTGTATAGCGCCGTTTTCGTGAATAGCTCACCTCAAGGGCGCTTAGCTCACCTCAAGGGCGCTTTGGCACATCTAAAATTGTGAGCGAGATGTGTAGGCACATCTAAAACGCGTCATTGGCACATCTTAAAAGAATAATCATATAGTAATTTTATAAATAACTAACTAACTAACTAAATAACCATCACGCCGTTTCCCCGAAGCGCGTTCACGCTCTTATGTATTATATATACACGCACAAGCGGTGGGCAGGGATGGATCGCCACACTGTTCTATCCTGACATAATTCTTGTGCGTCTTCTAAATTCATACACGCGACATGCACGCGCGTCGATTGTTCCTACTTCGAACATGACCGCCTTTCAGTAATTGATTAATTGGGTCATGCCATGTCTTCCTTGGCCTTCCTCGACTTATTTTCCCATTTACACAACTTGTATATATCTTTTTAACCATTCTTCCCTCATCCATTCGTTCCATATGTCCAAATCATCTAAGTGTTATATAAATAAGTAAGTATTATATAAATAAAATTTAATAAAAAGTTTTTTCTGCGTGATTAAATAGTTTTAGTTCTCTTCTAGGTAATTAATGATAATTTCTACAACAACAAATGAAAATGTAAATTTATTCTTGCAAATGTTAAATAAGTAACAATTAACGTATAATTTATGGATATTTTTACCTATGCCGAGTTCTAATTATTATCTCTATTAACTCTACACGCAATAGTCTTAAATAAAATAGCGTAGGTTTGTCCTTGTTGCGTATGAATTATGTGTTTTTATTAGGCACTGTTTGAGCATATGACAAAATTATGACGTCAACATAGTATAGAAAGTCCATAATGAACTTGTTCTTTTCCCATTTGGACGTGTTAGAAAACATTAGATAAAACGAGACAAATTACTCGCACTGCAAGCGTTGCGCGATGACGTCACGTACATTACGAGCACTCGAGAAACATGTTCTCTTCTCAGTTAGCACATTGTTACACGGTAGTTAAAGCGAGATGTGTAGGTATGTATCGCTATCCTCCACACTGGAAGCAATTTAATCCCACCATCCTTCATACGTGGCAATATTTTAATTACAATTTCATCTTTGGCGCTCTGCGAAGCTCTTCGTTTGTTTTGCGAGAGTCGTGGGGAATTATGACCCCTACGCCCTTGCAGGTAAGGATTCGAATCGCTCGTGAAATATCGCATGTTTTGCGCGGTAAGCGTTTAATTGGCGTTCGTGCTACACGCACTAATCTGTTATAACTTTATTAGCAAATGATAAGTCGGGAACTATAATGAACACTTCTTTTGGAGAAAATATACCTACATTAACACATGCGAATAAACTCATATGTATAATATTTTATATACACACACATATACAATCATTTAATGACATATCTAACTGAATCAAAGCGAAATAAATATATTTTAATATATTTAAGTAGTGAACGTGCATCTAAACATAATATATACTTTAATTATTAAACATTTAAAATATGTATGAAATTGATGATGCGAATTTTAAATGCGTGAATAGTGAGTAATATATTAAGGGCATATTAATATAAAAGTGGATGTTGAAGAAGAATCAGCTCTGCGAAAAAATATATATTATACCTATCGTACAAAACTTAAATAAGTTAAGATGTTTATTGTGTCTTGAACTATGGTGTTAAACTCCAAATTAAAAAATATGTATTTTGAGGAAAACATCTATTTTATAGAAGTTTAATGGTATTTCATGGGAATTATTAAATACGTATTTACATTATCAAATGTTAACATTTGACAATGCCCTTGAGATGTGGATATATCACAGAATGCTCCATATACCGTGGACCGATAGGGTCAGTAATGCAGACGTACTACAGAGAGCAAGAGTCAATCGAGAACTGTTGTCGAGTGTAAAAATTTGAAAGGTCTCATATTTGGGTCATGTGCTAAGGGGAGAAAAATACCACCTCCTTCGACTGATTTTAATGGGTAAAGTGGAGGGACACCGGCAAATCGGTAGAAGGCAGCTGTCCTGTCTGCGGAACATTAAATAATGGACAGGAATTACAAGAAATCAGAACCTGTTCCAAGTGGCGCAGGACAGAGATGCCTTTGCTGCAGTGATCGCCAACGTCGGGGGGACCTGACACGGCACCGAAAGAAAACGAAGAAATGAAACCCTAGAATGGTGAAGCAAGTCACTCTTAAAAATATAATATAATATAAGTTTTTTCAAATATATTTGATTAAGATTATAAATAAACAATACTGAAAACAAACTGATCCCATTTGGGGGCTATCGAAACTATATGTTGGGTAAATGATCGCTAGTACAATACTGATTTTTTAAATAATGCCAAATTAAGTGCACAATTATGAATCGGTATCGAAACCAGTCGATAGTGAAAGGTGATCAAAGATTGAAGCAAAATGTAAAACAAAACTTGTTCAAATTGTGTCTGATCTAAATTTTGTTTTGCTTGTTAATTTTTTAATGTCAATCCTTTCGTGTCCATCGTGCTCACACAGACGTAGGGCTGAAAGCAAAGAATAGGGAAGACGAAGCAAAGCGGCGATGTACTCCGCAGATAACATGGCATGATTCTTATAATTGGCTCCGAACCGATCCCCGTATATAACTCCGGAGCCGGTACGACAGATGTCACTCAGTGCAGGTTGAACGTGTGGAAGAATTTTCTCAGTGGGTGGTAGACGGCAAAGATGCAACTTGTATCGAGCGAGATACTTTGGCAATATTGATTCAATGAAAAAAATTAACGAAAGCAAATACGCTCAAATGAACTTTTACATATTGAGGAAACTGCAGGTTTTCTGGAAGTTTCAGAAAAACATATGATAATACTAAACTAGCTTATTTAAAAAATGTAATTTTCTTGAATTAATCATCTTCAAAGCGCTGTGGAAAAGTGCTCCATTTTATAGATTAGATATAGATAATATATTATTTAATTAATACGAATGAAAACGTCAGTTTTCTAGAAGTTTTATTATATTTTATTGAAATATTATATTACGCCTTGCTGAGGCAAGTAAAGCAAGCCATTTTCGTAAAATATAATAAAACCAAAATTAATTATTCCATTATTCAGATTTTTTAAGTATCAATGCGTTTTTTTCGTTCCATTTATATGAGTTGGTTATTATCGAAATGTTTTAAGTTAGGAAACTCTCATCATTAATACGATTATAATGATTTAAAGTTTACAATATATAAAGATAGCATTTTTTGAAATTTAAAGGTTATTTTATTTATAAAAGATATGAACTGAAAACAGTGGGTTTTCTACTTATGACAGTGTGAACGCCTTAAAGTTTGTCAAAAAGTAAATGAAATGATTTAAAAATAGGTAAGTTAGTTTGAAATAATATGGATTTCATTTTGAAATAAAATTAATTGTGTAAACATTTATAAAAAATAATTTGCTTAAAAGACACTGGTTCAAATGTTTTTTTTTTTAATTTGACATCCAATTTTGTTTAAAACGGTAGCCCTGTCCACAGTTTTGGTTCACTCTCGGCAGATACCAGATCTGATAACGCTAATAAGAGGCAACTGGATGGGAATAAGAGATGAGAAAAACCCTCAGATGCACATATCTGTACTTATAGGCGGTACATGACGTAGGTGCACGTGGACCGACAAAGCGTGGATGCTGTGGGAGAACGAGTTTAATTGGATGATTAAGGATAGCCGTTTTCGAAATCTCCTGATTTTTATTGGGTGATAAGATAATCAGAGAAATTTTAGATGCTTTTAAAGTGCTCCCAAATATATTCAATTGTATTATGAAAGATATCACGTTACAAGTTTTTTTTTTTTTTTTCTATATGATTTTAGGGTTTTAGACCTTCATCATTGGGAGAATGATACAAACTAACCTAAACAGGTTTTAAATAGGGCAATTTATTTTTGATTGTACGACATTAAGCATAAGATAAAGACAGGCCGACAAATACCATTGAGACTGTATTCACTTTATAGGATTATAAAATAATATTTAAAAATCTAATAAAACGCATACTTATCGCTCTTTTTACATTATATACGCTACAAGGAAACAAAAAAAACTTACTAACCATCACGCCGTCTCCCCGAAAGGGTAGGCAGAAATAATGGACTGCCACACTTTAACCGATGCGGCAATCCATTCTTCTTTTTTCGCCCCCGCGAGAGTCGTGGTGTGATGGGTTGCGAACCTCATCGCCACCAATAGGCATCTCCCGCGCACACTTCGATCGCCCAACGTCCACAAAATAAATCTAAAATAAATTATTTAAAATATAATGATATAAAATACAAACAGGGAAACGATAAATTAAAAAAATATATGTGTATTTTGCGGTCATGATAACATGTTCGGTTAAATATGAAAAATAATAATAATAGCCACTAGAGATAAACCTCTATATGTCAGAAGATCTTTGTCAAATACCAATGTTTAGTCATGCCATTTTTTAAATTATAATAATAGTTGCTAACAAACCATGGAAAGCGTGTCAAAATATTCAGGAATGTCGGTTTATTGTAAGAAAATAAAAACTTAAATCACTTGACGCGAACACCCACGAAATTTCAAACGAAATCTATTTAAAAAATATATTATGTTATGTATATGAATCATGCTCCCGTGCCATTAATCTTCCAATACATTAATGGATTTTTTCAAAACGCGATCCTCCCAGTTCGCACAATGCACCTAATAAAAGAGGCATTAGCCATTCGTCTTGTGCCCCCAAATAAATAATAAAACACCTTATCTGCATCACCCCAACGTTTCGAGATGCAATTTTTTTCCATCCCACCTTAATCCAGATGGTAATAAATATAAATAAGATGCCAACATCCTACATAGGAATATACCTCTATGTATTCGTTTGATTTATCTCGCGCGTACTTATCATGATACAAACATATTAAAAATGTACATTTTATGTTCTTTAAATATACTGGGTGTATCGGACGTATGCGAGTAGTTTTAATTTTAATAATTTTTTATTATTTTTTTAATTTTTATTTGATTTTTAACTATACTAATTTTATTATTTAATTTCGTGTTTGTATTTTGTGTTAATTTAAGTTTAATTCGTTTTAGTTTAATTTGTTTATGTTAAAATAAATAAGGCAATCGGTAGCGCTTAGCAACGAGATACATGCAGTAGCTCAATCGAGATTATTCTTGGAATAATTTTGCGGTTGATCGCGCGATGTTAAACAGCCAATCAGAGGCCTTGGCAACACATCGGCTGACTAAATTTCTCCGGAATTGGAAAAAACGTTGAATAACCGTTTTTTCTAGTTTGCGGAGACTATATAAGCGGGTCTTGTAAGGACTCGGCCTTCTCTCTTCCTTCAAATTCTGACACGCGTGGACACGCTGCGCGTAAGAGGCTTGGCGCTCTTAATTAAGTAAAAACCAGTATTTGAGCTACTGTAAACTTCTCTTTGCTTCTACCCTGCACCGATTGCCGCATATAATATAATAAAACTTTGTTTTATTACACAATCATCATCACGCCGTATTCTCCGTTTAACCATTCACACCACATCGGAGACGAGCAGCAGTCAGCGGCCAAAATAAATATTAATAGTACGGGGGGAGCAATCTGTCCCGTACACTGGGTTTTTCAACTTAAAATAATGTGATTGTTTTTTTTTATTAACTAAAGACAATAACAATTTAGAATTTTATCTACAAATTAATTGAAAGAGCTGCTGTTCCACTGTAATTGAGTTAATTGTTTCAATACATTTAGATGATTTTGTATTTTCATCATATATGGAATCGATAGTATCTATTGTTGTTATTTGTAATTGTATGAAAGAGCTGAAAAGTTGGATGTAGGTGCCAAAATGAGCGGTGTCTCAGTAAACTGTCACTTGTATGCGGATGACGCTGTTCTACTTGCAGACAACGAACATGAACAACAAGTCCTGTTGAATAGTAAGTATGAGGTATGCATGCGAAATGATCTGATGATGTATGTGAATAAGTCCAAGGTAATGATTTTTGAAAAAGAAGAAATCATGACGGTGGCAAGATCAAATAAATCAAATATTGAATGGCGGCCCCGTGAGGAGTCAGAGAAATCAACGCGCGTGCTTGGCATGATGTATGAATGTTGAGGAAGCGAGAGAAACGTGTCAGGAAAGAAAAGTGTCGCAGTCCATTCTTTCTGCCTACCCCTTCGGGGAGACTGCGTGACGTTAGTTAGTTTGTTTGTATCTGTGTTTTAGTTATAAAGATATCAAACGTATCATTTACATATGAAAAGATGAATAAACTCAGTTTGTTGGAACGTAGTTTTGCTAGTAGAGCTATTTGATATATTTTGACTAGCTCTTACGTCATTTCCTAAGAGAAGAACGCTGAAATAATGAACCACATCATTCATTTATTTGAATCATACAGAATTTCAAATACGCATATCCATTTTTAGACATCTAAAAAGGAGACTTTTTTTATTGTTGGATATTGTTTTGTTTTCCTCGGTGGTTCTTCATGATTTTGCACAACCAGACATATCTTCACATAACTGAATTATTAACAATAAATTAATTTTACTTATTTATTTTCTGATAAATAATTTTTAATCAAGGGCACACTGGAAAAGTACTGACGAAACAGTGTAGTCTTCAGTCATATCTTGAATTTAATGTCGCTCTCCTTAAATTTAATACTTACAGAGATAAGTCCATGTCAACGGACTTGGAACGCTGAAAGCACGATCATATAATCTTGCTTTATAAACCCTTGTTGAAATTCCAATGTTGTTTGCATTAGTTTCTTCGGAAGAGGTAAACATTGCGTTTCCAATGGCATAGGTGTCATGCAGAGATTCGATGTTAATGAGACAGACATCATCTTAAGAATCTACCCTCTACCTATTTTATCTTCTCAAGGTCTCCACCCTACGACCCTTTTATTTATATGCTTACGTATTTATGCGTACAATAAAATACAAATTTCCAAATGAGTCCAAATTCATTACTTGGCTTGGTTAAATAATATTTGTTTGGGTAATGTTAGCTGAACAATCACTATAAAATAATTTTAACTAATTTATATTAAAATTCAGTTTAGCTCCGCATTTATCTATTATATTTAAATCTAAAATTGAATTGATATTATGTATTCAAAACGAATGATAAGAAAATAATAATTTTGATCGCTAATATTCTGAAAACTTCGTTTTAGACTATTTTAGCAAATTAATTATATACATTTTCCGAGTTAAATGAAATTCGCAATTACAAAGAAAATAATTTCTCATCCCGATGAAGGTTCACCGGAAGAGTACAATAAATAAAACATTCATTGTTTTTACGAAGTTTGAATGTTTTTGCCGCTGAAACGCGCTAAGGGGAGAGTTCCTCTTCCTAATAACTCCGCCATATCTTTGCGTTCTGATACCGCGGACAAATTAGATAGCAATGTCGCAGCCATCATAAAAAGTGAGTCTTTAAGGAGGGTGTGTCCCTCTATCGCTCACTGCTCGTCTGTTGTTTTTTCTTCCCTGTAACAAAAGCTAGGGGGTGGCGGAATGGATGGATCCAATTCCGAATTATGTCCGCCCTGGGAATTCGAGTAGGAGTTTTTTCAAATGGTATAAGGAGATGTATAGCAGATAAAGGCGTTACTCGGTAAGCGGAGCCGCTGGTAATTATAAGGGTAGGCACCTACCCTCCCGACGGGGGTAGGAACTTGGTTCGCTGAGAAATGTAATTGCTAAAAAATGGCTTGTGCTGGTGAGATATTTGTACATCGGTAAATAAGAACGTTTTTTTTGCTTGAGTTGGTTTGAATGAGAAATAGGCCAGACGGGTTATAAATCATGGGAATCTTGTTAATGTTCAGTTCATACACGCGTGTAGTTGCATGCAATAATGTATTGTCACATAAGTATCATGGGATATTTCACATTATTACAAGCGCGTAAAGGATTTAAGAAGGTAATACATACATATATCTAAAAATTGTCTTAATTATATTTCACTTTAACACATAATTTTTTTTATTTTATTTTAATTAAGTTAATACGTTTTGCATCGTTTTAACGGTTTGGGTTTCAAAGATTGTTACATTATCTATCGTTAAGTTAATTGGTGTGTAAAGTGATTATTTTACAATAAAAAAATTAAATTAAATTAAATTTAAATAAAATCGTTTTGAAAGGCTGCGTTTTTTTTAATTAATTAATATATTGTATTTTGATTATGATCGAAATCGTTCATATAAAAAAATAACCCTAAATTTTTTTATATCATAAACTAAAAGCGAACGATTATATTTCTTCAATTTTTCAATCCTTTATTAATTTTTAGTATAAAAATATCAAAACATGAAATGGTTCAAAATAAGAACTCTTTTACACGTTGGGAATATAACAGATGGAGAATATATGTATTATACGTAACTATTTATATATATACTATGGTTATTTATATATACAATTTATTGGGTCTGTGGTTTCAGACAGCCACTTGCTTTATACAAATACACGCCTCTTCTAGACGCGATTTTCTTTAATTGCATTTCCTATCCCGCGGCAAGAAATGTCGGGGTTTAAAATGCCATTTGCGAAAACACCAAAGACATTCATCGCATCTGCAACTACGGGGCGCCAGGCCCGGCTTGGCGGTAGGGCGGTAACCAATTTTAAATTAATGTTATTAAAACAATATTAGTTTATATATTTTTTATATAACAAAAAAATCCATTAAATAGTTTCTCACATTAAACATGTTTTTTTTAAATAAATGAACTGTTTAGAAACAATGGTTTGAAATAATTATTTATTTCAAATGATTTTTACGAATGCGCGTAAATGTAGCATTTAAAATTTCTTTTTTTTAACTTTTTTAGACTAACTAAAAAATTATCAGGCCGTTTCCCCGATGGGGTACCTTCCATGCTACGTTTCCTCTACATTGATAAATCGTGTCAAGCACGCTCATCAATTTCTCCGAATGCTCACGCGGAAAACATTTAATATTTGATTGTGTCACATTTTTCTCGGTCTTCCTCTATTTTTTGTGCCATTTCCATGGTAAAGAAATGTGCTAATATTTTTATATGTTTTTTTTTACATAAACACACATTCGTATGTTGGTGTGTGTGTTAATTAAGTACTATGTGACTAAAAATAGCAGTTATATACTATATTGACAGAAAAATAATAAAAACAAAAAAAAAAAACTTTGATAGAATTGTGTTTAAATTTTCGAAATTCAAATTTTGCATCCCGTGCACTTGCGCAGACCCCAAGCCCGGTCTGTCAGAGGGTTGTTATATTAGCCCGCGCCCCCGAGGGTATATACCCGCCCCCAGTCCGAGGTGTGGGCCCTTCCACCCGGGCAGCCCCCTCCCCCGCCGCCCCGCCCCCTCCCCCGCACCAGCCCGGAATTATTCGTTAACTGCAGAGGTCACGTATCCGCGCTCTTTTGTTTTGGAAATCGATGAAATATTCGGCAGTGTTGTGCCAGGCTGGAAAATACAATATGTCTTCCACATTTTACATTCTACCTTGGGCTTTAAAGGAAATAATTGGATATTTTGAACAATGCTGTGAATTTTGTTTATTATTTTCGATTAAAATTCGATACACCTGTGACAATTTACGCAATCCCATCCATTGACGAAGAAAACATAAATTATCTGACACATGTATTTAGTATTAAAAAACAGTTTACAAAAAAAAAGTCATTGCTTTGATCTGAAAATTAGATAATTTTAACTTACGACGCATCGAGCGCCTTCGACCGACCGACTAACCTTCGTGACAGAGTGGTTACGAGCTCTGACTTCCATACCGACAGTTCTGGGTTCGATTTCCGGCGATGGCAGTGTGATTGTCACACCGTCTTTGGTCTGGTGTAGAATTCACGTGACAATAAAATGGCGATAGATTGGCTACCTATCACATGTCACGAGAATCAATATAATAGCTAAAAAATAAAAATTGTATACAGTAATTGGGTCCAAACGACCTGTTGTGTACATAAAAAAAAAAAAAAAAACTATGGAACATTTAATTTATTTGTAGGTACATTTATTTTTATGAATGGGAAAAAAAATTATTTACTAGAAATATTTCTATATTAGTATACTATATAAGGAATTCACAGATAAGGGAGATATGCGAGGTCGAGGATGTCGTTAGGTGGGGAAGGCAAAGGAGAATATGCTGGTATGCACACGTGAGGAGAATGGATCTATCCAGACTCCCCTTCATTGTGTTGTAGGGCCAACCCCAAGGTAGACGACCCCCGACTGACTACCAAAGAGATAGATCGACAGCTGAGAGTCGACCTCGCAGGAGGCCAATTTCTCTTAAGAAACAGGCCACATGGCCTATACTAAGAAGAAGAAGTATGCCATGCACTCGAACTGGTAGTAACAGAAAGAAAAAAAACTTTGAAAAAAGCTAGGTAAATCTATAATTAATAACTAACTAACTAACCATCACGCCGTTTCCTCGGAGGGGTAGGCAGAAAGAATGGATCGCCACATTGTTCTATCCTGACATAATTCTCGTGCCTCTTCTACATTCACACATCATGACATGCACGCTCGACGATTGTTCTTACTTCGAACATGGCCGCCTTTCAGTAATTGATTAATTTGGTCAAGCCATGTCTTCCTTGGCCTTCCTCGACTAATTTTCCCACTACTTGTATATATCTTCTTAACCATTCTTCCCAAATCCTTTCATTCCATACGTCCAAACCAACTTAATATATTAATAATTTATTAAAACTACACTAGAGAAAGATAAATACAATGTTAGATATTTAATTTCTGAATCTTATTTGCAAAACTAAAAATCCCGTTAACAAAACGAATGAAATATAATATTTAGTACTCTAATAATTAAAAATGTTGATTTATAATATATTATATTTGATAATATTGATTTTTGTTAATCCAAGTAGGTACCCTGGATTTCAATTATTCTAGTTTTTTATAATACGAGAACTATAAATTATATAGTTAAATATATTTTTCTCAACGTGTTTTGAAGGTATTATACGTTCATAGACCAGACTTAAAAAAAAGTTTATTTAGTTAATAAATAAAATAATTTTTTTATGTTCTATTGACGAAGAAGGTTTAATACCTTCGAAATACGTCGTTGAAAATATTCTGAAAGTGATAAAAACAGTTTTAAAATTAATATAAAAAATTACATTCAAATGGACGTAAGAAGTTATTATACATTGAAATCAAAAAACATTATAATATGTATAATGTTTCTGTTAATTGAAAATGAACAGTGAAATGAAAAAAGCCAATTTCTGGGTAATTCACCGGCTTGATATATTGGTTTCTCAGATAACCAAAGCGTCATGAATGAATAATGAATTGTTGGTAACGACTGAAGAGCTTCTCCCTTTCCCCCTCTCTCCTACTCTTCTCGCACTATCCCCTGCTTCTTCCCCTTAGTGACGTATGCTCCGCAGCACGGGAGTAATAAGTCTTCGGGACGGGCCAAGACTTGCGGGTACTTTGTGGCCCTGCTTGAATGTACTGTGGACCTGCGGATCCTTAGAATTTGGTTTCATGATGTATATGAAACACAATTACAAATATTCCAAATTCAAATGTTCAATTTTGATTAAATATTTGAATTTGGACTACCTAACTAACTAACCAACACCACATTTCACCAGAGGGGTAGGCAGAGAGGATAGATCGCCACACTGTTCTATCTTGACATAACTCTCGCGCATCTTCTACATTCAGACACCGTAACACGCATGCTCGTCGATTATTCCTACTTCGAGCATGGCCGCCTTTCAGTAATTGATTAATTTGATCATGATATGTCTTCCTTGGCCTTCCTCGACTACTTTTTTAATTCACACTACTTGTACATATACGAGTAGTTACTTTAACTATTCTTCCCCCATTCATTCGTTTCGTATGTCCAAACCATCTTAGTGGCGGCCCTTTCTGGATTTTAAATTAATCTTATGATTTTACTGAAATCTATTGATGGATGTTCTTTTAAATAATAATCAAATAAACGACGTTTTTTTATTAACTATTTTTTATGCCACTTAGGTTTATGGCTTCGACATCTTCAGCCAAAAAGCTGCTCGGACCAGAAAAAGGCAGCGAGCTGCCGAAACCGAGTGGCATTTAACAAAATATGTAACATGCTATGTAGAAATAAATATTGAATATTTTTATTACATTTTTTTTTATTATACTAAAGTATAATAATTCGAAGTAAAACTTGAATAATTTCACGTTAATCTTTCTTAATCATAAATAATGTTACACATACATGACTCTTTTTTCCAACATATATATGGATGACACTTCTATATTACTCGTATAATGTTTTAATTGTATGCAATTGTGATAACAATTTTTATACGAGTTTTAAATAATGCATAGACGAGATTATGGTATCTAAAAGCCATAAAACAATTCTACAGTATCATGTTTATGAAAATCACTTTTTTCGTTTCACTTTAATTTGCATATAAGTTAATCCGAATGACACCAATTTGATTTGTATATTTTTTTAATTGGGAAATAACTTAAAGTGTCCATAGTCCATCACGCATAAAATAGATACAGATTTCTATTCGTATAAATATATACATTAAAATAGATATTATTCAAAGAGAATTAGATATTGAGAGAAGTGGAGTAGACAAGAGTGTTTCATTTCTCTTCCAAACTCGTTTTCTGTCTCCATTCATCTTCTCTTATCTCTAACCATTTTAATTCCCCGATATGTCTCGCTACGGGGTGTTTTATATTCCCACATGCAAATATTATTCGCAAACGCAGATACCAACATACTTTTAGCGCCCCCTTTTCTTTGCTAGGATTTGAATACAGAGCACGGTTGAATACATAATGTGTAAGCAAATAGGTATATAGTTTTTTATCTATAAAGAAATTTCACTGAGTGCATTTCGATAGGTACTATGGTATTTATTCGATTTGTAAAGTACTTTTATCCAGTAAAATTAAAGCAGTAATTTTATATCGTTCCGTTTATTAGTTGGTATACTTAGACCTCAAAATTAGAAGATTAATTCATATTACGTACTTGGTAGGTAGGTACTAGGTACCTACTTTTTTATAGAGTTTTGTTATCAATGTGTCATGGGAAGAAAATATAAAATGTATGTGATTTTAAATTCCCAAATTAAATAAAAACTTATAATATTTATATCTTACGTTTGATAATGCTCTAGAATCTTATATGCTCTAGAATCTTTTAGAATGTGAACGTTCTCATCAATATTAAATAGTCAATATGGAGTTTTGCATTATTGTTCGAGACTCGAAAAATAGGAAAAATCAGTGACACTTTAACATTAATAACAAATGGCATCCCAAGAACCATCAAAGATAATAAAATAATAATAATATGCTAACTTTTAAAGCGCCGTTTTTGTGATGTAGGTAATCACCACAAGGGCGCAAGGCGTGTTTTATATAAAGATATTAGACTTTGCTGCAAACCAATCTCTAGGAATGAATCTTAAAAATAAAAGATGAAAAAAATTATGAGAAATAGAAAATATTATTCTATTATTGTTGACAATTAAGTTTGACTATTTCAAAAATTCAGCCAAAAAATTAAACATTGTTGATTAATTCAATAGTCCATTATTTTGGCCGAAACACTATGATACTTCAACATTCTTACTGTTAAAATTTATAACACTGTTATAATATCACAATTTATTTTTATTCACTGAGAATGTCGCGACAGCTGTTTCGCCAACCGATGTTGGCATCATCAGGTGTTACAGTTTATTATGATTTATCAGTGAATAAAAATAAATTGTGATATTGTAACAGTGTTATAAATTTTAACTGTTATATTGTTGTTTATTTATTTAAATTGGTAGAAGTTCTTTGTAAGTAATTAAAAGTAAAATAAATGAAAAATTCTTATTCTATAAATTCTATTGTATGTTTCATTCCACTTATTTGCTGAAACGAGAAGAACGAGATAAATAAATCTAAATACATGTAATATTACAAAATAATATTTATAAATCTTATTTGTGATATAAAAAAATCATTAAAACACACAATATTTTCTAATTACTACTATCGAAATCTAGTTTCTACCAAATGCAGATTCGCAATTTTATCTATATACGAATTCATGTATTTTCGCAGCCCTTTATGTAATGTGCTCATTTAAAATGTATCTTACTAATGCACTTAGCTTCGCGACTGCTTTGGGGAGCTTATGGCTTATACACTTACACAAAACGGAATGCACAAAAACTTATCCAAGATTTATGTCCAAGTCAGCGTCGAGGACTTACTCCCAGTACTAACGTCCGAGGGTCGGCTGCTTTTCCGGTGAAGGGAAAGAGTGCATGACTTTTTTTTTAATTGTGTCGTCATATTAAATTGGACTGGGCAAGAAACAATGAAATTGACAAGATTAAGAATTAAGATGATAACATTTTAGTTATGATCGTGTCAAAATTCTTCCAATTAACTAGTTAACCACTTAGCCATTTTGTAAGTACAAACCTTTTGAAGAAATACATTAAAATGTTAAATTACATACCCTTCGACTCTTTTCTGTATTATTGCATTATATAACAAATACTTTTATAATTTACTTAAAAGTTGAAAATAACTTTGTTTAATCCACAAAATATTTTTAAAATATTTAAAAAAACACGACATGTTTCGGAGGATACTTCCATCTTGATATGGATGTAAGATAGAGGTATCCTCCGAAACGTGTCGTGTTTTTTAAAAATATTTTGTGGATTAAATATACTTATTTTCAATTTCCTAAGTATATTACTATGGAATTCCACAGTGTTAACGCCTAAGCGAACAATAACTTTTATAATTAGATATAAGTTTCTTATAGATTTTTCAATATTATTGAATATTTAGTATTAAGTTGATTGATAATTTACTAAAATCCTGATTTTAAACTTAGCTTGTTCTCTCATATTTAAAAAATACTTTACTTTTCAAATGTATAGTTTATTATATTATTATTAAAACAGCTTTATGTAAAAAAACATTTGTATCGTGTTTGTATTTGGGGCGATCATCATATACATTTAAAAAAATAAACGTGTATAAAGCATGTGCGTGCTTAAGGGCGAACAAATTCATAACTTGTTTTGTTTGTTCTGTATTAAGAACGCTCAAATAAACTGCAACGGAGATAGAAAAGATCAAGGTACAATTTAATACAATAAACTGGAGTTCATCGAAGCGGAATTTCATTTTGTCTCTACATTCCTATCCTTGGGGAGGCACGGGGTTGTTTTGTTTTATATTACTTCGTGGGGCGGGGGCGTTTGTCTCCGTCTATACAGTAACCCGTTAATTCGAGTATTCGGGTACTTTATTTCTTTGAATTGTTTTATACAATCTACAGTACTTGTTACATACATTAATGTGTATACAACTCTTTAATGGAACTGCTCGCAAAATTCCTTGAGGGGAGAAGCAAAAAGCAAGACAAATAAATAATGCAGTTACAAAGGGACTATTTCAAGCTCTTTCTACACAGTGCATTTAATTAGGAATTACTCGTATGTAGGTATACAGTTGAATTCACACTAACGAAATAAGAGACGTTTTTATTATGAACAATTACTAGTATACAATAAGATTTAAAAGAAATATCGAATTTAGTGTATATCAGTAAATAATCTAGTATCATACCTAGACGAAAGTTCAAGGGAGATAGAAGAGTCAGCAGAAGACCATTGTCTTGACTAGAAAACATCAACGACTGTTCCGGCCTTAAGACTATGGATAAATTATTTGGTTCGGCTGAAGGTAAATAAACTAGCTATTGTGTGAAAATAATGGACAATTATTTGTTTTCATAAGGAAATATTTCTTTCAATTTAAATTTATTGTGTTCCGAAACAAGATGCGTTAATTTATTTTTATTGTTTAGAATATAAGGTGCTGTAATACTTGATTAAATTTATCAACTGTCAAAATATAATATAAAACGCTGTTTATGATGTCACATTTTTTTTCGCGACAGCTGTTTTGTCAACATGTGTTGACATCATCGGGTGTCTCCATATTTTTTCAACTGTTAATAAATAAAAATAAAACAATAGTGATACCGTTTAATATTTAAAAAGGTTAATAATGTTGAAATATCATAGTGTTTCGGTCAAAACAATGGACTCTTTGATTAAATTTATACATAAAAAAATATTCATATCATCGGAGTGCCATCAAAAGCATGATATGATGATACATTTACTCCATACGTGGAGGTGAGGAGTATTCAGTAAAAAGAGCACTCAACATCCTAAGTAGACCTTGAGGTAGAGGTCGATTTACTATAATATGGTGGTATAATATTGAAAAGAACGTGGCGATACAATATGTTCCCGTTTTGACATCCCAAAACAGAAGATCCGGCACTTATGTACAAAGAGAGGATGAACCGGAATAGAGGACCAGAGAGAATAAGTGGAACAAAAATAGATACAAATTAGTTTTAAAAGTATTAAATTTTCAGCGTTAACGCCTTAAGTTTGTGCTTATGTATTCTTATATATAATACAATTCCTAATTTTCTACAAAGTGTTCTGAATAGCGTCCAATTATGAAATATTAAAAATCCACGCTGTTTTCAGCAAAGTTGTTTTTGAAAACCATTTAACTTAATACTGCTCTAACCTATCATATTGGATCGTTGACACGCAAAGCTAAAAATAATGGTAACGTATTTTAAACGAAAAATTATAGGGCGTTATGTGTGTTTTTGAGATATTTTATGTGAAGGCTAAGGAAATGCTTGATTATTCGTAGTTTTAATATTCCTTTATGTACAGAATGCTTTGTTTAAGTGCCGAGCAAAAGTGGGACATCAAGTAAACTAGAAAAGGTGTCACGTTTTTACCCATTTCATATGTCAACTACGCAATTAGCGCTATTTTGAGATGAAACAAAACAAAAAAATAAAATAGTCCATTGTTTTGGCCGAAATGATACCTTAACATTATAAAATGTTAAATTAAATAACTTTATTTTATGTATCACAGTTGTATTTTATTTTACGCGACAGCTGTTTCGTCAACCAATGTTGACATCATCAGGTGTTACAATAATATTATTGTAACGCCTTATGATGTCAACATTTAAACACTGTTAAATTAAATTACATATAAAGTTATTTAATTTAACAGCTGATAAAAAATAAAAGAAATGCGAATAATAGAATACGTTTTAAAATGAGGAGAAATTTTTTTCTATGTACAATATGTGTAACTTTAAAAATGGTATGCTTAACAGTGAAGATTGTTTAAGTACTTACAAAATGAAATAGTTAAGTATGGGTTCTTGAACATGCGTAAGAAAGTAGGGCCGTAGAATAACATTACAGGCTATTTACTAGCTTCACCTTTACTTTGTAGGCTATGTAATATGTATACATAATGTGTGTGTTATTATATACAGTGGGTGTTATTTATACACGTGAAGGCAGGGCTACCCGGTGAAATGTGAGCATTTTATGTACGTACAATACATGTATGTATTATTAAAGTGTATGTGAACACGTATTTCCACCTGATTGAGCGATTACTCGTAATGACTTAATTCTCTTTATCAAAGGCCGATCGCGAGATTGGGCGAGCGAGGGCAGCGTACTACAATTTTGGAAAAGAAATCCGGGAACTGAAAGCTTGAAATGTTGCCCTGCCGGTGAATTAATAAATCGGAAAGTTTGATTTACAGAGAAGGATGAACGGTTCGTGAATAGCGGGAGATAGAGCGAGAGGTAAGCACCGTGCGTGTGTAGTGAATAAACTGTTTTAATTCTTGATAAATTTTAGGCGCTAAAACTGTGGAGAGCAATAGCAATTATATTTTTATGAAATAAAACAATGTTTTTCCACTTATAAGCTTTTTTTACGTATTTCGAAGGTATCGTACCTTCAACATTGGAAGAATGATACAAATTTTCAGTTGAAACTTTTAATTTATATCCATCTTCCGAGAAAAGTAAACTTAAAAGTGGAAAGAAAAAGTATTACTCTTCTGATTTTTTAAGGAGAATTCTGAAATAATAACACTCAATTATCAGATAATGAATCTAGCTCATTTTTCTGGAAGAATGTTACGATATTTCAGTCGTATTTAATTTATATATATTATTAAATGCCATGTTTTAGGCGTATACTCGTTGATTTACCTTATGTACAAAAATTGATATATTTAAAAGTAAAAAAATGACCTTTTAATCCATTTAAACTTATTAATACAGAATTTCATATACTTAGTTTAAAAAAAAAAAATATCGCCTGCTGCATCTCATTTTGAAGGGAAAAATAGAGGGCCGCAGGGGGCAAGGGGAGGGCAGATCTCTTGGCTGCGCAATGTGAGGGAATGGACGGGAATCGGAACTGTGGAGGAGCTATTCCGGACAGCGCGGGATAGGAAAGAGTTTACCAGAGTGATCGCCAACGTCGGGGAGACCTGACAGGGCACTTTAAGAAAAATAAGTTTGTCAAAAAAATAATTCATTCAGATGTATCTTAGTGCATTTGATGTAACTAATAAATGAAACTTTATTACCTCATTGGTTTATTACTAAATACTTTGAATGTATTAATATAAAACGATGAAAGAGTATTTTTACTATATGAGTTTTAAAATCAAATAAATTCTTAAACCTAATCATGTTATAAGTTTAAAAAATCGCTTTATGTGTGAATAATAATCATAGATAAGTATGTTAGGAATGAAGAAAATGATCTCTACCTTAGTCTCAAAATATACGCATCTTTATATATGCGATCATATTTTGAAAATATAACAATAATCCTTTAAAGTTGCAAAATAACTGTTAAGTCTGAAATTGGCGCTCAAAAGCTTATTAAACCTTATTAATAAATTCAATAAACGATATAAATAATTTTGAATTTGGAATATATTAAAAAGGCGGGTACGTTTATAGCTATACTAATTGATATATAGACACAATAAGTACCAATATAGGTATATCTAAAATGCAATAAAATACGTAATGTATTTTTAATGCTCGTTATACGGCCACACCTTTTTATTAAGCTCCCCAGTGCATAATGTATTCAAATTACCGATTTTAATATTCGTCTTCCCAGATTACGTCTGGCGAGGCCAAGATGGCGGAGAGGGTACCGGGGTAACTTGGTACCGAGATGCCGCCTTTCGTGGGTACCCAGGCACCTCCAGAGCTAGCGACTCTGATTGTAAATAGCACGAGGCCTGGTAAGTTAGTTCCAACTCTAAGATTTATTGTGCCTGCGTTAATATTCACCGCAAATGGATCCACGCCATAGGAATGGTGTCATATACAAAGAGCGAGATTTATTACAGAAAATAGTGTCTTACATATTAGTATCAAAGTTCAAATGTTCATACGTGCTACGTTATAATATTTTACAAGTAAAATTATTGAAAAAATTAATTTAAATACATAGGCGTATTAATCCACAACTCAAAAAATAGATTTATATTCATGTGACCTAAGTTAACATTTAGAATTAATTGAACAGATGAAATGTAGTTTTTTTTAATACGATTACAACATTCCTTTTCAGTTAGTTGTGCAATTAAATAAGTACCTATCGAATGCAAATTTGAAATCAATTTCTAAATAAATTCGATGTTCAAATATTCCTATTTAGGTACTTAAAAAATGTCGATGTTTTTAATTCAACATATAAAATGATTAAATAAAAGCAGATTTGAAATACCAAACGAAAACTTTATATAATATATAACGACGCACTTCTTCAGTGTAGAAATTTCTAAGAACGCACTTCTTCAGTGAACTTCTTCAGTTCTAACGACGCACTTCTTCAGTGTAGGAACTTCTCGAAATTTCTGCAAAAGAAGAAAGCACTTTTTATTCTTCGAAAGAAGAAAAAGTGCAACACTTTATTGCACTTTTTCTTCTTTCGAAGAAAAAGTGCAATAAAGTGTTGTAAAAATTGCAACTTTTGGAGAAATTATTCAGATGTGAATTCACAACACAAATTGATAGCGAATATAGAAGAAATTCAAAGCGCTTTGTTCGTAAATTTTAAAATAATAATAATGTTAAATAATAATTTCATACCCAATTTAAAATTTATACTTTGTTCCACTATACTTTTTAACCGGAAGCGATTTTTAGATTTAAAACACGTCTTAATGCGCCCTTGAGGTGATTACATCACAAAAACGGTGCTATAAAAGTCAGCATATTATTGTTATTATTATTATTATTATTAATGTAACTATCTCACTGTTTTTTGGCACTTCAAACTAACTTTAGTTAGTTTGCCAGATGATAGAAGACAATAAATTATATTATTGTAAATAAGTTTGGTCAGGCGTAGAATTCACGTGACAATAAAATGGCGATAGTTTAGCTACCTATCACAAATCATGAAAATCAATAGCTTAAAAGTTATATACAGTAATGGGGTTGAAATAACTGCTGTATACAAATGTGGAAATAACGGGAAAAGGCCCAAGTAGTATCCCAAGATAAAGCACTTATTAAATGTTACACTTTGCTGTGAACCAATCCTTTGGATTGAAACTAGCGAAACCATACTAACTCAAAATGGCCAATTTTTAGTTGACGTCTTTTGCCAGTGTACGAACGATTAAATTCGTTGTTTTACATAGTATATTCTAGAAAGTGATTTATTTTTCACCGTATCTGCCTAGCGTGGATGCTGCGAACATAAACAACCTCCACCACGTGGTCCCATCATCTCACGTTGTATTACCCACCGATGTATAATATAATTTGTTTGCACGTATGCAAATTAGCCGCGGTTCAAGTTCGTTAGGGCGCTCCCCGCTTGCGCCGCGCGCGGGACGGGGCAACTTCTGCCCGGCTGAGATACGATCACATTGCGAGTGCGGCGCGAGGTAACAACTCTATCCGAACTAGTACTGGATGTATGAATACGTAATAAAGCCGCGACGGACGCGCGGATAATGTCGGATCGTGTGAGATGTGGGGGTGGCGCTTTAAATAAATAAACAAAATAGTTTCAAAGGTTAACTCGTACCTGTATTCATGTGCATGAAACGATGTGAAATATTTTCTAGTTAAGTGTTGAAAGTCGCTTTAGATTTTTTTAAAATATCTTTTTCTTCTTCGAGTGCCATGCCAGGTCTTTCCGACGTCGGCTATCTATGTCCTGTGCCAGACGGACAGACAACTCTCCCACCCCCCGAACTCTGGTCCATTTCTTGACATTCTCGAGCCAGGACATTTGAGGTCTTCCCACACCGCGTCTACCCTCGATCTTCCCATTTATGATGAGGTGCACTAGATCGTTTTTCTCGTTGCGGAGAATGTGTCCCAGATACGCCATACTTCTTCCCACTCTGGCTTTATGTAGCAGCTTACTTTTGGTGACCATATCAGTCCATGAGATCCGCAACATTCTGCGATGGAGCCACATTATAAGTGTTTCTATACGGTTTATTGTGTATTAACTTTGAGGGTCCAGGTCTCCACTCCGTATAGTAATATGGACCAAATATAGCACTTGACCATTCTCTGCATCAATTTTAAGTTGATGTTGTCATTGCAGAAGAATGGTATCATATTTGTAAAGAGTTTAAACATTATTTCTACCACTTAAATGAGATTATTTATAGAAAAATGTAGTATATTATACTAAAGGTATAAGGTAGTATACTATTTATTTAAGTTTATCGTTAATCCGAAGGTATACAATCTTCAAAATATGTCTGGATTAATAATGAATTATAAACAAGTGTACCGGGAAAAGCATTGTTTTGATTAATATGTATTCGATAAGTTAATATTTCATATTCTTTTATACAAAAGCAATAAATTTGGGGTTAGTTCACTATTTTGTTTTAACCCCTGTTTTCGTTGTTTTTTAAGCTTCCGATTGGTTTCGCTACAAGCAAGTATTTAACAGGTTTGTTGAATATGCACAACAAATAAAAAAAACACTAATATGATTTGAGCCGCATTCCTTTTTGGTTCGTGAGAATCTATGGATAGATTTGAATTTCGATGCCGCAAATAACGTTTTTTTTTTTCATTTTTGATTTATAGAATCAGGAAAGTTAACAGAAAACAAAAAGTGAGACATAAATCATTCATTGCGCGTACACAACCAAAAGTATAGCCACTTTCTTGGGCACGCAACGTTATAATTACTTATATGGGAAGCACTTAATTTCATATCAAGACAAGTTCGAGTATGCTGCGTACCTACCGAAGGCTATATTCCGGAGAGTCGATAAATCGTTATTTAACTTCGCCAGAGTTAACGGGACACCCCCGAAGCACCGCCGAGGCTTTTGGGGGCCGTAACAAAAATTGATCGGCCATTTGCGTGATAAGACGAAGCCAGAATCAAAATCGGCCTGATGAAACGACTAGCGAATTAAATTAACTTGTAAGTCTGCTGTTTACGGAATAATGTTCTTTGCTACTTAATTAATATCAGTTTATCTGTAATAACGAATTTATATTTAAGGTATTAAGATTAATTTTTGGATTACATATTACGAGTATATACGAAAAACATTTTTCTTCTTGTATTTTCGGGGCCTCAATTGCCTTTACAGTGGTGTAAAACTACTCAATGAATAAGATATTTATAAATTTAAGTTTTATATTTGCTATTGCAGTTTGATAAAGTTCAGATGTATGTCACACGCGCCTTACCAAAAGATGTTATAGAACGCAGCGGTGCCCTTTCGTCAGTTTCGCTCATCAAATCAAATCAAATCAGTTTATTGACTTATTTACACGTAATGTCTGTTGTCTATAATTATTTAACTCATTTGAATTGCTAGAGATGAGGATGCTGAGGATGATAGCAGGAAGAACTATTCGAGACAGGGTGAGGAATACGGCTTGCCGCGAGATCTGCAAGGTGGAGGATGTCGTGAGATGGGGCAGACAACGCAGAAGATACTGAAATGCGCACGTGCACAGGATAGATCCCACCAGAATCCCACATGCAGGCGCATCAGATTCCTGTCGGCTTCCGTCCCCCCGAAAGACTGCCGAAAAGATGGAGAGTTAGTTAGGAGTCAACCTCCCAAGAGAGGCCAGCCTGATTTCAGGAACAGACCAAAGGTCTATAAGGAGAAGAAGAATAAGAAGAAGAAGAATTGTAATAACTCATTTGAAGCTTTTTCTAATTAAATTAATAATAACAAACTTTATTAATGCCTGTATTAGATAAAACTTATTCAATTGCAAAAGGGAATTTATAGCTCTTTGAAATTGTATTAATAATAATAAAAAAACTAATATTATTATTTCACAATAACAAACATATTATAATGACGACATTAAAGTTATTGTAGTTATTTTAATAAAAACAAACTATTGTAATTCCTCCATAAGAGGAAACATATCAAATTGTAAAAACGATTTAAAGCTCTTTGTATTCACGAGTGTTTGTAAAAGTTTTTTCGAAACTTAATTAATTGCGTTTCAAAATCCATTAACCATTTCTCGTGATATTATTACCTACTCATAGGTTCATTATCAATAAGTCAACTGATTTATTTTCCGATCGAAATTCTGAATAACAAAGCTCTTAGCGATACCGCAGAGCCAAACTTTGCCATAAATTATTTAGTTTTAGATGCTGTGATAAATGTATTGAATTACTTCCAAAGTTCTGGCAATCAATTTATAATTCTTTATTGATTCGAACTGGGTCAACTGATGAATACAATGATATGCCGAATTCGTGTATTAATCTTGAAAAACGATAAGTTTAAATCTATTATTACCGGTTCGGTTATTGATAATTAATTACCTACTTCCTAAAAGATTAATCTAACGATTTATTATCGCTTTGTGAAAATTGTAATCTGATGACCGATCACACTGTTTCGTAGATATAAGATTAACATTAATATATTATGACGCCTTTGTATGTATGCATCGATACACTAAATTTAAATTTCACTGCAATCCCGAACATAAAAATAACATTTGTTTAACCACTTTTAAGAATACTTACATGTATGTATTTTTTTATTAAAGCATTTTCAAATGTGATCTAACGTAAGCAGGTAAAACATTCATTCCCATAAAACAAAAACAAAAAAGCTTACAGAAAATAGATGTGTTCATTCATAAATATTAGATATTTAATATAGAATTTTGCATCATCGGTCAGGGAACAATGAATAACAAGAAATATTCCTAATAATTTCAAATTAATTTTATTGTTATAAGATGACAGTGCACAAAATATGTAATGATCTTGTGCTGACTTTTATATGTGGGAGTGAAGCATGGAACTAGCAAAAGAAGAATAAGAGTATAATAAATGAAGACATGTAGCAAATCTAGAGTGTTAAATATAGTGAACGCAGTGCGAATGAAATTGTAATGAACAAAATCATGAAATAGTCATTAAGGTGGCTTATGCACAAATAAGAAAGAATGAAAAAAGAATTATAAAGTATAGGTATGTTAACAATGTAAACGGAACAAGAAATAGAGTAAGACCCAGGAAAACGAGGCGCGATCAAATCAATCAATTCTTACATATCAGCCACGAGAAGAGTCGGAGAAATCGACGGACAATGTTGAGGAAGAAAGGCAAGTATGTCAGAAGATATATGAGAAGAATAGTGACAATCCATTATTTCTGCCTACCCCTTCAGCCAGACGGCGTGATGGTTAGTTAGTTAGTTAGTTCTCAGTTAAGCATACAATGCATTTAATCAAAAGCGAAAGCTAAACGGTTTGAGTTCTACTGTTAACGTTGTTGATTATTTCATACTCTTTGAAATATTTGTTATATCGTGTAAATATTAAATTATTTTATATTAAATATTCGTTACATCATATAAATATGTGTTATATCTTATAAATATATTAAACATTACACCTAAAGTATGCAAG
Organism: Lepidostoma basale; assembly: GCA_022606425.2. Lineage (NCBI taxonomy): Eukaryota > Metazoa > Arthropoda > Insecta > Trichoptera > Lepidostomatidae > Lepidostoma > Lepidostoma basale. Next base: position 994,272 of record JAHDVF020001466.1, read on the forward strand.
CAATCGAATCACTTCATTTGGCAACGATGAAAGTAATTGAGAAATTGTAATACTCGTCTGGGCAATAACAAAAGACCGAAAGTGTAATAATGCGAAACGATAATGAAGAGTATTGCCATTGCGGATCGTTTTATGTCTCAAAGGTTTTGGGACCCACAATGGCCGCCCCCCGCTCTCGATTTCTTCCGAAAAGCAATTTATTCCAACCCTCGGAGGTAAGGGATGTTTGTATTATTACTTATGCCCCATCCAGAGGTGTTATACCAAACAAGAAAATTGGTCGTAAAATACTAAACGTAAATATTCGCGCGTTACATTGCTGTGCCCACACAGTAGTGGGTTAATAAGGTTCTAGATTGCCTTTATATCTACTTACTTACTTACTGATTCAACCAATGTTCACATTTTGCTTGTATTATTATTGAATTAATTAAAATGTATTTTTTTCTAGTCCATTGTTTTGGCCGAAACACCATGATACTTTAATATTATATGACTTTTAAATTAAAAAAACTTTGTTTTATGGGTCACAATTGTATTTTATTTTACGCGATAGCTGTTTCGTCTACTTATGTTTTGTTGGTTTTTTTTTTTAATTTAACAGTTTACTTTTTTCTATTATTTCTTGGACACTGATGTAAAACTCAATATTAAATAGTTTCTCCGAAAGGGTAGGCAGAAATAATGGACTGCCACACTTTAACCGATGCGGCTCTCCATCTTTCTCATTTCGCCCTTTTCATCCTTTCTTTTAAATAATTAATATGAATAAAAACGTCCGTTTTATAAAAGTTTTATTATAATTGATGGAATTACATGTTTTTCCTTTTTTAGGCATTATTAAATGTAATCAAATGTTCTATATTCATTATCAAATGTTCTAAGGTATTTTCAAATGTTCGTCTATTTAAGGCATTATCAAACGTTTCACCTTTCAAAGGCATTTAAAAAAGATCTATATGCTTTAGAGCTTTACAGTAATTCATAACCAAAGAATGGGGAAGCTCGCATAGAGTGAAACCGGTAAGCTCTCATTCTTAAAAATAAAGTGGTTGTATACCAAACACATAAAAAAAAAGTTTAATTAATTTGAAATATGTTCAACCACAAAGTAATAGCTTCTTATCAAAAAAATAAATTAATATTCGTTGTTGATGAAAAGATTATTTAAAATAATCTGTTCTTTTTAAATTAATTACTAACTAAATAACCGCCACGCCGTCTCTCCGAAGGGGTAGACAGAAAAAATGTTTTCTCTCCTTTCCTGCAATACTTCTCTGGCTTGCTCAACATTCAGAATCGTGTCATACACGTCCGTCGATTTCTCCGACTCTTCGAGAAGCCGACTTTTAAGCGTTGATTAATTTGATCGAGTCACGTTTTCCATGCTCTTCCTCTATTTCTTGTTTTTACAACGTTAACATATACTTTCTTCATTATTTTTTCCCATGTGTCAAAACCATCTTAATCATATAAATATAAAATCAATTGATTTTAATATTCGTCAAAGGCGAAAAAAAACTTTACGTATTTGATATGTGAAGTCTAAACTTTTTTTTTCATTTATATATTACAGTTTATATTTCATATTTCGATCCCATTATAAAAAAGTAAGCATTTCGAATAATTTTAAAATGGGTATCACACATATTTTTTTCAACATTAGTGGTTGCAAATATTATAAGTGGTGTTTTATGCCTCGTAAAGGTTTACAACAACCCTCAAGAGGATCCAATGTATTCATTGAATACCTCGATGGAAAGGTTCTGCAGGGGGAGAGAAGGTGCCTGAAATTTTGTGATAAGCGAACGGTGGTACTAATTCTTGAGGACGCCGAGATGGTTTCTGTCCCAGGGGTGGCTTGCAGCCATTTTTTGTTACCCTTAAACTGAAATTAATCACAATTACATGCTGTATATATTTTTAAAATCTGTTTAATGGCGTGATAGCCAATGTCTTTTATAGAATCATTAACTTTATTTTGAATTTTAAAAAAATTGTGTGTTTTTGTCAGCATGTTTCGATGGTTTTCTTAGACCTTCATCATAGAAAGAACGTTTGAACGGGAGAACCGTTATTGAGAATTATATTGTTCTCCCGATGATGAACGCGTAAAACCTTCGAAACAAGCATGAAAATGGAAAAAAACTCATAAAAAGTTAAAAAGATAAAAGGTTTTGTTTTTGTTAATAATAATAATAGTGAAAGGGTCATTAAAATGGTTTGGACTCGTGGATCGAAGGAGAAATCGATTTGCGTGCATGACACGATGTAAGCGTTATTTTACAACAGGTCGTTTGAAACCAATTACTGTATACAATTTGTAGCTAATCTATCGCAATTTTATTGACACATGAATTCTATACCAGATCAAAGACAGTGTGACAATCACACTGCCATCACCGGGAATCGAACCCGAGACCTTCGGTATGGCAGTCAGAGATCTTGCCATTCTGCCACGAATGTCGTCATGTTGAGTAACTGAGAGAGTGTGTCAGGAAATAATACATTTTCGCCACTCTTATTAGTATTGTGTATTATATTGGCCTACCCCTCGGAAAGACGGTTTAATTGTTAGTTAGTCAGTATAATTCTAGTTCTTCTTCAATTAAATATTAATTTACATGAATAAGCAAATATGCTTTTTCATTTTTAAAAAGTATAGCCCGCCTCTGGCAACCCTCTTGTAAAAAGTTCCTCCTGTTTACTCTAACCACATTACGGATTCTAATGTAAATCCCGCCTTTTATAAGGGTACCATTAATACGAAATAATGTCGGCAAATAGGCATTAACTGATTTTATAGCCCATATAGTATTAGTAACCATTTATAAATATTACAATATTCTCCGTAATCGTAACTTTTTTTAATTTAAGTAATTCGTAAAAAATTCGATCTATGAATAATGAAAAAACTGGCGTTTTGAAAATTTAAAAATGAATACTGCTATTTTACTAATATGAGTATATTTAATATGAAATGTTATGAAATTATTATCGTTTTCTTGGTATGTAGTACTCTTGAAACATGCTCAGATAAACAAATTAATAAGAACCCTGCATCAACGTGAACCTGAATGCTAGACAGTCTACATTGCGATCAGCTAAGTCTTCTGCGATCGGTAGATTGAGTGTGCCAAAACGTTGTCCAAGCACAAACTTTGGCGACCGAGCCTTCGCGGTAGCCGGCCCTTCAGCCTGGAACAATCTTCCAGCAGACCTTAAGTGCATTGAGAATCAATCAAAGTTTAGATAGAGTTTAGATTCAAATTATTATTTCCTGACAGGAAGGGCTGATCGACTACGTTAGGTGCAGCCTTATATATGTTTATTATTATTGTTATCATTATTATTTTTATTTGTATCTAGTCGATAAAACGGAGCATCTTCTACAGCACCCTTGAGATGAGTATTTCATAAAAATGGCGCTCTATAAATTATCCAATTTATTATTATTATTATAAGTGGAAAAAACAGAGTTTTAAATTATAAAAACTAGGATGTTAATGTTCCTTTTTAGTGTGTGAATCACGTCTTATTAATTACCTTTAAAATCCCACCTTATTACGTATTCGATTTTAGTTACAGAAGCTATTCATAGGGCTATAAAATACTAGTGGCTACTCAGTTTGCGTGAACCTAAAAAAATCTGTGAATAACTCCCCGCGTAGTCACTAGCCCAGTGGGCAGTGCCCAGCGCTAGGCAGGTACTATCGCATTAATCAAATTTACTGACCATTACAAATTCACACGAAGGGAACTCCTTCCACTTGTACAAAAATTTACAAATGGCACCCATTCCCGTAATTAATGACTCAATTTAACTATCTAACTGGCATACTTAATTGTCTGGAGGATATTTTATTATTTACTATCATTTTGGGGCTCTTCCAGCGGTGTTCTTATGGCGTGTTATGTAATTACCACAAATTAAAATTAATGTAAGTACTTACGTAATACCTTCTCGGTGCTGCGACTCGTGATTTAGAATCTGTTTTATTCAAATGTCCGAAGCTTACCTGCAACAAAAGAATTTGTACTTTAGATTTTTAATTACACACACGGGACTATGAAATTTAAAAAAAAAACGCCATGGACAAAAAATGTTCCGAAATTAATTTTTAATGCACCGCTCGTCTGAGGGGTATAATTACATGTAAATTGCGATCAATTAAACCTATCTATACCATGCTTAAAAGCTATTTTTAATACATGCTAAATATGCTTAAAAAATCTCCCACACTTCCTACGAGATTTAAAATGTGATACAATTACATGGCGAGCTTTAGTGTTTTAAAATCCTCACCTCAATTTTAAATTACTTAGTTTGCCTGTATATCTAAGTATGTGCATAAAAATACATTGAAATATTTTAAACAAGTTTTGAAAAACATTGCATTTTTACAACACTTTTCAAAGTATTGATAACTTTTTACAATGAAAAAGGATGTGTACTGTCCGAAACATGTTTGTAAAAGGTGAAAAGTAGTGTTCACTATCAAAATAAAGAAAGAAACGAGAAAAGTTGTTCTTTAAAAACATCGTTAAATTTAACTTATTGAACGCTAAGGCATTAACACTGTGGAATTCCATAGTAATATACTTAGGAAATTGAAAATAACTGTGTTTAATTCACTAATTATTAATATTAATAATTAGTGGATTAAACAAAGTTATTCTCAATTTCCAAAGTATATCGTTAAATTTCATTATTTCTATCAAGGTTTTATTAAAATCTTTATATTAATTAATACAATAAAACTTTCAAAGACATTAAAATACAAATACATAAAACACATTACGTTTGTTTCATATAATATTATGCAATAATATTTATGCAATAAATACTTTGTTATGAAAGATGAGAAAACACGAAATAATCGGGTGCTAGCACGGATGGCTGTCGGGGGGTATGAAGGGGTGTGTTTTGAGGAGGAACGTGGGGCCGGGGTGGGTGGCGGTGGCGAGGGGGAGCGTGTAGAGAGCGGCTGGACAGATTAAACATCGTGCCCAAATGAACACGCCATAATTTATCGATATTTCGATACACGTAATAAGCGGATATGCCGTGTTGCGTCAGTCTTGGCAAACCTTTGAATTTTTTATATATAAAAAATGCATTGTTACCTGGATGAATTCGTCATAAATAAAATAAAAAAAGGGTCACGTAGATGGTTCAGACATATGGACTTTAAAATGGCTAATTATAAAGTTAGTACTTCATACGAAAATTTTAATGTATGTGTCATATATTTAATAAATTAATTATCAAATTAGATCAATTAGAATTAATAAGTGTTTAATTCACTTTTATTTATAAAATATTTTTCCACACTAAAAACATTAATCACAACATGTTTCGGATGTGACCTGCTACATCCTTAGGTGTAAATATATCACTGATTTAGCAGTGAAAGTGGATTTAACAGTAATATTAATTCTATTCCAAATTACAACGGAATTCTATTATGTTAACGCTTTAACCTTCAATCAAGTAATCAAATCATAGTTATAAAAAAGCAGTATGTAATTTTTATGTCGATATCGCTAAAAGAAGCTAAAATCTCATAAAATAACGTTTTTTATAATTTTATTTAGTCAGTTAATAAATTATAATTTATTATAGAAATCGACAGTAAGAAATAATAATTAATGAATTACAATCAAAGATAAGCCGTATATAATTCAATTTCGCTTAAATTTAGATGGACAATTCTACATTCAATGGGTTATTTAAAAAAATATGTATATTTAAAAAAAAATTACATTAACGAATTCCTACTTAAACTTAAAGAAAATCTGTGTTTTTTCTATTAAGAAGTTTTACATTTGTACTGTATTATTATATACAATATAATAGTCTTGTAGGGGGAGTTAGGGGGATCCTATTGACTCTTCGAGCGGTGCATGGCCATGATCGTGGTGATGGCCATGCTACGCTGGAGGATTGATCTGATCCCAAGTACCTATCCACACCTCCTCGACTTTGGTCTCCCCTGGAAACTATGCGAAATGTTAGAGATCGAGTGTGAATAACCTCGGTGGATAATATTGATGCATAGGCTAACGTGGAAGGACACCTCGCCAACCCATCTGGCAAGCGTGGCGTGGTAATGCCAACCACCCCCCCTATGACATGTCATACATGGAGAAGTATGGGGGAGGCCTATCTCCAGCAGTGGACGACAACGGCTATTAAAGAAGAAAGAATAATAGTCTTGTAGTACTTAAAACGAATATTTTACTTAAATAAGTGCACATACTGTTTATCAAGGCAAAACATTAATATTTGTTGGTGCATTGTCAGCGAAACCAACGCTTTGCCACACCTGAAGGTTTTGTAGTAGATTTTCTCCGACATTACCAAAAACACAACGGCACTGCGGGGCAAGTCAATATACAGAAATATACATACGTATGAAGTACCTATGTACATAAAGTACGTACATAGAACATATTTTGTACGTACGGATGTATTCACGTAGCCTCACAACACGATGATACATATTGTGTGAAGTCACAAAGCTACCTCCCTCTCTTGGTATGTGTAAAACTCATATACACAATACATAGAAATAATAATAAGTACGAAGGTTTTACAATTTATTATGTGATAGAAATCTACCTGCAATTAACACACAAATTAAAAATCTTTAATTTTTCAGATTATGATGACTGTTCACAAAACTATATTCATTTATAAAAAATGTTACAAAAGTATTTACGTACTCTCTTAAATCAGTATTACATAAAGAAAAAAACATTTGTTAAAGAAAAACATAGTATTTTGTAAATTGAAAAAATTTAATTATGGAAGTATATGAAAGTAATTATGAAAGTAAACCTAAAGCATTAAAAAAATAATATTCAATTTGTTTAACAAACTAACAATGTGGAAAGGTTAACCCAGTGGAATTTCACAATAACATTTTTGATGAATTATAACAGGTTTTTGCACTTTTGAGTGGTGTAATTAATATAATCTCAATTTACTTAATAGTGGAAAATATGCGTTTAATTCATTATTAATTATGATCCAATATTATTTAATTTTTGAAAAAATATATTTGCAAAACTGTTTTTAGAATTTTGTGTGTAAAATTAAAACTTTGTTTAAAGCTTTACTTACATTATATTGTTTTTATTTTCTCACATTTAAAACATAGTGTATGTTTGTACTGATACGCATTCACGAAGATAAGAGATACGAGTATGTTTGTATTTTTTTGTAGTTCTGTAAAGTAATTAAAATGGAAGGAAGTCGAAATGTTTAAACAATAAATGGACTGGTAGGAGCCGTGAGAAATGATATTTTACACAGATCTAATCAAAACGCGCTTAAAAGATAAATCTTCACGAAAAAGTAAGACAGCAATATAATGCTCTCACGTCAATTTCGCATCATTCAACAATCGCCCGCAGGCAAACGATTCTCATATCTTTACAATACTTAAACAAGTACACATTTAGCTTTATTTAATTGGATTCATTACAATAATACACGAATTATAAAAACATTTCGATACACGATGCTCGACAGCACGCGGCGTTTTACTGCATTTTGTACACGGAGTTGAGGCCGTAATAGATTTTGTAGCTCGCGAGGAACAAGTGTAGGTATTCAATAATGTTTTTACTGCACACATTAGTTGAATTTATCGCTTTATTTTCATTCAAGTAGCAAACAGCGTTTACTTTTGTACCTGTCTGTACGCGAACAGGTAGGATGGTCGAGCATTGTATGCTAAGTAGCATTTAAACAAGAGATTTATTCGAAATTTTAAACAAGAAAATATTTTCACCATGCGCTTGCGATGTATTGCAACCTATATTGATCACACTAAAGCTTCATTGGGATAATTTTCTAATGAAGTGACATAGAATTCAAATAAAATAAGTTTATTACTCTCAAAAGACAATGCAAACATATTTACAGTTTAATACATGTATTTGAGAACATAAAAAAATACCAGGAACACATGAGAGATGGTTCGACTTTAGGAAGACAAGGCACATTCTAAAGTCAATAGTTTTGTATTCTAAACGTACTTTCACTTAATATAAAAGACGTCGATCATCGAAGCTATCATGTTCAGTAGTTTAATTTTTCTCCTCACCAGCATCACCAGAGGAATTGACATTATTTGTTTATTTTTTCTTAATAAAACTGATTTTTTAACATTTAGTCATTTATGGCTTTTGTGCAGAAGGGGCGAGGACCACATCATCCAAAAAACAATAGATGCGGGAAAGAGAGGACGGGCTTGGCCACTGGCGATTTGGCTGTCAACCCTCAAATGACATGGAATTGCTGCAGATCGACAGCGGGGTGATCCAACATCAAGAAGGCTGGCGCTGTTCTATACGGAGAGCCGACCCAAAACAATGGGAAATGTTCGGAAAGAAGAAGAAGAAAATATTAAATGCGTCTACAATGTGGAATTCAAGTATTCAGATTATAATGTAAATGAAAGAACGCGTCTGTTTTCCATAAGTTTCATTATATTTTATGAGAATGACATAAATTGCCATGTTATGGCAATATCAGTTGTACCTACGTTTGGAATTAACGTAGATATATCAACGATACAAATAAAGTTTATACCATTCTTGCTATAGCAACGTTTATACCATTCTTGCTATGACGGTATAAAACGGTAAGACGGTAAAACATTTGAGCCTATCAAAAAAAAAAATAACTCAAAAATATAATAAACAGTGTTTAAATTTATAACAAAAAAAACAATAATTCTTATTTATTATCCCAGAGTTAATTCATCAAGCTTATTAAAAAAAAATAAACTTCTGTTAAAAGCCAAGGTTACTTGGATAAAATGTCTATTTAATTTTTTTCATAATATAATATTTTTACAATGTGTGCGTCATTTCATTCATTCACTAAAACTTAAATACGTATTATATTCAGATGCTATCGTGTGATATGTGTGTGCGTAAGACGGTAATAAAACTCATTCCGTCTCACTTGCGGCAACCATTTTTGACGACGTGCTACAGATTTCCCACGAATGACTAATGAAATTCAACTTACTTACATTTTCAACAGGCCTGCGGCGATTTGCCAGTAAAGATAATTTGCGAAACACGTAGTTTTATCTATGACCCGCCCACCTAATGATTCGCTACCTGTACTACGGCCGCCAGCACTGCAGTCTTGCGGAAGATTCCAACTTAGTGCACTGCTATCCGAGCCAATTAAAATTTAAAGGTATTTCGAATACGTACTTTAGAAAACTCTTACTAATTACAAGTGGAAACGTGACTCGTATACTGTTATCAATTGATTATTTCGTATTTACATAGAGGTGAAAAATTTACGTACACTTAATTAACCCTTTGACTGCTAAAGAAACGTTACTTTATCTGTCATCGCTACACGGCACATTCTCCGTAGACGTATTTTATATAAAATATAACTTTTAAATTGATGTTTTCTTATAAACGAAAACATTATAGCAATTATTGATTACATCAGTATCTTCATCAAATATCAAATAATCAAAATACACACTAGAGATCCAGACACGCCCGACATATTCTAACTAAAGTCATAAGTAAAGGGCAAAAAAACTATTTCATTATGATAAATAAATTGTAGGACTTCTAGGAGATTATCTCGAGTCTAAAACATTAGAAAATTGACCGGTTTTGAACCTTTATATGCCAGAAGATTCAAGTCTAAGTTCAAGTTTATTGATAAGCTGTGAAGAAGCGGGTCTTGAAAGTGTAACCTAATCTAGCCTAAAATAAATATTTAACACGAATCAAAACATCTGTTTTCTAGATGTTTCATTATATTTTACGGGAACGACATTACATAATGCCTTGAAAACACGTCATTCACATAAAGTATAAAAAATCATCTGGAAAAACAGAGGTCACTCATATTAAATATTTAATATGGAGTTTTATGTCATTTATCAAGAAACAATAAATGACATAATCTAACCTAACAAAACGTCGAATAATACGATTAATGCTCTTTGTGTCATTAATTTATAAATGAATAAATGTAGCAAATGCTTAAAGAGGTCAAAACTAACATCTAGATGAAAAGAATGTTAGTAAACATGAAAATGAAATGCCTGAAAAAATTATCGGATGATGAACGCGAAGTTTGCGAAACGCACTTTAATAAGTTTGACGGATCTATCTGCAGACCTAGAGTTATCGTAATAACCAGATATTATGTTTTAAAAGTATTATTTTTTCAACTTGTGTCAATCAATATCCATTTGTTTTGTCTTAAAATATAAACTGTCCCCTAACTTAATCAATAGCCTTAGAGCAATAAAACACCCTTAACTCAATACTTCCATCTAAAAATCCTTTCAAAACTTAATAAATTGATATGTCTATTGTTATCTCCCTAGTACTAGTCAAGTTAACTAACACATGTCATATATAATTCTAGGTTCTTGCACTCAGTTAATAATTTTGGTTAGTTTATATCGTTCTCCGGATGATGAAGGTGTAAGCCTTCGAAACATGTCGAGAAAAATAAACTCAAAAGTGGAAAAAAAACAGTGTTTTCATTCATAAAAAATCGTCATTATGGAATTTCAAAGTGTTAACGCCTAAGTTTATCTAAAAAATTCTAAAACGGTTAGAGAGTAAAGAATAATGAGCCTTCAATGTCCCAATTTTGTGTCATTATAAATGATTAATAATAACACTTTATAAGTTGTACGTTTCACTACCAGTTTCTTGCTAAGTATCAATATAATTTCGTTCAACGTACAACAGCTTATTTAAGTAAATAAATGGGTTGAAAAGATGATTGCGATTAAACAAGCAGCACAATCAATTTCCCATCATCTCTGCAATGCACATGACCGGGCGATCACTGCGCTTCAATCTTATACTGCTGAAACGGCCGAACCGGTTGCGGGATCATAAACACTGCGGCGGCCGATTCCCGTTTATTATAAACTATGAAATACTCTAACCAATTGTTATGTTGTATTTATTACTATGCGGCCGTATAAAGTGCGCGCCGCATCGCATTATCACACAATATTTCAGCCTACGGTCAGTGCAAATAGATGCGTCATCGTAAAATCTGCTTTACGACTTAACAAATTCCAGTTTGAAGCGGACGGGAGGTTTATTGCGTAATATAAACACAATAATTGTGAAAATTTATATATTAATCTCGTAAACGACCGAGTAACACGTGATAAATCTCATAGTTCCCAGAGCGCCTTGTACTTCGGTACAGACTAAGTGCAGGACGGAGCCATAACCGTGATATATGTAGGTACGTACTCCGCTAATTTTATTGAATGCTAACTTGAAGCGCGTTTACTACTGTTTCCATCAAACTTCCAACCATGCAATCAAATAACTTAAATTTGCAATTAAGTCGCTTCAGTAAAATTAAGTAATATTTACGATGTGAATATATTATAATATTCATCATCTTCAAGCTCCCATTCCCAATCAAATGCAAATTAATCATTTATTAATTTCTATATAAATTATGTCTTTTCAAATGTATGTTTTTTCTAAATTACATTTATTTTTATTCTTTATATTATCATCATGTATTATTATTTATTCGTTCTTACTGTTAAAAAATAATTGTTAGTACCAACTTATAACAAATAGCCCAGGTTAATTTTTAAATTTGAATTATTGTGTCGAATTTTAAATGCGTTTTTTATTAGTCTTTCTTTGTTTAGTTTTTATTATATTTTTACACCTGAAGATGGAGGTATCCTCAGAAACATGTCGTGTTTTTTAATATATTTTTAATAAATAGTAGATTAAACAAAGTTTTTCAATTTCCTAAGTTACTATGGAATTAATTACTACGGAATTCCACAGTGTTGCTGCCTTAGCGTTCAATAAGTTCATCATTTTTTTTCTTCTCCTTTAAGACCTTTAATCTGTTCCTATAGTTCGTCTGGCCTCTCTTGAGAAGTTGACTCCCAGCTATTCTTCCATCTCTTTGGCGGTCATCCGGGGAGACGGTAGCCAACAAGAATCTGGTGCACCACAACGTGTGCATTCTGGTGTTTTTTACGTTGTCTGTCTCATCTGACAATTCTTCCACTTTGCAGATTTCGCTGATAGACGTGTTTCTCTCTGAAGAGTCTTTCCTGCTATTGTCCTCAGCGTCCGCGTCTCTGCCACCAACTTTATTTATTTTTTTCAGTAAAATCGTACAGAATTAATTAATAGTCCATTATTTTGCCCAAAACACTATGATACCTTAACATTTAAATTAAATAACTATTAAATTAAATAACTTTTTCCCAGAAAGTTAACGCCTAAAGTTTATCTAAAATGAAATAACTTTGTTTTATGTATCACAATTGTATTTTATTTTACGCGACAACTGTTTCGTCAACCAATGTTGACATCACCAGGTGTTACTTTTAAACCGATCGCTTTTTAAGCGGTCACATTTAGATTTTTAGATTTAAAACACGTCTTAATGCGCCCTTGAGGTGATTACATCACAAAAACGGCGCTTTAAAAGTTAGCATATTATTATTATTTATTATTATTACAATACTATATCAAAATGATGATGTCAACATAAGTTGACGAAACAGCTGTCGCGTAAAATAAAATACAATTGTGATACATAAAACTAAGTTATTTAATTTAACAGTTTAAATTATTAAATAGGATATTTGATACTGCCTTCGTAAGTTGAAATGCGTGTAAACAATAACAAAACTTCTAAAAGATCGACGTTTTTATTTATACTGTAAGAATTATTTTATATAATTATTTATGATTCATAAAAATGATTTAAAAAAAATTAATGCTTAAAAATATGCAATACGTAGCTTATTTTAGATATTGTTTCTGTAAAACATTTTTGAACCATCGATTCCAATTCGGTACATAATCGAACCACCCTCGTTCGGTACCTAAACGGCCCACAGGGTTAGTATCCAATGGCGTTAATGCACGCACAGGCTAGTAAATAATATTTGATATTTGTCATGTGAGTAATGGGTCTCGGGGGCCCAGTACACAGCGGCCCGGGGCGGACTATTATGTGGAACAATCGCCATGGATGCTGTAAAGCAATCTTATCTGAACATTGCGTGATCTAACACCGCATAAGATGAAACATTTGTTATCGTTTTTTGTAACGATACGGGAGAGCATTGGGAAAATATTTATTGCCTAATCGTGCCAATAATTGTTTTATTTTTAATTTTTTAATTTAATTTAAAAAGTAAGAAAGGAATGAATGCGTGATAAATAAAATCACTAAGATGGTTTGGACATATGGAACGAATGGATGAGGGAAGAATGGTTAAAAAGATAGGTATGTACAAGTAGTGTGAATGGAAAATGATGTCGAGGAAGGCCAAGGAAGATGTGGCATGACCAAATTAATCAAGGCGGCCATGTTCGAAGTAGGAACAATCGACGAGCGTGCATGTCACGATGTGTGAATGTAGAAGATGCGCGAGAGTTATGTCAGGATAAAACAATGTGGCGATTTATCTTCTCTTCCTACCCCTCCGGGGTAAAGACGTGATGGTGAGTTAGGTAGTTACTTAAAAAAATACTTTATTACAATTAAAAGATACGTAAAGAGACTATATCGGTAATGCTTCCGAAACCGGACAATAAGCTAAACACGCCGGTGGATTATAAAATAGAGTTGATTGTAGAAACAATTTTACACATATGAAAGACAAAAATATATATTTTTTAAGACTTTTATACTAATTTAAAAAAATCAATAAGTTTGGGATTCAGGATGTCTGAAGAATCTGTTCTGGAAGAACAAGCACATGTGTATCGACAGCAAGGTCAGAATGTATAAGACATGCGTGCGACCTATCGTGACGTATGCTGTAGAGACGCGGGCTGACACTGTACGAACCAAGGGTTTGCTAAGAACATCCGAGATGAAGGTCCTAAGATCCTAACTGGGATCTTAGGACCTTCATCTCGGATGTTCTTAGTAAACTCTGCGAAATCGTGCCCGTAACGCAGACATAAGAAAAACTTGCAAAATAGAGGATATCGTTCGGTGGAGTAGATCCAGAAGAAGATACTAGAGGGACCATGTAGCCAGAATGGATGGTGACAGACTCGCATATACGTACAGCCGCTTACGAATTCCCCTCCGGATGTCGCCCACTTGGAAGACCGCCTAAGAGATGCAGTGACAGCTGGCCCTCATAACCCCAGGAACCCTGGTTTCTGTGCCACAGATCGTCAGATCTATTAAAAGAAGAAGAAGAAGATGGACCTCAACGCCTTTTCTGTATAGTTACCCCGATGAAGCTTCTTAAATACAAAATAAATTATATACACAAAATATTGAAGTGTTTTATTTAGATCTATAACTTTTTAATTTTTAAATGGGTTAAGTTACTGAAATCTCTTGATATAGCCAACAGTATTTTGACAGCATCATTAAACATGATTTTTTAGTTTTTAACAATTGACTCTAAACACCGCTATAAACTGAAAATAATTATTATATTAGAGGATGAATAAAAACACTATTTTTTCTTAAGTGAATGAGAAAAATCATTGAAACATGTCGAGATACATAAAACCAAAGTAGAAAATATTTTGTTTTAATTAATAAAAAATACACATCATAGATTTTCACAGTATTAATGCTGTAAGTTTATCAAGAAGTAATAATTAGTAGTTACTTTACCGTTATTGTTTAAAACACCAATTACTATGTATTATATTGTCACTTTTATTGTCAAAAAGTACTGAAATAAATATAAAAAAACCAAATGTTTTAGAATTAATGCTTTTGATCTTTTTATAGTCCTTCGTTAATATAACCAAAATTAGAGAGAAATTCAGATATTTATGTGGATACTAAAAGCCTAAGTTATTTATTTATTTGTTGGAATGAAACTCAGCTAAAAGGAAGTTTTATGAATCCAAGGAAATTGTGAAAATAGGGCTTGATCAATAACCACATTCGTGTATCGAAAATAAACAACAAAATAACATTAACTGCCAAAGTTCCGCTTGTAATCAAAACTGGGGAGTTGCCATTATGGAAAAGTTTTCGCGGTTTTCAATAGCTATAAAAATTGGTAAACATGCTTCACATGTTAGTTTGGCTTGTGAATATAAGTCGGGTCCAATAAATCCGAAATTCAAGTTGGATCAACCGAAATTAGTAGTCGCAAAAAATCTAGTTCAGAAGACGTTATGCCCGTTTATAAGATGAGAAAGATACTACAAGAAACGAACTAAATAAACAAGAAAAACAAAGATTTTTATTCGTATTTTCTATGTTTAGTATTCCGTAAAGCCCACACGACTAAACAAAGCGGATATTTTATTTCTACATGTATGAGTAGGTACATTTTTCTTTCGACGGCCCAACGCTTAAAACAGAGTTGCGAAACTCTATCAAAATGTGGATTCCTTTAATCTTGAAACGATTCGGTGATGGCTATCAACTGTGAAGTTAAACGAGCCGCTTAAGTATAAATAAATTCTTCTAAAATACATCAGTTTTATTGTTTATAAAGTATACAAAATTAAACAAACATGTGCACCTCTAGAGAAAGGTTTAGCTCAAAGAAAGCATTCACGGCGAAGTGAATTACGATCTAAAAGGTGAACGGAGATAAAAATCGTTCCAGTTGCGTTAGATACAATTACAGTGGCCGTTATATATTCGGCAAAAACAAAACGAATCTGGCAATAAAGCTCTCCTCCCCCCTTTCACGTTTCCATTAAAATCGAAACATCGCCACGTGCGAATGATTTAGTGAGAAGCTTAATTAAAGAAGCGCATACAAATTAAAGTGTACAATCGTTTACCCCGTCTAGCTACAAGAGCTTACTAATAAGTCTTTAAATTCAACTTGATTTAAAATAATGGAGTTCAATTGATAACCGAACACCACTTTTCATTTTACTGCACTAATATTCTGAACTTTGAAGAATAAATATCCACATTTTTTAAATGCACAGAAATCAAAAACTTTTGGTTCAACCTGAACATGACACATTTAGAAAATAGTATAATTTAATCGTGTATATTTTTTTGAACAATAATGTAAAATTTCACACTTATGGGTTTAAGAAAACGTTTGTTTTCTAGAAGTTTCATAATTTTTATAGGAGTAATCCATTTCAGCTTGCTGCTGCGTTATCAAATGTTTTATAAAATATTAAATTCTGACATTTGATAATGACTTTCTCGAAATTTATTTAACATCTTTAGTAAGGCGAAACATGATATAAAAAACGTCTAGAAAACAGACGTTTTCATAAATACTGAATACATACTTTGATTACTATGAATATCATATGAAACTTTCGAGATCGAAACCGGTTGGTATTTTAAATTATAATGTAAATGTGTTTTCTATTATTTAATGTGTAAACAATTTTATAAATAATGAAAATAAAATAAAAATTATTAATAATTTTGCTGTTCATTTTTAGTGTAAAATCTACTTATTAATTATTTCATTATTTACAATGAACTTCTACCAAGAAATTTCAATCAACAACATTAATAATTTAAACAATTTTACACTTGTTTTTTTTTATTTCCAACTAATGCAATTTTATTTATCTCGACATGTAAAATGTTATCTTCTTATAATATATTTATAACCGCCATATATCGTGGCATTATCCACGTTATATAGTATGATGTATAAAAAAAACGTCTTACTATTTTAAATTAAACTATTTTATGTAAAGTGTTGTTGTAAGAGAAGAAAATGCTTGAATTATCAATATTATTTTGATTTAGTTTTCCTAAATAGTACTTTTTGTAGTACACTTTAAAATAAGCAACTTCTGATACATAAAGTCCGCAATCTACATTCGCCCCTGAATCGTCGGCCAAATAAAAGTAGATAGGCAATAGCTACATACATTAACTTGGCGAAAATAAGTTTCCAAGTGCCCGATGTAAGTTATGTTTATCGAAAAGCCATGCCCGTAATTCGGGAATTCCAAAGTCGCTTCTGGTCTAAAAATTTCTGTGGAAACCGGGACTAAATTAGCTGACTCGCTGAAAAAATATTGTCAAATAAAGTAAACCGTTTCTGCTTTCAGCGCTGTTTCTGTTAAGGATAAATATTTTCCTAGGCATGAATATTTAAATGAACACTGTAATAAATTCACGATTTTTCTTTAACTGCTTACATACTGTATAATATATTTTTTGCAGGAAACAACAAAACATAATTTTACTTATTTTTTCAATTTCACTAATTCATCTTTTTTGATGGATGAGTTTGCATATTTAGGTAGTGTGTTTACGAATGACGCACTTAAAGTCGCGTTTACTGTCTAGAAAGACAATGACCATAATATATAAAACGCTGATAAGACCAGTCCTAACATATGCCTCGTAGACTTGAACGTTCACTAAACGGGATGAAAACAAAATATACTGCTTCGAAAGGAAGATCCTCCACAGAATCTTCAGACCCATTAAGAATGGTCAGACGTGGAGAAGAACATACAACACAAAACTCTACAATCTATTCCAGGACGTCAGCGTGGTCAAGTTTATAAAGATTAACAGACTGCGCTGGCTAGGGCACTTGCACCGCGTGGGAGATCTGGAGCCCCCCAAAAAAGTGTTGTATGACAATCCAGCAGGGCGAAGAAGCATCGGTAGGTCAAGACTGCGATGGCTGGATGGTGCCGTGGTAGATGGTCGGGTTCTGGAGCAACAAGACTGGGAGGTGGCGGCCAGAGACAGGACGGAATGGAGACGTTTCTTGGAGGAGGCCAAGACTCACCAAAGGTTGTAGCGCCAGAGAAGAAGAAGTTTACAAATGATGAGCGAGTGGAAAGAGATATTGAAAGAAGGGTTGGGGTAGCCAATAAAATGAATGGTGCATTTAAAGTTGTCATCGCAAAAAAAGCTTTTCCAAAAAAGCTAAAATGGCAGTGCATAATGGTGTTTTTGCACCGGCCTTTATGAATGGAAATAATGCATAAAGCTGGAAAAATAATTTATAAAAGTAGAATAAATGCAGTAGAATTAACATCCCTGTCTCATTTCGTCATTAGGTATTCTATTATATATTGTTTTCCGCGTATTCTACTTAGTGACCGCATTTTTACGGCATTTATCCTACAATCAACTGTCAACTCCAAGCTTCACTTCCATACATAAGGGTCGGCACTAGAAATCTATGAATATATATTGTACATTCCTTTATGCGTTATGACATGTGTATGTATGTATATCTGTACTCTAGATGTTGTATGAGCCTATGAACACAGTGAGCGGGCTACATAATGAATGATGTACTCGCGTACCAATGTGATTTATAAGCGAACCAACAGCGACATCTTGTGCCCTTTAGGCAATGGGGTGAGTTTTATTTATTTACCCACACCAGCACGATCCGCCATTTTGAGAGAGTGCGAGTCAGTTAATTTAGTGGGCAATGTTCGGAGGGGGTGGTATTTGTGTGGGGGAGGCATGTTTAGGTGTCGCTAATTGCACGGGCGAACTAAAGAGGGTGACAATTAGAAACGTTGTAGTGTCGCTTTGCTTGTCTCGCGATGAAAATTTGCCGCTTGGTGTGCAATGCGACATATTTTTAGCGCACTCAGCTGCAAAGCTCCTACATAATAGTATATGTTTAAATAAAATGTTGTAAAACTGATTTAAACAGCTGACAAACTTAAGGCATTAACCCTGAGACATTCAATAAAACCATTTTTTTTTTTTTTGTATATAGTTTTTATCTATCACCCAATGATGGAAGTGTTAAACCTTTGAAACATATAGAGAAAAATAAACTCAAGAGTGGAAAAAACAGTAGTTTAATTAATAAAAAAATCGTTGATTTCAACAGCTATTAATTACAAAATTTACAATAAATTTAATTCAATATGTAGAATAAAAAAATATTATGCTAAGCTTAAAAAACAGTACTTTTATGGAATTTTACATCAGCATAAATACGAAAAGTGAAATGTTAAATAAAATTATAAAAATATTTTAAGAAAATACATTAAAACCTTATTAAAACGCGAAATGAAATTTGAAATTATTTATTGTTGCTTACAATGGTAAAAAAATATTTATAAGATACCTTAAGACACTTGAGGAGTCGAGGAGAAATCGACGTGCCTGCGATACACGATGTATGAATGTTAAGGAAGCGAGAGTCAGGAAAGTCAGTGATGCGGTTCATTCTTTCTGCCTACCCTTTAGGAGAGACGAGATGGTTAGATGGTTAGTTAGTTACGGATTTAAATCAATTATCCGGGTTTTAACCCATGTCTCCGGAATCATTTTGTCCCCTAGACCACCCCACCCAGTTCAAAAAAATTACTTATATTGTATGTTAGATTTTGAAACAAGTGAAAATTATAACATATAACAAAAAACAAAAAAAACATGACATTTATTTAACTGTTAAACTAATAGAAATATTGAGACATTAAGATCCATGTGGACGCATATAAATATCGTCCTTTTTCGTTCATGTCCTGATTTAAATTTGTTCATCCCCGTGAGCCCGTTTGTATTTCATGCAGTGGGGTAGTTGCTTTATTTTCATATTTCGAAGCACAAAGCGTAGTTTGTCAGTGCTCAAAAATTTACGACATTCGATAAATTCAAAAAAATCGTCGGAGCATCGTAAATTTGACTGCGCTTTTATTATGTGCAAATGGGTAAAAATGTTTGTGGCACTGATATAAGGGCCAATTTGTCATGATTGATAACTTATTTAACTAGTAATTCAAATCGAAATCACCATTTGTACGCGTTAAATAGCAATATTAATTAAAATTCATTTACTAAAAGGAAGATTTATCAGCTTTTTGTAAGCATTTTTGATATTCGTGAAATGTGAACTTTTGTAGAAGGTGGTTCGGACATATGGAGCGCATGAATGGAGAAATAATGGTTAAGAAAGTATAAGTTAATGATGTAAATGGAGTACGAGGCTGGCCGAGGAAAACATGGCATGACCAAATTAATCAAATTTTAAAGGTTGGTCATGTTAGAAGTCGGAATAATCGACGTGCGTGTGTGACTCGCTGTATGAATGTGGAGGAAGCTAGAGAGGTGTGCCAGGATATAGAGTGTGGCGGTCCATTCTCTCTACCTACTCTGTTTGTAAAAGTTTTATTATATCTTATGGAATTGACATGTTTTAAGAAATATTACAGCAATACAAAACATGTCATACCCGTAATATGTTTATAAAAACTTCTAGGAAACGAACGTCTTTATCAATGTAATATATTAGAAATAACGTTTTACGTCTATTTTTAAGAAATAATAAATTATAAATTAAAATATGATATAGATGAATGAGTTACAGAAATATTTAATAATATAATTCTAATGTGGCTTGGTTGTATGGGACGTTGGACGATAAAAAGATAACATCTGTCAGATCATGTAAACAATTTTAAAATATTTTAAATATGTATCTTAATATATGTATCACTGAAGAAGGACTGGTTGTCCGAAACATGTCTACGTAATTTTTTTTTAATGTAAGTGTTGTATATACAAAGTAGAAAGTTTAGAAATTAAATGCTTAAATGCGAACATTTTGACAGTTAAATCAATCGACGAGTCCACGTGCCATGGTGTATCAATGTAAATAAATGTTGACAGGTAATAAAAGTACAGTGTTTTCACACACATAGGTAAAATAAAAAATCTATTTTAAATTGTATTCTTTGCAATGGTTGTCTACCCACATGAAAGTCCCTTTAACGGGGAGGGGTGCCCTGATAAAGACAACAGAATCTTCCCTCCAATAAAATTCGCTAAAACGTGGTTTTATTTGATTACGGCAAATGTTTAATCCTAATGCCGGTCCCCACAATTTTTCCACCGGCCATATATCCTGCATTATCGCATTAGCTCCCGCCTTTATCACGGATTCCGGAAGTAAAACGGAAGTTGTCCAAATTGGATTGAAATCAATCTCGGAAAGGAGGGTGGAACTAAACGGGTGGGGGTTGACTGCACGGATTAGAGACCAGGTCCGATTACAACAATAAAAAACAATGCACAATGACCAGAAATTAAACACTGTTTGATATTTATTGTTGCAATTGAACAATGTTCTAAAACTCTATATTAAATCATTGGTGGTGGTCTAGGGGATAGGACGCTTGACTCCTGATCCAGGGGACATGGGTTCAAGGCTGGACACGACCAGATTCCTCCTCCATAATAATGAGCTTTTTTCTGCTCACATTGAAGATTGTAAAATAAATTCTAATATCATTGATGTAAATCCTTGATATTAGTCTTTAAAAAAAAATAGAATCTCATATTGGAGATTTCTTTAAATACGAAGTGTTGTAAATATTTTCTATATAAACAAAATGATTATAAGTATCATTTTTAAATTCGTAATACGTAAAATACTCAAGATGATAGGAATTACCTAGTTGGATGATTATTTTTTTTAAATGTTATTTTTTAAATTTTCTTCTATATTCGCCATACGTACTTTGTGTTGTAGTTGCTTCATTTCTCTTTTTCTTTTTTATACACTTTTTGTTTATACAACACTTACATTAAAAAATATAAATTTTTATTACATAGACATGTTTCGGACAACCAGTACTCAAGATGAAAGGAATTACCTAGTTGGATGATTATTTTTTTTAAATGTTATTTTTTAAATTTTCTTCTATATTCGCCATACGTACTTTGTGTTGTAGTTGCTTCATTTCTCTTTTTCTTTTTTATACACTTTTTGTTTATACAACACTTACATTAAAAAATATTAATTTTTATTACATAGACATGTTTCGGACAACCAGTCCTTCTTCAGTGATACATATTATAAAGATACATATTTAAAATATTATAAAATTGTTTACATGATCTGACAGATGTTATAAACTATTTGATGAAAATAATTCCATTAACAAATCAGTCATACATACATATAAAAATTTGTACTGTCACATAAAGCAATTTTCTGGTTGTGATATTTACCCCAAGAAATGGCGTCAACCTTAATTTATAACCTTGCTTTTTTACACAAATCAAACAAAAGTCCATAAGCGGCATTCCTTGTTACATTTTTACATGGTCTCGTCGAATTACTAAATTGGATTCACTTACCCGAGGCAATGCGGAAGACAGCCGAGCGATCCCTTTAGCCTAACCTCTAACCCCGATTGCCAATAAGATTATCTGCTACCCTGGTACTTCTGTGTACGTGAGGCAGTTGCTTGTATCGTTCCCCCGCTTCTTAAACATCCATGGATAGGGTGCAAATATTATTCACTTTACTCAACTTTTATTTGGTCTCTATATAAATCTTCCTTAAATCCTATGTATCGGATCCGACCGGATTGAGAAATATACGAATTCGGAAATTGCAATATTGACCATGAAGTAATATTTTGTGTGTCCATTCAGCGTATAACAATATCTTGTATATGAAATCATATATCTAATATTTAGTTTAGCGTATGACTTGTCATGCTTTTTACTTGAAATTTTATTCTTAATCAAACCTACAGGCATATAAACGAACGATAACAAAATATAAATACATAGTAAATAAGGTACGGAATGTATGTTATATATGCATAGTACACATATTATACAAATTCTTTAATCAAAAGATAAGGATACATCAAAAACATATTTTTTAATTGGTAAACTGCATTTTTTTAATAATGTGTTTTTGAGCATATGATATCAGATATGTATATAAAATGACTAATTATTAGTAATTTGATAGCTTTGACTTGTCTAGAAACATAATAATTGTTTTAGTGTTGTAGAATTTAATTTAATTCTCTGTACAACATTTTTGGTCTCAACTACATAAAGCAGTCAGAAAATGTCTTCGTTATGGTTATAAAACAATAAACATAATTTAAAAATACTATTATATATAAATATATAACATAATATTTATTTATTATATTATATTGTATTTTGTTTTCACAACACATTAATTGTTTTATCGAGCCATAATAGTCATAAAATGTGTTTGGTAGTTAATAAATTTATATAGATAAAACAATTAATACATTAATTGTACACAATAAAAAAATTATACATGTTATAACAATAAAAGCCCTAAAATATTACGTCAAAATATTCTCTAATTTAACATCAAAATATTGAATTCATATTTTCATTTCTAAAAATATATTTTTCTCGTTTATGAGAGAGAGAAAAAGAAACTTTGTTTTGATATTAATTTGGCGATATTTACCCCTGGGAGCGAGCTTCGAGCAAGGGTCTATCTGATTAGGTATTCAGAAAGCCCGCAAGCGTGTTCCAAACGCACTATAACCGCTGCAAGTAGCACTTTGCGCTTACTCAATCTAATAGAATCACTGGGAATGGATTTCCGATATTTACTTTGGTTTTTTCCCTCGATCTCCGGTTCACGTCGGGGCTGGGGTGGCGCTGAGACCTCTAAGAGGCGATTGCATCTACAGTTTGTTTTGGCGGGTACACGACGAAGAGACTGAAGAGCGTAGATCCAGGAATCTTGTTTTTCTTAGGGCTAAGAAATCAAAGTGCTCATTACGTAAGCAAGATTAATCGATGCAGTCCAATGATGTCGTATTTTCGTCAGTATAAACTACAGCGACTTAATCAAAGTAATTTGACAATAAGACGAATGAATTTTTATTTGTATCAAAATATAAATAACGTGAGAAATTTGTTTCGCCTTATGAAGGTAAAACGTATTTTTTGCTAATTGGTAAAATGTTTTGGTCTATTTGATTGTTGCCGCACTTAATAATAATTAGTTGTGACATGAAATACGTTTGTACTGTTTTGTTGTCAAAATTATCAAAGTTTTTTCGTTTATAAAAACAATTTTGACAGATATAAATAATTTTTTTGTTCCAATGACTATTTGAATAAATTCTTCAACAATATTTTAAAGATTTTGCTGGTGTTGGATGGTTTTAAGTGCCTAACAACAGTTAATTAAAAAAACGGTGGATACGTGGATTATAAATTAAATAAAAGCAAATGTCCGGATCGTCCAGCTGACGACAAGTGCACCATCTAAAAAAACATTATGTGTGAAATTATTTTTATTTTGTTATTTTATTTTCATCATTGTTTTTTATGTTATGAGATGGTGTGATGGTTAGTTAGTTATTTAGATATAAAGTTCTTGAAAGCTTTAATGATTAACTTTATCCAGATAATTAAGGTCGTACGACCTATCCTTTCGACCAAGGAAGAATGATATGGGCTGATATAAATAATTCTCAAAAATACACATCGACAGCACAGCCCATGTCTGGGCGGAGTCTTGGGATAAATTTATTGAAAACCGAATGACTTAAGAACATGAAGCAATCAGACAAATTGGATTCATCCCCACAACATTTCGGAAACCTATTTGTCTAAACGAACCAACTATTGGGTATGGATCGTACTTACAACCAACGCACAGATATATCAAGCATCTATTCACATTAAAACAAATGAAGTTACTGGTGAAATTATTAATATGTACAAGTTAATCACCACTATGACGACTGCTTATATTATTTATGCCAACTTTTATAGCGCCATTTTCGTAGTGTACTCACCTCAAGGGCGCATTGAGGCGTGTTTTAAATCTATTATAAAACCAAACCCACTTTATTTTCTTTGATAAAACAATTATAAAGTGGTGAAAAGTCAAGTAGAAAAGTGTCTTTGAATTATTTTGAATATTGCTACGCGACAAATTAAGTGTTTTATATGAAAGTAAAATACAATATTTAATATTAGTAAATTTTTGATGAATACGATTTTTGACACATCTGATAGGTAGTTTTATACTATATTTCAGGCAATAAGTGATAAATATGGATAACTATATATATATATATATATGTCTTAAAGCTCAATTTAATACTTTCGTATTAATTTTAGTGGCATTTAAAAAAATAATATTAATACACTTCAGTGTATTAATATTAATATTATTACATTAATAAACAAAATACCCTGTCAGTGTCTTTTGTAACCCTGACAAAGCTTCGGCGGAAGCAAAACCTGTAAGTAGTAACAGTGGAGGGACCTGACACGGCACCGAAAGAAGAAAAAATTGGTGATATCCGTATATAAAAATACTTCAGTTCATACATAATTTTAATATAGTCTACTGTTTTCAGTGAAAGAAATTAAAGAATTTTATTATTTTAAACACGACATATTTCACAATTAATAATATCTCCTTGGCGCCGTAACTTTTCACCTTGGAAATAGACTCCGAGATACCCGAGACATAACTAAGGAGACTAATTTACAGCGTTAGTAAAGAAAGCAGTCGCGGCAGTGACTCGAAGGGAGATATTATTTATAGTGTACAAGATACAGCGCCGTAACATTAGTGCAGGCTTTCAAAACTGCTCGAGACAGCGGAAACATTCTGGAATTAATATCCAGACTTCTATGAAATTTACACTTATTTCTAGCAATGATAATTTATTTTTCGGTATCCAAATTATCGTTAGAAACAAAATTTCAATCAATCAAATGAGATAATGGCGAAATTTTTTAAACGAAGGTGCTTCCAATTTGTGGTGTTTTACTATAATTCAAACATCCTGTGAGTCTGGAAAAGACACAAAATCGGCCAAACTTTCAACCACAATAGTAAGTGAAGAAGAGATATTGTTTTTTTAGGGTTAACCCTTCAAAACTAGCTTGCCCTTGATACGACGTAGAGGGATTATGACTTCAAATATATATTTTTTAAATTCAGTATCGCTAAAATTCATGTGCTTATATTGTTATAGTCAAAAGCTAAAGTTACCCTTATTTATTGAAGTGAAGCTTGGAGTTCTATTACAAATATATTTTAAGATATGCGTCACTGAGATGATCTGGACAAATACATATAAGGAATGGATGAGGAAGAATGGTTAAAAGTAGTACAAGTTGTGTGAATGAAAAATAAGTCGAAGAAGGACGAGTTTAATGTGGTATTACCAAATTAATCATTTACTAAAAGGCGACCGTGTTTGAAGTCAGCATGAGAGTTATGTCAGAATAAAACAGTGTGTCGATCTATCCTTTTTTGTTTACCCCTCTAGGTAAATAGTGTGGTGGTTTTAGAGTTAGCTGATTAAAATTGTAATCAAAATAATGATCATAACTCGCTTCGTAAATAATTTCGTGGGTATTGAATCTGTTAATAAAAAAACTGTTACCAGTAATGAGATACTCGGATGTTTATATTGCTTTTTGCTAGCCAATTGGTTTCTCGCTCACGATTTCTTCCCTTTTAAACTTTCAGAGGTGTCTGTGCTAAAAGTTTGCAACCGGGCGCCCCGGAAGAATGTCGCCCTAAGCCCTGAAATGGCGTCAAGTTAATTGGAGTGACAGAGAGAGTGATTACGGCGAACCTCGGGGCGAAAGGGGACAGACGTAGGTATAACCTTAGAGCCATGTTGCGTCATGAATATAAATTGTGATAAATTTCGCGCCAAAGACTCGGAGAAGAGGAGGACAGAGGGTTGGGGGGAGTGGAATTCTAGGAACGGAGGATAGAGGGGTGGACACCCTCAAGTTACAGAAATAGAAGAAAAGCAACACGTTATGGACTAATTAACGAAATTGTTGAGGAAGACGTCACTTTAATTATTGCTCTCGTGACCCGAGGGTTCAAAATTTATCCCCTGCGGAAGCATGTATTATTTTTGCACAAATTAACATAAATTCTCTTAACAAAATATAAACCCTCACTCTAATTTAAAATTTTAATAAATTAATTGCATTATGTTTTTTTTTTATTTATAGCATAATCACTGTGAAATTCCATGATTATGATTAAAAACACTTTTCAAGTTTTTAACATATTTCAGAATACACGAATCAAAAATACAACACATTTAAAATTATGTCGGTTAGTTTCTTCTTCTTCTTCCGGTGCCGTGTCAGTTTCCCACAAACATTATAAATCACTGCAACGAAGGCATCACTATCCTGCGCCACTTAGAAAAAGTTCTGGACTCTGGTTATTCCTGTCCAATCTTTTATGTTTCGCATTAATATCAGTCGAAGAAGTGGTATTTTTCTCAGCACATGACCCAAATATTGGCCTTTTTTATTTTTCACGCTCTTTAGTACACCTGCATTACTGACCCTATCGGTCTACGGTATACCGAGCATTCTGCGATATATCCACATCTCAAACGCCTCCAGCCGGTTCATTGCATTCTCTTTCAGAGTCCAATTCTTCAGTAGAACAGACCATATATCATCTATTTGTTTATATTGTACTATTGATAATATAGGTATAATAAATGTATTTTTTTTTAAACTTACTATACAAATAGTTTATACAACTAATGCAATTTTTTAATGCACTGAAGAGTTTCTATTTTGTACGTTATACAGAGTAAATATGACGATGTCAACGTAGGTTGACGAAGCAGTTGTCGCGAAAAATAAAAATTAAATTGTGATACAAAAACACAGTTCTATAATTTAACAGTTTATAATGTTGAAGTACCATAGTGTTTCGTCCAAAATAATGGACTCTTTAATTATTATTATTATTAAATGGTTACATTTCAGACATTTCAAATGATGAAAGAAAAAAAACTAATTGTGTTCGACTTTGAAATCACTGTTCGAATATATATTTTTAAATGAATTCTATATTTAAATAACAGCACTGCGTAAATTTGTAATTGGGTAGGTAGGCACCTACCCACCCATCTCTGTATTGTGTTTCGCATCTAACTCAAGCTCAGCGGTCTGAAACTTAATTTAAACTACGGTATTTGTCTTAGATTAAATATTTGCGCCTCGGCGTTCGCAACACAGCCAACAAAATATAAATTTAGCTTTGAGGCGTACCAAATTAGAGTAAGAAATTATGCAAGTAGGGTGGTTCCACAATCAATTCTCAGTTAACATTTGGCGACTGGAGTTATGCGGAGATTAATAGTGTGACCGAGTGTGAAATATTTGCGACACGACTGTAAAGTAACCAACTACCTATCACGTCGTTTCTTAAGAGAGGCAAACGAGGAAGGTTGTTTTATCCATTCACGTGTCTCATCCTCATTTTATAGCGCATCATACACGCTCGAATTTCCAAACTTGTAAACATTGCTGATCAAATTTCCATATCTTCGTGGTTTTTTTCTTTATTTTCATGATATATTCACACCATCCATCCACTTGGATTATCCCCTGTGAATTGTGAACTCATAAAGTTCTTACTCGGGGACAACTATTTACTTTTCCTGAAATGTAAATAGTAAAAAAGTATATATTAGAACCAATTGATTATTTTTAATAATGACAAACAATCACGCCGTTTTCTCGAAGGGTTGGGCAAATATGACTCTATCCTGGCAAACTTTTTTACTTTCCAGCACATTAAAAAATCGATTCATAAACGCACATCGATTCTTCTGACTTATAATTTTGCCGATCTTAAATTTGAAGAATGATTCAAATGTCGTATACAAGCAGTGTGAGTGGAAAGAGAAGCAGTGGAAGACCAAGGAAAACATTGCATGACCAAATTAAACAAATACTGAAAGACGGCCTCATTTGAAGCCGGAAAAATCGAGCGTGCATTGTACGATGATGAATGTGGAGGATTCTAGAGAGGTATGTCAGGACAGAACGGTATGGCGGTCGGATGGTTAGTTAGTTAGTTAGTTTAAAATTTGATAAGTTAGATTGCTGGTGTCATATGCAGGGCTCATGGCTAAAAACATTGTTAAAGCGCCTTTGAGATGAGCTATTCACGAAAACGGCGCCATACAAATTAGCCTAATTATTATAATAATTATTATTATTATGCTAGTTTGTCTTCCTTGACTCCGTACTATATATATTAAAACCAACGCAGTGATCATTTCGTACTTAATTTCTACAATATTTATTCAAAATGAAGTGCGTGTAAGATCCAATCTCAATTAGATTGTACAATTTAAATTACCCCGTTTTAAAAGAATCCCTTGTAACGTTATTTTAATAACATTTCGCAATGCTAGCAACAGCGCAGGATGGGTAATAAAACTGTCGGTTAGCAAACGAATCCCATAACTTACGGAGAGCCTTGTACCAGATGGGGCACAAAGCGTTTCCGTTTTTTACCCTCACCCATTACAAAAAGCTTCGGCTGCGGTGAAAGCTATGGATGAAAGCTTTATACTTAGAAAAAAAACTTAAATGGGAATTTTAAAGTGAGATAATACATATTAGAAAGGGCAAGAAAGTTTATGATCACGATGCCAATGTTCTAAAGAAGATTTTTTAAACTCTGTAATGTTGAATTTAGTTTATTTATTTTTGAAATTAGAATACCCGTATATAAAACATAAGATAGTAAAAATATTTTATTTCATACTTCCCAACTGAAGCTATATATTGTAGATTAACTTAATAATAATAATAATAATGAATATTGTGTTTGTTGTTTCTTGAACAATGATGTAAAACTCCATATTAAATAATTAATACGAACGAAAACATCAGTTTTCTAAAAGTTTTATCATATTTTATGGGAATGATATATTTTGCATGACATGTTTCAACATTTGATAATGCCTTAGAAGGGCAAAATATGTCATTCCCATAAAATATAATAAAACTTTTAGAAAACTGACGTTTTCATTATCAATATTGAAGTGTGCTTTTTAAAGCACCATTTTCAATAAATTTCAATTTCAGAAGTTATTGATATTTATTGGCTATATTTAGTTTTCATCTACTATTTTTAATTTTAATAGTTTTATTAAATATTATATTTTCAGTCGAATTGTAAGAAAATATAATAAAAGTAAATGTACATAAATCATATTTTTAATTTGACAGTTCAGAGTAAAATACAAATGCAACGAGAATGTGGAGAAAAAATGGTAATGCAATATAATAAAATTTATATGTAATTAATACAATTTTTCTTACCATGATACGTCATTGAAAACTATATTTAAATAAAGTAAATTACGTTTGACATTTCACTGTAGAATATTTCGTTTTATTCAGAATTATTTAAGAACTCAACTGACACTCACAAAACTTCAAAAGTTACTACTTTTGAAACGATATTGCCAATTTTTGAGAATATTTTTCAATACGTTGTAATGCAAAAAAAAAATCCTTAAAAAAATAGAAAGCTGCTGACAATTATTTCAAATCCTCACAATTAAATAGAAAGTTGTCCAAAAAAATCATTTTAGTTGCGAATGAAAAGAATTGCCCCTTAACGCCAATTAGTAAAAAAGAAATAGGGTAGTAAAATTTGCAACAATGGAAAGTTATGACACGCTGAGATTTATGGTACGTAACTTTCTCTAAAAAACTGCTAATGGCCTGCACAGCGAAGTAAGAAGCCCATTTTTTAAAGTTTTTAAGGTTTCAGAAATGGCGGTAATGTTCGAAAGCATTTTTTGTTGGTGTTTATTATTCACAATTTTGTTCACATCCTTCCAAATATTATTTAACATGTTTAATGTTTTACATCTGGTTGTGATGATCTTAAGGGCAAAATATTGTTTTCTAGAATAATGCAAACAGCGAAACGAAAGAAACCATTAGTTAAACATTTTAACAATATTGTTTTTAAAACATGGCTTACTTTGAACGTGGAATATTTTTTTAACATTCCTTTAACTAGTCGGTATGGTAAAGTCAACCACACCCGTCACACTTTTCGTTCCTAACATATTTATATTTATCGCCAGGTCACAAAGAAGGATGTGTTGAAAAACAATGTATGATAGATTATCTAATGGTGAAGTAAGAAAGGAATGTAAGGCGGATGAATGCGTGATAAATAAAATTAAGTGAGGAACGAATGGATGAGGGAAGAATGATTGAAAAGATATATACAAGTAGTGTGAATGGGAAAAGAAGTCAAAGAAGGCCAAGGAAGACATGGCATGACGAAATTTATCAATTACTGAAAGGCGGCCATGTTCGAAGTAGGAACAATCGACGAGCGTGCATGTCACGATGTGTGAATGTAGAAGAGGCGCGAGAATTATGCCAGGATAGAACAATTTGGCGATCTCTGCCTACCCCTCCGGGGAAACGGCGTGATGGTTAGTTAGTTAGTTAGTTAGTTTATTTGTATCTTGTCATGCACGTACGTCTATTTCTTTGATGTGGTCGGCATGACAGGTGTTAATATTAATAAGAATATTTGAAACTAATTTTATGTAAGTATTATGAACAAAATAACGAAGAGAAGGAATAATTAAATGGTTGAAACACGAATGGTATAAAACTATATGTCAACTATGTAAACGAGATAATTAGAACATCACAATAAGAAACCGATTGTTAAATATTTCACAAATAATAATAAATTATTTATGAATATTACATTTTTGCCCGGAAATACGCAATGTTTTATAATCCCACCTTAAGTACCTATATATAATACAATATATATAGGAAGGGTGCATCGACTCATGTAGCCACTGTTGCAACACTTAATATTTTCTGCATAATTAACCATATTTTATGTACCTACAGGATGATTTACATCCGGACCGTGATATCCAGTTTTAAGGTGTCTATTAATAACTTCCGGGTGCGATCAATATAGAACACCCTGTTACACGCTCTCTTCCCCTAAACGTTTCTAAGGATAAAGATCCCCCAAATGGGATGTGACTGAAACTGATGCACATTATAAAAAAGTTTAATGCGATTTTTATTTTTTCCTAAAAACTCAAAAGATCATAAAAAAATAATCATTTACATAAATTTTCACATTTACATTAATTTATCGTAGGTATGTATGGAAGCGAAGCATGTGACTGGCAAAATAAGGATGAAAGTAGAATAAATGCAGTAATAATGGGATCTCTTAGACGAATGTGTAGTACTCTGTGTAGGTATGATATACGAGTATGTATGATATATGAGTGTCGAATGAAAATATAAGAAGTGAATGCCGTGCGAATGATGGTGTTATGAGCAAAATAATGAAATGATCATTAATATGGTTTGGACACATGGAATGAATGAATGAAGAAAGATTGGTAAAAAAATATATTTGTTTACGATGTGAATGGAACTCATCATGAATTAAATAATCGTGGAACTACAAGAAAGACACGATTCTACAACCTTTGTTCTGTGGTTGAATAATCTTTTCATCAAGATAGGATATTCTAAAATATTGCAAATAAGAGGAAACTTCATTTTATGTGCCATTTTTTGTGACGTAATCACCGCAAGGGTGTATACACAAGCCTATTTGTGATATTCAAACAGTTATATGAAATATGTTCTATGCAGTAGGTATATGTCTGAAACTTATTTTGTATTATTTAAATAATCTATAACCCTCTCAGCCACAAAGAAAACATCGCTTCGTTTACGTAATTATGATGAAAAAACGAACTAAACCCTTCACAATGAGAGAGTCCCTTTTAACGTACTGCCTCTCTTAAATTTGCTATTCGTAGAAGCTTGAACTAGGTTTTAACGTTCCCTGTGAAGGGGAAGATAGGGCTGGGGAGAAGAAACCATAAATTCAGGTTAAATTATTAGATGCGATCCCTTTGAAATAATAGGACCAGAAAATTGCCGAATTATGTACCACAGCGTCTCCACTAGAGGTCCTGAAGAATTCTGATGGAGTTTCTTGAGCGATGTCCTCTAATTGTCTCGCTCTTCGTAAAAGTGAGAGTTTTAAATTTGAAATCATCTCACAAAATCACGTGCTTTTGTGTTAACTTTTATTTAATACTATTTTTAAAAATGGTCGTTAAATAATCCCTTCAATTTTATTTTGCTTGTTTTCTAATAGTTTCTGCTTGTTTCAGAAGCTTGTTGCCTATTAAGAGACGACATCAGCCTAAACAACGTCTCACAAATCTTAATAATAATAATAATAAATTGTTTAAAATAATAATAATAATAAATTGTTTAAAATAATAATAATAATAAATTGTTTAAAATAATAATAATAATAAATTGTTTAAAATAATAATAATAATAAATTGTTTAAAATAATAATAATAATAAGAATAATAATAAACATATTTAGTATTAGGGCTGCACCTGACGTAGTCGATCAGCCCTTTACATTTGGAAATGATAATTTGAAAAGGTGCGTTTAGAGTCTAGATCTAAAGTCTGACTGATTATCTGTGCACTTAAGGTCTGCTGGAAGATTGTTCCAGGCTAAAGGGCCGGCTACCGCGAAAGCTCGGTCGCTAAAGTTTGTGCTTGGACAGCGTTTTGGCACAGTCATTCTACAGATCGCAGAAGACTTAGCTGATCGCAATGTAGAAATGTTTTTTTTTTTAATTAACTTTTGTGTTTGATTATGATCAAGAATTTATATTTTCATTCAAAATTAGATGTATTAAATAAACTATTACCAAGAAATCAATATATAATGAGTAAATATAGATTCAAAGTTCTGTCAATTGATTTATTACTAATTTTAAGCACAAGTAACGTATACCAAATTTTAATCGATTCGCATACTACTTTACTTTTAATGTATATAATATTTATATTAAATATGCTAAAAATATAATATATACAATGATAAAGTTCTTACGAAATTGAGGTAAAATTTATATATCGATTTAAATCGTAACGTTTCAACTGAATTTTTTTAAATATATACTTTATATTATATATGAAGTGAAAATATTCACATACTTCACTTGGTGTAATATTTTGATTTCACTTGCTATAATACCTACGAATAAGTCAAAATGAATAATGGCTTACAAGACTGCATTATCCTGTTCATGTATCTAATGTGAGGTTAAGTGAGATGTGGTGTAATTGTTGAACAATTTTGGTATAATGGAGGGGTCCGTGTCTTATATTCTGATACCACCTTTGATTTAATGCACTCACAATTTGCATATCTTAATTGCATTATACAGGCCTTCTACATAACGAATATTGTGTTTGAACAAGAAAATGCCGTTTGAAGATTATACCCCTCTTGCCTAATAAAACAAAAACAATCTATATCGAATATTTTTTTATTTTTATTTTTTTATTATCGATGGTTTAATATAGATTGTACACAAACAAAAACACCCGCAAGTGTATAAATTTGTAAAATAATTTTCAGATATAAAAAATATTCAGTTTTAATTATCCATAAACAAACATATTTTACCCTTAAATGTATAAAAATATCTATTCATTAAATAAATAAAAACACAAATAAATTATTCAGAAATACTACAGGTAAAGTTTTCATATAATACGAGTATATTCACATTGCGAGCCGCTAAGTCTTCTGCGATTGGTAAATTGACTGTGCTAAAATGCTGTCCTAGCACAAACTTTGGCGATCGAGCCTTCGCGGTAGCCGGCCCTTCAGCCTGGAACAATCTTCCAGCAGACCTCAAGTGCATAGAAAATCAGTCAGAGTTTAGATCGAGACTCAAAACGCACCTTTTCAAATTATCCTTTCCTGATAAAAAAGGGTTGATCGACTACATCAGGTGCAGCCCTTATACTAAACATGTTCATGTTTTAACTAGTTCATAAAACAGAACATTTTCTTCAGCGCCCTTGAGATGAGTGATTCATAAAAATGGCGCTGTATAAATTATCCAATTTATTATATTATTATCATAGATAATTACCAAGGACAACGTGGTACGATCAAATCATTCAAACATTTCATGTCGGCCGCGTGAGGAGACGAAGAAATCGGCGTGCGTGCATGACACGATGTATGAATGTTGAGGAAACAAGATAAGTATGTCAGGAAATAACAGTGTGTCGGTCCATTTTTTCTGTATACCAATTTGGGGAGACGGTGTGATAGTTGGTGAGTTTAGTAAAAAAAAAATATGATTAATAGTCGAAATACAATATATTTTGAACCACTTTGAAATTTCTTAAAAAGATAATATTTCTAGTATTTAAAAAAAAATAGTTAGTTTTTTCAAAAATATATTTATGAATTAAACCATTATTTTTGCATGTATATATGTATATGTACTTCGTGTATTTCAAAATGTCACATTATTTTTATCTACTTCATACGAAAATAATATATAATAATCAATTCGACTATTTAGATAGTTCAGTTTTGAATCTATTTACAATGCAAAATATTTCACCTTTTAACGTTAAATGAAATCCCTTAATATCTCTTTACAATGCTTTACAATACGTAACAGTTATATTAAAAACACGAAAATTGTAAAGTACATGTACTCGTATGTTGAAAATGTGTATTGTTTAAACAAAAAATATAAAGCATTGTGTTATAATTTGTAACCAAACTAATTCCAATAAATTTAAAACTGATTATTAATTAAACTTTCGAATATATTGCAAACAATAATAATTACATACAATTATTATTCGGTGATTATATTTCACATAGTAATAATCAATAACCGTGTGGGTAGCTAGGAATTAACAGATATTAATCACAATTTAGGAACTAATCTATTAAAACTGAATAATTACAATTATATTAGATCCGTGTAATTATTGCTAGCTGAATTTTATTACAAGTATCAATACGCCGTATAAGAAATAAAACGTGTTATAATGGATGTTAAATAGTATGAAACCATTAATAATGAAATATACAAAACGATTTTCTATCGATCAAATTGTAACGTTACTCATATTGATTAATAATGAAACTTGGGATAAACAGATCTAAATATACCTCTCTTGATGCTTATATGTGCATTTCCGACTTCTACAATGCCTGCCTTTTAAAAAATAATTAATTTGATATTGCCACTGTCCTTGGCCTTCCTCTACTATTTTTTTTCCATAATACTTACAATATTTTAACTATTTTCATTCGAGATTTCCCTATTCGCTCGTTAGGTGTCCCATCATTTTAGTGATACTTTCTTTGATTTGTTTAAGGGCCCTATAATCTACATTCTCTTTCCTCTGAATTTTTATGAAAGTAGAATAAATGCGGTACAAATGATATCTACTAGACTAGCGGTTCTCAAAGGATGCTCCGCAGAGCCCTGGGGTTTCGCGAGCCAGGCGCGCAGGCAGCATAATAAATCTACAATAATGTATTTTTGTATGATATTCGTTAAATGATTATAATAAAATAATGAATCTAAATCCAGGTTTTGCTTATTTTAAGGCTCCGTACAACATTTAGTGTTTCAAAAAGGGTTCCGTCGCCAAAAATGCTTGAGAACTATTTTACTAGACGAATGTGTATTCAAAATTTGAATAAGTGTGTAACATGTTAAATGAATTACTGAATAAATAACAATTCAGAAAGTATAATGAATGGTGTAAATGGAGCACAAAATTTAAGATGGCCGTACGCTGGCACGATAAATAAAATAAATGTAATTTTTGATTTTGTTTCAACAGTTTACTTAAAATATTATAGCAAAAACATTTTTTTTTAGTTATAAATTTCTTGCTAAATCAAATATTTCGAAATGGGCGTTTTCAGAGAGGTTCGTTTTGCTTAGTGACATACTCGTATGTTATATCTGCCTACTGAGGCATCATCGAAACGTAAAGCATACTCGTATGCCGGCTAGCAACGGTGAGTACCTAAGAGCTGGAGTCTGCGAAGAGAAACTGCATGATATGCCATTGATAAGCTCGCAAGATTTGTGGCAATCAATACTTGTTCTGTGCAATTGTTTTCAACAAAGCAATAGATCTCATATCTTGCTGCATTTGATTAAACGCTGTCGGCAAACATGAAAGACAAAGCTTGGCTCGTTAGGGCAATGTATTACAAATCTGTATTCTCCACGTGTGATCCCGTGAGAACGGGGCTTACAGCTGTAAGGCAAGTATGAAATAATTAGATTACAAGGAAAAGAGTGGGCAGAAATAATGGACACACTTTTCTTTCCTGACATACTTCTCTCGATTCCTCAACATTCATAGTGCGTGTCATTCACGTCATTCAAATATACTTTTTTTATCATTCTTTCTATAATACATTAATTATTTTCATGTCTCCAAACAATCTTAGTGTTCCGTTCATTTTCACTACATTCACTTTTTATATACCATAAAACAACAAATATCTAAAGTGATGTTTTATTGAAAAATGGTGCCATAGATATCAGACAACATTATTTTACAAAAAATCGTACAACGAATTTCAAGATTTATCTATGCGTAAATTATAATTTTTGAATATGAATAAGTATCTATTTACGTACCTACCTATTGTTTGTATGGTTACTTTGATATAACGAAAGTCAAATGAGGTACTTGAAATCATCGTACCTACTCTTTACACAAATAGTGAAGTAGGTATATATTAAAAATAAAATATCTCTATATTCGCCCTATTAATAAATAATAATATGCTATCTTTTAAAGCACAATTTATCATATTTATATCACCGATGAAGGGCTTTTGTGTCCGAAACATGTTTTTTTTTAACTTCATATTTTAATAAAGTTGGTGTTAAGTGCAAAGTTAAAAAAAGAAACATTGTTTAATAAATAAATTGCTTTAAAAACACATTGTGAAAGTGCTTTTGGGTAGATTCGTTTATAAAATAAACTTCGCTATATCGGATATATTTATTATATTTTTAATATTATCGTAGTGTGATTTTACAGATAAAATTAGGTAACCACATAACAGTACAGGTAGCTCACTCTTCATAGCAATAAAATTCATTATGGAAAAAAAAAAGTATAATACAAAGATTATATTATTTTGATTGGCTGGAAATGGGTTATTTGAATAGCAAACGTTCTATACCGGTAATCCAATGATGTAACGCACTTAAAATTCAGTTAGCACGTGGTCACATTAAGTTACAATCAATAAAACGGTCATGACTGAGTGGAATAGAGGTATACGCGGTGCACTTCCTGGTAACCTTGGACGATAGGTAATCGATCAATGTACATTATACCAACGTACAATGAATACTTAATTGTTTGGGCATTAAATTTAACAGTAATTGGACGCAATTAAACCGTTCTCAAAAGTACCTTAATAAAAAGTATTAAACAAATCGTGATATATTTACTTATGGTATATAAACAATAATTAACAAAGTTATATTATTTATTAATATACCTAAAACCGGACGAAGATAATACATTTTTTATATTTTGTATAGATTTTGCGTGGTGACTGATTCTGATTTGCGATAAATCGCGGAGGGAAAACTTGAATTGAATGTGATAAAAATGACCTACTAACTCAAAGCCATATAAAACAGTATTCATATATCTGCATACATGTTAAGAAGACAACGTTATCAAAATGTTCAAACACGATGATTAACAAATAATGAAAACCGTCGTTGTAAATGGCGCACTATATGTATGTGAAGAAGCTAATGAAGCATGCCAGAATAGAAAAGTATGACAGTACTTTATTCAAACATTGAAGCAATGGTATTTCATATAAATGCTTTAATATATTACTAACAATACTGTTATCAATCAAAATACGAAATTATATGCATGCCATGTCAACATTGTAAATTATGTTCTGTTTATAAATTTGTTAAGTATTCAAATATGCGAAAAAATTACAAAATTGTCAAACACACAAAAAATCAAATATTAAATATCTGTCACGCGAGGAGTCGGCGAAATCGACGTGCGTGCATATAAGATGTATAAATGTAGAGGAAACGAGAGAAGTAAGTCAGGATAAAACAATGTGGCAGTTCATTCTTTCTACTAACTCCTCCGGGACACGACGTGATGGTTAGTTTATTTAGTTAATAAATTTGTTCAATTATAGCTATACAAACAGTGTTTAATTAAATCGTGATTGGTTCAGTGAATGCATTTAAAAATATTTAATAGGATCGAAACTGGTTGGTTATACAATATACGGCAAAGGCCACATCAAAGTGCTTCGATTGGCGCTAAGCTAAATGCTATGCTATTCTATAATATTATAGAGCGTTCGGTGTAGCAATCCTATGTTCTATTTCGTTAGCTCGCAGGTTAGCTCTAAGATCAATGTTTGAAAGAAAATATAATATGTGACCACAAAGTTAATAAAAAAATGTTGTGTTTTTCATATTGCGATTCTAAGAAGTGACTGATAGAATCAAACCATTCACGTCCGTACGTCTAACGACTCCACGTCTGTCATACATTATTGTCTCGACTCCGTGAATACAAAGTAATCCCCTATTGTGTATAAGATAGCGTATGATAGACGATTACGCGCTTCTGGTATCAGATGCATAGCGCTACCACATATTTTGTTCAAGACGCGAATTTCATATGCCATTTTCTCGTTACATGCAAATTTGATACGCAAGCGCCCGTTAGCAAAGGATATTGTTCGCCGTGTCATGAGGTCACGTATGGAGCGAGGTCCGCGGCACATCTTGATTCTAGTCACTCCGCATCCATCATACACCATCGCTGAGCACCACCCATGGAGATATGATGTAAACGTCATGCTATATGACGTAGTAAATTAAATGCCACAAGACATCTACCTACTTAGAATTCTTGTAAATAAAACGTGTTTTATACACACATGTTTCATGTAATGTTTGGATATCATTTAAAAATAATTGTGTACTTTTTTACACCACCCTATTCTGTATTGTCGAACCAACCGGTTTTTCTCCCGCCGGGGCTTTGTGAGGGTAACAAAAACAAATAGGTAGCGGAAAACGAAACCGGTTGTTTCCATAAATAAAAGTAAAGTGGTGTAAAGTGTACACAAGTGTTATACATTATTTTTAATAATGTCACACCATAAATTATGTGCTTCATTTGAAAGGATATCATTTAAGCCAAATTTTTCCTTATTGATCAATTAGTCCGCTGAACGCGGTCTTCTCGGAGATCGACGTCTTTCATATTAGTGAAGGTACGATAAGGGGACAAATACTCTTGACTTTAGAAAGTATCTTGTCTTCCTAATGTCGAACCATCTCTAATGTGTTCCTGGTATAATGTTGTATTTTTATAATATTTTACCTGTACTCAATAGATGCCTTAAACATTTTGCTGTTAATAAACTAATTTGTTTTGATTTGATTTTATTTTATTAATGATTTTACTTGGATTTATTATGTATAATTAATTATAAAAAAATATTAGTGACGAATTTGTTTCAAGTAAAACTATATATTTTTGTTTATTATTATAAATTACTAGTTTTCCATTTTGAATTTATAAAATTACTTCAAAATAAGAATTAAATCAAAATTCGATTAATAAGGATACAACTTTCAACGATTTATAGTTTGTTTACCTGAAATTAGCAACCAATTGTTTGTGACCACTGATCAGGTTCAAGTCTATCTTGGTATTTATAATCACAAAGTATGTGTATTTGTATTCTCTTAACTATTATTATGTATTTATAATACCGTAATCGAACGTCAACTTTTAAAACTCAGTTTGGCAAAAACGCACTTAATCATATTCAAAGTGAAGCTTAACCTGTTAAACACAACGCCGGGATTGTGGGTTTGAATCCAGCCAAATCGAAAATATTTTTCATGCCAATTTGTATTTAAAAATGTAACTAACTAAAACTTATAGTTAATATTCACAACACAAATTCAATTATATAGAAAAATATTTATGCGGGTATTAGTTTGAGTCGAAAACATATGGCTAGTCCACGAGTAATGAGTGACCAATGAAAAGACCACCCAGAAGAAAAATTCTATACAGAGCGTCTACTCCTGTGCGGGATTTGCTCTTTAGTAATTAGCGGTTCGTGTTGGATATAGCTAAAGAAAATATGTATTGCATATTGGTACTAGCAAAAGGATGGTCCAATAAAAATTATACTCTAAGAAAAAAATTATCAAAACCTATAAGTATTTTGTATATATTGCTAACAAACGTTAATTTTATTTATTTATTTATTGATCATTTACCAAGTACATGGTTTTAATACCTCCCAACTGGGGTAACCCGTTCTAGGGAGGCATTCCTAGTACTCTATATAATTTCAATATATAATATAATTTCCAAATTTAGGGAGCAGTTAAGGGAAGCAACACATATCCTAAAGTGTATAACTTGAAATTAATTGACTTACATATTATATAACACTATTTAAACACTATATTGTCTTATATAACACTATTTAAACTATTTACTTATTTTTTAAAATTATACTACATTCAAGCCGTCCTTTTTTTAATGTCTCCGTAGTTACATGTTTTTTGTAATTTTGCATTGTCATTTTTTGTGGGTCGTTTATCTTTTTGTTAATTATGTTATAGAGTTTGGGTCCAAGATAGTAGAAATGTCTTTGCGCATTCGGATAATATGGATTGGATTATAAGATGTGGATATAAAAAAGGAATAAATGTATAAATAATACTTTAAAAACTAGCTAATAACTTATATAAATGAAAACATCTGTCTTCTAGGAATTTTATTAAGCTTTATATGGAATGACATGTTTCACCCTTCTAAGGCATTATCAAACATTTGATAATGCCTTAGAAGGGTAAAACAAGTCATTACATATAAAACTCAATAATACTCCTAGAAGAGAGACGT
The DNA here is from genome assembly GCA_022606425.2 of Lepidostoma basale. Taxonomy (NCBI): domain Eukaryota; kingdom Metazoa; phylum Arthropoda; class Insecta; order Trichoptera; family Lepidostomatidae; genus Lepidostoma; species Lepidostoma basale. The sequence continues at coordinate 1,035,679 of JAHDVF020001466.1, forward strand.
TTTACTAATTAACTAACTAACTAACCATCACGCCATTTCCCCGGAGGGGTAGGCTGAGAGGGTGGATCGCCACAATGTTCTGTCCTGGCACACCTCTCCGGCTTCCTCCACATTATTCATACATCGTACCATGCACGCACGTCAATTATTCCGACTTCGACGTTTTAATTTATATTAATTATTTAATATGGTGTTTTATATAATTGTTCAAGAAACAATATATAAATAAGAAATTCGCGAACTATCAATATATTGAAAGGTAGATCTGAGGTCTCATATATAGGTCTGATTCGATAAATACCCAATTTTATTTAAATAGATTTAGAAAAAATGTTTCAATAAGTATGGTTCAGAGCGAAGAAATATATGATATATCATTCACAAAAAAACTTGAGGCATTATCGAAATTCGATCAAATTGTACAAGTAAAGGGGAATTTATTCATTTTGGTTGGACAGAGACCGATGAAAACAGCTCTTGCAAGGAATTAGATCAACCAAAAGATTGGAAAAAATTCTATTGTTTGTGGAGTGTGAAATGCGTATAGATTGTGTTCGGACATTCCGTATGTGAGCCCACTACGCTCGTAAATAACGCAGAATGCAAGTTTATGAATTCCTTTTGTTAAGTATTCATCGTGCCATGTTCTGGTATAAGTAAGGAGGAGCCCGTGAGGGAGGGATTGGCCGGAGTATTGTGTTCGGTAGTGTATTAATTTCTGGACGTGCCTTGCATAATAACGAGAACTTGAATAAGTCTTAATTAAAAGAAGACACAAGCAAATTGTTCTACTAGAGAATTCGCAACATAAAACTAACTAACCATCCCCTAAGGGGTAGGCAGAGAGGATGGATTCCTCTACATTCATACATCGAAACAAGTGCAAACAACATAATAATTCCAGTCAGAGCCAATAAAGCAAGTTTCAATGATCGTGCTTTCAGAGTTGCGGGTCCGTTGGCGTGGAACAGCCTCCATGTTAGTATTAAGTATGAGGATAGTGTTAAATTTAAGAAATTTCTAAAGACTGCACTGTTCGGTCAGTCATTTCCTAGTGCGCCCTTGGAGTAATTGCACTTAAAATACAAGTCATCAGAATAATATAATAACCGGGTGGTGGTCTAGGGATTAGAACGCTTGGCTCCTGATCCAGGGGGCATGGGTTCAAGCCTGGACACGACCAGGTTCCTTCTTCATAATAATGAGCTATTTTCTGCTCACATTGAAGATTGTAAAATAAATTCTAATATCATTGATATAAATCCTTGATGTTAGTCTTTTTTAAATAAATAAATAAAAATAAAAAGAATAAAATAATCGTAACATGCAAGCTCGTCGATTTTTCCGACTTCGGATGTGGCCGCCATAAACAATTAGAATAATTTGGTCATTTGGTTAAATTATTTGTTATTTCTTGAACAATGTAAAACTCTTAATTAAATACGTTACGAATGAAAACGTCGGTTAATAAGAAGTTTTATTAAAATTTATGGGAGTGGCATGTTTCGCCTATCAGGCTCAGACATTCGATAAATGTTAATAAAACTTCTATAAAACATACGTTTTCATTCGTATAGATTATTTTAAATAGAGTTTTACATCATTGTTCAAGAAACATTAAAAAATTTTACCAAATGACCAAATCAATCAATTAATAAAAGATATCTAATAACATTTTAAGCATTTGAAGATATCAAATAACAGAGACATTTTTATTCGTATTAATTAACTAATGTGAATTTTTTCAAATTGTTGGATACGTAAATGTGAAATTAATCTAATGTTTATACAAATTCATTGAGGGTGTCTTATTAGTGCAAAATTCACATACATAACATCAATTAAGGATCATAGGTTTGTAAAATATGAAGAATTATAAGAATGCGCGTTCGTTACTCCGGTGCTCAAAACGTTTCGCTGTGTTTGAAACGCGCCCTTTTACGGCGTTTGATGCCTTCCCGAAAAACTTGATCGCGCCAAAACCGCTCAGAGCTATGTTTCGTCCAAGTAGGCTGTGCTGTAATAAGGAATATTTTCTTTTATCTCGCCCGCGCTCTGTGCCAAAAGTTAAATAAAATAAGAGAAATTAAAACACATCGGATGAGTTATGCAGGAGACTTGTGCGGGGGCCAAATGCGGTTACAGGGAGAATAAGATCTGTACATTTAAATCTACTAGTAATAAAATTCGAAATTCAAAAAAACAATTCAATTCGTTTTCTAATAATGTTCAAAAGATCAATTTTTTTTATAAAGGCGAATAACCTAACAAATATTGTAAAAATATCACAGTGAGACATATGATTATAATGTACCTATTGTTTATAATTAATACGTAATATCTAATGTTCTTGTGCCGACCCTTATGTATGTAAGTGAAGCATGGAACTTGCAAAAGAAGGATGAAAGTAAAATAAATGCAGTAGAAATGAGATTTCTAAGACGAATGTGTGATAAATCTGTAAATGATATAGTGTCTAATGCAAGTATAAGAAGAGAATGCGGTGCGAAAGAAAGTGTTATGAACAAAATAATCAGAGGTTCGTTAAGATGGTTTAGACACATGTAAAAAATTAGTGATGTTAGAATGGTGAACAAGGTATATGTGAACGACGTGAACGGAGCTAGAAATAAAGGAAGGCCGAGGAAAACGCGGTACGATCAAATCAATCAAATATTACATATCGGTCACGTGAGGAGTCGGAGAAATCGACAAGATGTATGAATGTAGAGGATTTGAGAGAAGTATGTCAGGACAGAACTGAATTGTTGAAAAGAAGAAAAAAAGAAGAAGAAGAAGAAGAATTGGATAATTTCTATCACATCAAATGTAAATGAATATTAATGTTAGATTTTGATAAAGTTATTTTTATTTTTATTCGTATTGAAACATCTGAAGGCTTTAAAATTTATTTTATGATGCTTAACTCAAAACTACGAAATTAAATAAAAAAAACATTAAAATTTAACTATTAAATCCTAAAAATTATTTTGACAACTGAAAAATTCAAGGATTAATTTTATCTCAATAGAGACGAAGATGCAAACTGGAAACTGAATATGGTGATCGAGGTGTTTACAGGACTTATGACCTGTCATTGGTTTGGTTAAGCGCACGCTTTATGTAATTACAACATTCCCCATTCCACCTTTCTTATGAACACCATTGAAAACTGAAAAATTAATAAATATATATTTAAATCTATAAAAAATACAATATATTATTCAAGGCAGACACTTCCACAACTTCTTGATTTGAATGATACTTTTATTTATGTATTATACATAATCATACAACTTCTTTGTTTCTCGTCTGAGTATATTGCTCAAGTTGTCCAAACCACTTTATAATATCTCGCAGCTGTAAATTAGAATAAATGATGTAAACTATTGTATTATAATGTAGACATTATTCGCCTTTGCAAATTTGGTAACACATTCATTCATCCGCGGATTCAAAGCAGGTTATTTTGTAGGTATAACCAAGAGAGACTGTTACCTGCTTATGTACGACTTGGAACCAGTTGAACTTATAATATGAAGTCATATTTCACTGATCATTCACGAACACAACTATTAAATTTATACGTTCAATTCGCGAACACCTATTAATCTAATTATACGTAAACGATTTTTTTATTTTTTTTATTTATTGCAATGGAATATTATCGTTAATTGTAACTAACTAACTAACTAACCATCACGCCGTCTCCCCAAAAGGGTAAGCAGAAAGAATGGACTGCCACACTTTAATCGATGCGGCACTTCATCCTTCGCTTTTCGCCATCGCGAGAGACGCGGTGTGATGGGTTGCGAACCTCATCACCATAGTTAATTTAAACTTTTCGAAATTTGGCAAATAAACTAACTAACCATTAAGTCGTATCGCTAAGTTGGTAAACAGAGAAAATTACTGATAATTTATATTTGGTGAACAAAAAAGATACCTCCACCTGTAGAGTTACTTAAATAGTTACACTCTGTGCACTAGAAATGACATTAAATCGGTAAAACGTTCCTCCACAATGACAAGAAAGAATGGGTAAATGGCTCCTTTTAAGGCAATGATTCAAGTGGTTCTCATATTTTTTATTTGTATAAATTCAACATAATTTATTTTTTCCGATTAAAGTATTTGGTAATATAAGTTTATTAACTAACTAACAAATCACGCAGTTTCTTCGAAGGGGTAGGTATAGAAGATGGACCGCCACACTATTCTAGCATGACATAACTCGTGCGCCTCTTCTACATCCACACACGGTGGCACGCTCGTTAATTGTTCTTTATATTGCCATTATTTTTTTTAATGTATTTAAATGTGATTCCACAACACAAATGAAAGCGAATATAGAGAAAAAATGTGTGAATATCTTCAACAAGAGAAAGTCTACATTAGTATTTAAACGCATTTACGTATGAACCTAATTATTAAATAAAAGATAAACGAAGAAACAGAAGTATACTATTCTAAAATACCAAATGCACATTATATTAACTTTTGAATATATACACGTAAAACTAAATGTTCCAATAAACAGAACATTTCAGAATTATTTAGTGTGTAACAAGTCGTTAGCTAAAAATATTTCAAAATTCGAACGACTTCGCGTCAATTCTCAAAAAGCGAACACCTAAACTTACATTTCAGCTAATGCGCCGTAACAAAAAGATTAGACCATTTACTCGCGTGTAACGCCAAAGCGGGGTAAATAAAACAGCATTTTGTTGCCGGGGTAATAAATTACACGTCAAATTTAAACTTTTGGATTGGTTTACGATCACAGGTGAGTAGTGGCGGGGAGCGGGGAGGGGTAACATTCGTTTCTCTTTTGTAAGAGAAAGGGAAGGGGGGCGAGGCCAACTTTAGTTCGGGGTAATAAATCAAGGGGCGTTATGCGCCATGTTGGACCGTTTCAACCCCCGGGGGGACGGGGCGGGGGAAGGTAGAAACATCCCTCTGAAATAACATTGAGACGCGGTTACAATAAATTACAGAATTTTGCAATGTGAAATTTAGAGCGAAATTCTCAAGGATACCTTTAAAGTTAACACGAATGTAATCTTAGGTTAGATTAACAATAATCTAGGTAAGAATTTAATAAAGGTGTTTTAACCTACATACTCACAGCTATCATGTTTTATGGCAATGATTTTTTTTTGAGAATTAAAATACTGTTTTCCACAAGTAAACAATGAAACATTTTTGATAAACTAAAGGGCATTAACACTAAAATTAGATTATGACGATTTTTGTATGAATTAAAACACTGATTTTTCTACAATCGAGTTTATTTTTCTCGACATGTTTCAAGTTTTTTATATCATTAAAGTTGATTATTAATTTATTTGATACATATTATTTTTTACTATTATTGATAGTGAGCTAAATTATCTCTTGGTATTACGTGAATGGAATAGAAAATGTTTCCTTTTGTATTATTGATGACATCATCTTAACGGACATTCCCTATTCACCCTCGCAGCCCCTTGGGAGAAAGGTACCTTAGCTATGGCGCTGTTCATAACAACTACCCCCAAGACAAACTGGCAGTGAAACAGGCTGCAAAAACTGTGGAATATACCATTTTGAATTTCAACACATTCTAACTATTGATGTTAAGTTCAAATCAAAGTTCTTGGGATGCCAATTTTTATGTGGCAGTTTCCCGTTTCTTTCCATTTTTTTGTTTACAACAGCTCATTTGAACCGAATTACTGTACACATTTTTTTAGCTATTGAATCTCATTCAAAGCTATCGCTACTCTACCACGAATAATATGTTGCTTTTTATTTAAAAAAAACGTAATATTATATTAATTGAAATGTATCTAAAACCTTTCGTGTTTCAAATAAATTCCCCAATGCTGTTACGATAGAATGGCCCCCCTTAAATTACTACTATGTAAAGATAAAAGTGTTTATTTGATTCAAAACTGCTATAATGAAACTTAATTACGAGTATATTTTTATTTTTTTTTAAATCGTAAAATTTCTGTAGATAATGAAGTTATTTAACCCCTATAGTGCGGTTGGCTACATTTGAAGTCCAAAAAATATTGTTTCGAAATGGACCAGACAACATCTGCAGCCCATATATGAACGTATCTTATAATATTTTATATTTCAGTCTTTTATCACTGAATTGTAGGTAATATTATGATAAACTAGGGCAATTCATTTGAAGTGCAAATGTAGCCAGCCACAGTTCAACACTGATTTTTTTTACTGCAAATGAACCCAACCGCGCAGTGTAGATTAAACAATAGTTTTAAAGGTATTTATGGACTGTGGAACAGTTCTAAATTCTTTGGAGTAAAATGCGATAGACGAATGGTAAAATTCTTAAAACACGCCACTTCCTGATTCGAAGGGCTAATTTAATCCTATAAATTCGTTTGTAAAGTTACATTTTATATTCCGATCATTATTATGTTTCTAGGGCGTATCGACACCAGGCGGTGGTATTAGTGTCATATTAATATAATTCTAATGGACCATCCCTCACACGCCTGACGTGCCAGCTATAAGTCACCAAAACACGATAGTGCATAGAAAAATAGAACTAAAAAAATGTTCCCGGCTACTAAGGCGCCCTAGGAAACGTGAGTTATTCAAACTCCTTGATAAACGACCGCTTAGAGAGGCCATTTGGTAAGAAGGACTATTAGAATACTAATCATTGATATAAACCACAAAAAGACGAATGAGCAACACACAATGGTCTTATCCCTCTGTCGAATGATTTAATGTGTCCCGCTGATCACGCTATTGTTTTTTTCGGCCATCAAAAACAACATGGCGGCCATGCTTCCTAAATCATTCATGGGACATAATTCTGGAAAATGGCGGTAATTGATATCTTTCCATCGGAGTGCTTGGGATTTTGTTTCCTTTCTTCATTGTACGGCGGAAGGGTTGTTTTTTATTGTCTTTGTTCGTTTCTATTCAGTAGATGGAAATCGGGTGGCCGAAGTCAAAGTTTCAACAGCCATTATTCACTCGATTCTTCCTCTTCGTCAATTTGAATAAAAAATCTTTTTTGAAAAAACTCGGCTACGTAGATTAAAAAGCACTCAAATTAGATTTTAATAAGCGTTAGTGCACTTATTACTAGCCAAAGAAAAACTTTTAAACTGAATATTATTGAAAAGTCGAACGAAACGACTTTGCTTTGTATGGTGAAAATTCTTAAATGAATATAGGTAATTAAAAATAATTTATATTAATATAAGCTAATTCCAATTTTTCAAACGCATTTTATCAGACGTCCGTGTAAGAATTTTAACAATAAAAATAATCAGAACGAAGACAAAAATTATTGTGTTGTACGAGAGAGAATTAATTTTTTTTAAATATTATTTTCAATAACTCCAACACCACTTAAACCTACATCTAATAAGATATAGTGTTCTAATGGAAAACGCACCAAGTTAAATAAACCCAAAAATAATTACTATTATGTAAATTCTAATAAGGTTTTATAAATATAATCCATTAATATTGAAACTATTATCTTTTTTTTTCTTAATTCCTATATATTATAGGAATTAAGCAGGATTAATCAGAAGACAAATACTCTTGACATTGGAGAGTATCTTGTATTCCTAATGTAGAACCATCTCTCATGCGTTCCTGGTATTATATATTTTTTTTATGTTTTACCTGTTCTCAATAGATGCCTTAAACTATAATTATTGTTTGTAATATATTTTGAGAAAATAAACTGATTTGATTTGATTTGATTTTTTTTTTAACGATGAATAAAAATGAATACCTATATTAAAATTATGTTAATTATTTCTTGTATATTCGCCATAACTTTGTGTTGTAGATGTTTATATACGTATGTCTTTTTTAATATACTTAGTATGCAGCACTAATTTAAGCATCTGTCAAAACTGACCACATATTAAATAAAAATAGTAATATTTTAAATATTTATATTTATATAATATCACTAACGAAGGGCTTGTTAGTCCGAAACATTTTGGTTAAAAAGTAAAACAGTACATAAATTTACTCTACATCTTAAAATTTCTCATATCAAAAATATTACTCATCGTCGTCTGGATGTTTCTCATGTGTATAATAAAATATTTAGAAAAATTTAGTACTCAGGTATACGAGGGCGGTGGTTTTAATTTCAGCATCATTTATCTTCGTTTAATTTGAGATTTAGCCCTGACTTCAGCCGCTATTTTGATCCCATCCCAGCCCCCAGAATACATCACAATCCACTTTTGGCCAGAACCTCAAAAAGCTTTTAAGAATGGCACCTACCTGAGGCTTGGAGGGGAGCAGGTTATACATTTAAACCTCCGGGAAATCTGATATCAAATACGATCATTCCAATCTTAATTTTTCTATTGACCGCCTACATTTTTCACCCCCGAATACAGACACCAAAATAAATCAACTCCACTGTATTTCGACTCAGGTGTAAAATGATAAAATAAACATCGGAATTTATTAACCTGACCTGAAGATTCTAGAAAAAAAAACACTTTATTTAAATTTATTTTGAAATACGTCACAATAAACTTAAAGCAGTTTCAAAATTGTTTGATGTTTTGTGTGATTCTTCGATTAAGTTGTTTCTAACTCACTATTATCCGATTTCTATGACCGAAAGACACAGTGTATAAACTGGCAAATATTTCATAAACTGATTTTCGTATTATATTTAAAAAATAAAACTTGCATATTTGTCTGGTTTTTCGTCATGTTTTCCTGGTAGAATTGTATTAATTAGCGAAATATTTTAATCATTTTCTTATTCTTGAAGCGTGCAAACAATCCAGTTGTATTTAATTGATTTCTAACAAAATACCCTCCTCTGTATTTTCTTTAAGCCCGTAGGTATCAAATTATTCCTACTTTTTATTCATAGGGAGAAATATAATTATACATAACGACCCTAATAATAAGGAAATGATCTGTTTTGTATTCGTCTCCATTCTAACAAATTATAATACAACGTATAATAATAATGACTGCTTAATATATTAAACAATGAGCATGCCAAATTAGGAACAAGATTAGGAGCACATGATTCGTCTATTATAAGATTTTTTATATTATACAATCACATTGTATTGAAACACTGTCACAAATTACTTTTTCCATTATCTATTACGTTATTAGGCAACTTGCTAAATTAGTTATAGGATTCGAAGCGTTCAAGTCACTTCTTCTATTGTATAACATTATTTTCTTATGAACTCTGGTAAGCAGTCAGAGCAGAAGTCCAATGAAGACGCATTCAGAGTCGTAAAACTCGCGTGACGGGAATTTCCATATAAATTTATGGCTCCAACATGATGAAAACTTAAATCGAAAATCATATGAACAATCGAATAAATTTAAAAGGATGTTTTTTGCATGGCTATGAGCCACGCGCTTGCGACACAATAAAACACAATCTATCCCACACTCGGAGATCTAGAAAAAACTGGAATACAAACACACGAAGTCAGTTCATAAAAAATATTACCCTTATTATTCCACATCAGGCCTGGAATAATGCCTCTTGTATTTTTCTCTACTCATCCCTATCTTGTCCCTTACGCATCCAGGTCGTCCCAACTTTTCGGGAAATGTCATTAGTCCATTTTATAGATAGCCTCCCGACACTAATTTCCTTGTCAAATACCTCAATTTTAGTACTCTGGGTGTCCATCTGGTACTGCCTTGTCTGGCTATATGTCCAGCCCATTACCACTTTACTTTAGCTGTACTATCCATGATGTCGGCAAATTTGGTTCGGCGTCTAATTTCTTCGTTTCGTATTTTATCTCGAAGACTTTGCCGTTTCATGGATCGTGTGTTTTTTTTTTAATTTGTAGCCACTTTTTGCTGCGGTGGTAGTTGTCTCTTGATTTTGTGTTAGTATTTGCAATGCACGTATATTTATTCATCGGTTACGTAAATTCATAATTTTTCAAAAATTTTAATTTCGTCATTTTATAGGAATTTTATAATAATAATAATAAGGCTAATTTGTAAAGCGCCGTTTTCGTGATCAAGGGCGCTTTGACAGTGTTTGTAGTCCTGAGAGCTGCATCTGACACCAGCAATCAGATAACCGTTGTTTACATTTTAGGCGATATTTTGAAAAGGTGGGTTTTTAGGTGAGATTTAAAATCGGTCGGATCGCCAATGCATCTGAAGCGTGCAGGAAGCATATTCCAGGCGGACGGACCTGCCACTGCGAAAGCCCTATCTCCGAAATTTTTCCGGGGGTTGCGCTTGAGCTCAACGAATCTGCCTATTGCCGAAGAGTTTGCTGATCGAACTATCATCAATAGAGCTTTAAACTTGGATAAATAAGGGATTTTTGTAGCAATAGCCTCCATACCAAGCATTGTCTAGTTTATTTATTCAGAGTAAGATAGTTAACGGCAGTTTCATCCACTCAAAGCACACATATTTCTGCATCTGACTGGACTTTGAAAAAATATTTTTGGCATCTAAACTAGACATCGATTATATTTAAATAAGTCTCAAGCGCCAATAATTCGGAATTATATTCAGTAAGAATTACCATATAATATACAGAAATGAGTTCATAACTAACTAACTATCACGCCTTTTAATGACGGAATAAGCAGAAAAGATTGATCGTGACTCTACTACATATCCTGTCACAAGTTACTAATTAATTTCATTGTTTTTTTTGTACCTCGTTTTCCAAAATTATTCAGTACATTCACGTGGTTCCTTCTAATATTTTTACTGTGTGTCCTAACAATCTTAGATTTCTTATCATTGTTTTGTTCATAACGAAAACTTTATCAATGTTTGTCATTCTTTCGTACAATGCTTTACAACACATTTGTTAAGGAAAACAAATATTTATCGCATTTAATATACTTTCAATATTTTTTGTCCTATGCTTTATATGTACAATATATCGCACCGTGAGTGTAAAACCGAAACAAGTGCAAATATACAGTTTGGAGATATGGGAGTTTAAAGACTTCATATTGCTTGGAAAAACTGTTTTTTTTTTAAATAAACCAATGATTTTCAGTTTAAAGTAATATACCTTTAAATCGAAAATCGTTGGTTTATTAAAAAAAAACAGTTTTTCCAAGCAATATGAAGTCTTTAAACTCCTATATCACCAAACTGTAGGTATATTTGCACTTGTTTCGGTTTTACACTCACGGTGCGATATGAAAGTCTCATCGTTCCAAAAGTATGAGTATGTTCTGATGACAAGATTTTTATAAAATAGATTCTCTTATGCATAAACATAATTCTGAGCGACAAAAGCAGACAGGTAGATTTGGTACAATATAAATATTTGGAAGTCTATTTTCTCGAGTCCATAACGAGAGACGGAGAATAAATTGAAGAGGAGAACGGTATGCGGAGTGAACGAGACAAAGTGTGTATTATCGCGACATCTCCGCCGCCCACCATATCTCACACGCAATATATCAACGGAATTTGAATGAGAAACGAAAAAAAACTACACATTTTTAAATTTGGAAGACCACACGAACAAGGAGAAAAGGGAACAAAAAATGAAGGAAGGGTAGAGCGTGATATCTTTTTGAAAAGAAGTAGGTTTCTACTATGAAACGTAAAACTTTTTATACGAAATATTTTGATGTTCACATATCTGTTAGATCTTTTATATTTATATTTTTGATATAACTCTAACAATGAAAATGTATAAAAGAATAAAATTATTTTTTGAAGCGTACATTACCGAAAGATCACACTTGAGTTGAAGACAAAATAATCAGAAATATTTTATTTTTACTTCCAATGATTTTTTAAAATTCAACATTAGAGAAATTTAAGTCATAATTGAAAGTCATAGTCAATACGATATCTATTTGAAAAAAATGTATATTTAAAAGTCGAAAACAAAGTACCTAATCACAACGGTAATGGTGACGCCATAATTACACCGTTTAGTGAAATTTTAAATGTTAGTTTTCTATACCGAACATGGTAAAATGAAGTCACTTGTCATGCTCGTTTTATAAATAGTAAAAAATACTAACTAACCATTACGACATTTCCAGGGGTAGGCAGAGAGAATGGATCGCCACAATGCTCTGTCCTGGCATACCTCTCGGACTTCCTCTACATTCATACATCGTACCATGCACGCACGTTGATTATTCCGACTTCGTTTTATTATTATTTAAAAATCCATGGCCACCTTTTAGTAATTGATTCATTTGATCATGCCATGTTTTCCTTGGTCGTCCTCGGCTTTTTTTTCCACTCACGCTGCTTGTGTACAACTTTTTAACCATTCTACTCTCATCCATTCGTTCAATATATCAAAAGCATCTCAGGGATCCTTTTTTAATTTTATCCATGATGCAGTCATCTGCCTTATATTTTTCTCTTATTCCATCGTTCGGTATCCTATCATACAACGTTATTCCGCACATTCTTCTTAGTGACCTCATTTCTACGGCATTTATCCTACTTTCATCCTTCTTCTGCCAACTCCAAGCTTCACTTCCATACATAAGGGTTGGTACTAGAACTCCATTGAGCACTGCTATCTTTGTTTCAGTCGATATATTTCTATTTGTGGTAATGACTTTGAGTGCACCATTTATTTTGTTTCCAGCTCCAACCCTTCTTCCGATATCTTTCTCCATTTTTCCATCTCTTGTAAACATGATTCCCAGGTAGACGAATTCGGTATCTTGCTCTAATTTCTCACCGTTCGCACTTATATCAAAATCTGTCATACATTCTTCCTTTTCAAATACCATAACTTTGACTCGTTCGGTTCATCACCAGGTCACACTTATAGCATACACTGAAAGTGGAATAAACCGTTTTTTACTTATGTTAATACATTATGGCTTCTATGGTTTATGCGGAGATTTCTGAAATTGAACAAGTTACAATGGTTGACGATTCGAATTCTAACCTTTATTCGTGGCAAACAAATCAAAGAGATAAGATCTTGAACAAATTTGAATTCGCTATTTATCATCCGCCCTTTTCCTAAGCTTGTTGAAAAAATCACCGGACATTGAAATGATAAATTTGAAATCGTAAATCTTTTCGTGAAATTGGTATAAACAAAATAGGTAAAATTAGACTGATTTTAATTTAGAATAAAGGGATATTTTGAGTTCATATTTAGGCAAATATAACACTGCTTTTTGTAAATAAATCAAAATCATTTTACAAATGTAAGATTCAATTTATATTTAAGCAGAGCAATTATCTCGAGTATAAATTGTTTTAATAAACAAAAATGATTTTCATTTATTTAATAGGCATCTCTTGCGCACATTTCGATCGTCTAATAAATCTAAAACAAATGATTTAAAATACAATGACATAAAATAAAATAAAATACCATAACAAATAATTTTCTTTTTATGGTGCACATGCCACTTGCACGATCCGGAAAAATCAATATTTTTGTGTGATTTTGGGTAACAACGTGTGATTTCTCCTTCTCGACCGACGTTTCGGAGATCTTTGCAGTCTCCATCTTCAGGGTAATGTGATGGTGGTAAAAAGTGTGGGATGAGTTGTGTCTGCTAAGGTACAAAACAGAAGTAAATTTGCATTACCCTGAAGATGGAGACTGCAACGATCTCCGAAACGTCGGTCGAGAAGGAGAAATCACACTTTGTTACCCAAAATCACACAAAACAATATTGCTGCCAATCGTGAAAATCTATGAATATAATATTAACGTAGCCAAAATATATATTTACTCGACTTATGATTGTAGTTCGGCACTCAAAGTGTTAAATAAATCCCCCCACATTCAGTGACGTCATTTTGGGTACAACTAAAAATCTTCTGGCGTACAGCCCAATATTTTACAGGCCTTAGACATTCATCTTACCTTGTCAAGTGAACAAAAAAAAGTAAAAAGAAATCTCGGGTTTAACACAATGAAATATAAGGTGATTGTACATAAGTGGTCTTGTACTTTTATCTCCCTCTAACGCTGAGGAAATAATTCAGGTAATAAATACGGCCGTCTCTGTCTAGTTACCGCCCCGCCACCGTAACTTATACCTGGATGTAATCAATTCTCGTTAGCACCAAACACGTCCTTGATATAATGTTTAATTTGATTTTAAATATGCATCACCTTTCAGCTATTCATAGAGTGAACTCCCCTTTGGTTGCTTCGGCGTTTTGCTAAATTAAGCCATAAATTCGCTGCAAAGCTGCCGCGAGAATCGTTATCATTCACGCATCAGATTGCAAGGAAATTGCTAAACAAGAAAACTGGTAGTCTCAAACCGACTTCGATTATAATATTACAATTTATGACACTATTATACGAGTATATTATCAATCACAAATATTTAATTAAGTACTTACCTACTTACCTGTTCGTTTAGCATGTTGTTTAAAAATCGTGTGTTGAATCTGATTAAAAAATCTTACCTGTAACAAAAAGGAAAAAATATATATCAGTATAAGTATTCATTATCACAATAAATGTTTCAATTTGAATATAGAATAGAAAAATGTAAGCTTGTGTAGTATGTATCGCGGAATAAAATTATTTCAACGCATTTTATTTATGTTTGAGTACTATGAACCCAGAAGGTTGCTAACTGGGAAATTATCATTCTACTCGGCCATTCAAAAAGGCTTTGCGGGTTATTCGATTTTTATCTCGGCTCTGAACCATTTATAGCGCACTAAAAAGCTTTTGGTAACGACCGCTAGATGCCTCTAGATGAAAAGTTTTCCATTAGCTCCATTCAAAATACCCGACATCTGTTGACCCTTTTCAGTACCAAGGGTGAAAGCTGTGCGAGGGGGATGACGACAGGGCGGTAAAAAGAGAGGGAAACAAACGAGGCTTGAAGTGTTTTTAGAATTTAGTGTATCATTATGAAGCATTTGATTTGTAGAGTAGTGAGCGGGTCGAGTGATGTTTTTTGAACGACCCTTAGTTCAAAACGTATGGTGGTAGTTTTGAATGAACCTTTCGCATGGATTCATCATTTAATATTTTAGAATAATCGTCGAATTTTTTTCAGCAATACATACAACATTTCAACCGTTCATAAATAAATTTTTACATTACTCATTAAAGTAATGTATAAAATCACTAAGTATATCATATTATTTAAAAGAATTATAATAAAATATAATTATATATTATATCAATGTATTCTATAACAAACATAATATATTTGAATTTATAAGTTTCTGAACGAAACATGCTTACCAAAATGAATAAAGATTATTAATTTAATTAAATGCCTTTTTTTATTTTACATAATCATTATATTAAGCCGTTAATCATTAGCGAGTGGGTGCTAATAAAAAAATATCTCACCGTGTGCTCCGTGTGGACACGCCTTTATGTAGTTTCAAATTTTGGAACATGCTTTAATGCTGATCCACATTAATTATACATAAGTAGGTGCTGATTATCTTTATTTACTCATTGTTTTATTCATCGTTTATGAGGCCTAATTCGAATATAACTTATTCTATAAAAAAAACATGTTTTGTGACAACCCTGTATTTTTGTTAACCTTAAAATTTCGGATTAAAAAATAATTGTCTCCCTTCTCATCCTATTATTTCGTAACCCTGGTTTAATTAGGGTTTTCACATCAAAAATATATATTATAATGGTTAATTGAACTGATTGTATCCATATTATTGATAATTAGCGGAATACAAATAACATGTTCTGTTCGATAATATCTTATATGCTTATATAAAATTATAATTTGAATTTTACTAACCACTTATAAGGTAAATTTACGGAAAATTTTTCCTAGACAAAGTAACGATTTTTAATTTTTACATATTAAAATACTGCTCAATGAAAGATTGTGCGAATATTGTTTTAAATACATTTTTTTTTAAATAAAACGCTGTTTTTGCACTTGAGTACAATTTTCTCGACACGTTTCGAAGGCTTTACACCTTCATCATCGGAAGATATAAACTTCCTGCCTTCGAAACATGTCGAGAAAAATAAACTCAAAAGTGAAAAAAATAGTGTTTTTATTCATAAAAATTCATCATTATGGAATTCCATAATGTTAACGCCTTAAGTTTATAAAAAATAAAAATACATTTTTAAATATTATCAATAAATGTCTATTTACTGTAGAGAAATTTTCGATAGTTATAAATATTGCATTCAAAATAAATTATTACTTACGCGAAATTTTAATTAAATTCATGTAAAACAATAAGTATGGAGTTAAAAAAGGTCGGTGGGAACATATTATTCATTTTTTGTTTCCTAATTGATTATAATTAATCGAGCTTAAATGCAACGAAATTTCTGTCCATGAAAAATATTTATAAAAAAAAGTAAGAAAGTTTTTGGGCAAAGAGTGAAAAGTGACCTAATAACTTTAAGTTTGTTACGTTAATGAAAAGTGATTTTAATATCCTTTTGAAGATTAGATTAAATTCATTACACACACTTTCTGATACTTTGCATAATCCGGATGGGAGCGAACGAGAGATTAGATGTGTGCGAGCGAGAGGCAGGGGGATCCAGTTTTTTGAATACATTAATATATTTTTGTTGGGGAATTCGGGGTCCGTTTATGATGTATGTCCCGACGGGTCGGCGGGGGGTGTGGAGTGTGGGGGAGGGGGAGTGATATGACTGGGTGGTCCGCCCCCTCATTAGAACACCGCTTCGGGAAAGATCGGAAAGCGCCGAAAGCCGGCGAAGATTCGCGCCTAATTCGTGATTAATCTTTGGAACAATGCAGCTCGAAGTTCAATTAATCTTTAGTCGATGCTTTGTTAGTACCTACACATTTCTTTAGCAAAGAAAAAAAAATTCTCATCACCCGAACTAACAACCGCATACCTCGCTATTTAGGTAAATTACTTTAATGGTTTCTTTTATTCAGCACAAAAAGGTATGATAAGAGGATTATTTACAAAATAATTCAAACATTTTTATTTTATTAAAAAGAAAATAATGTTAACTGCATATTGCAAAAAATATATTTTAATATTCTTGATTCTTTCGACTATCGATTCAACTTAATAATTCTGACTAATTTTTAAATATATCCAATTTTGATGAAGAAACTCCAAAAATATCGTATAATTTTTTATTCACTTTTTCATTGTTATTTTCACACCATGAGGTGAGTTATTCACGAAAACAACGCTATACAAATTTGCCTTATAATTAAAATTATTAAAAAAAATTGTCTCATTTACTCACTCTGTATTTCTATTTGGTATAATTAATTGCGAGCTTAAAAAGCTAATTGTTTATAAATAAGTAAAAATGCTTTATTTAGGGCTCCTGAATTGTTACTACCCCGCTTATACAGTTTAGTGTGTATCTGTCAGAATATATTTTCAACTTATCCCACTTGTATTTGATAACTTTTCAGTTGTATGCAAATTACGAGTTATCACGGGAGCTGTCAACCGACCGCGGTCCACCATCCAGTCCGATGCCCATTCCCCGTGTAAAGTGACAGTTCGCCGGCGGGACTGTCGCCGCTAGACATTTGACAGCCCGATTGGACCACGTGATCGTCCCACGTGATGCATTAATGCAACACAAGATTATTACTTAATTTCCTAAGTTTCCCAGTTTTTAAATATGCGGTTTTCATAAATAAAAAAATAAAAAACCTTTTTTCTTTACTCAAAATCGCTTATTTTAATATGATTTTAAGGAGTATAATTGAGGTAAAATATAATTTATCTATTTTCTATGGTCTTTTAAAATTCCTTTAAAGTACCTACCTATTGACCGGCACAAATTTCGTGTTTTACGAAATGTAATCTAACAATGTAATGTACCTATATTATTTTTATTGAAATCGAAGTTTTCTAAACATGCCTCGCATTCTGGTCAATGCGTTTGAAATTTTGAAAATCGAAAACGATGTATTTTTTAATTTTCAAATATAGTATTTCATTTGTTTAAAAGTTATTACATATTTCGACAAAACAGTTTAAGAGATTTTCGTTCATTAACAGATCCTTTATACTATCTGTCGTTAATTGTTCCCTTAAAACAACACGGACTATACAGACTGAGGTTTAAAAACTCCCGATGCAGTGCCGTTGGAACAGACGCATTTAAGAATCGAATGTAGTATACCAGTATCGGATATGGAGCAGAGAAATGCCGATTTTATAAATGCAGTGTCAGACGAACCCATAACAATGTAACATTTTTTACCTTTTTTAATTGTTTTTTTTTTTATAAAAGAAATTCGATATATCCAAATATACAGTATAAAAAAACATTGTTCGGAAACTTTGAATCAATGTTTCCGCTGTGAAATTTTAAAACATGTGATAAATGATGGATTTGTTGTATATTTAAAGTTTTGAACAAAAAATCAATGTTTTCTCATTTTAATAATAATTTTGTTGTTTAGTATTTTTCAACCTTATAATTGGTATTTATTTATTTTATTTGTATTTAAAAAAAAACACGGTAGGAAGAAAATAAATTATAAAGTTAATGTGAACACTGTTTTTTTTTTCACCTTTAAGTATATATGAAAAAACAGTGTTTTGAATAGTAAAAATTGAAAATCAGAAAAAAACACTGCATTCAAGCCAAGGTTTATTAAAAAAAAAGGATGTAAAAAAACATTATGTATAGATTCCCAGAATAAAGTCACGGTAAATATTTAGTATATTATGGTGTTTACTTTTTTAATATTAGTTATACAAAAACACATAATTACATTTTAAAATATTAAAATACTGTGTTATCTGATTTTGAGTTTATTTTTCTCGACATGTTTCGAAGGTTTTATACATTCATCAATAGGAGAACGATATAAATTTAAACATGCCGCGAAGAATAAGCTCAAAAGTATTAGATAATATTTTTTCAATATTTATTTTCGTTTATGTTTTGTAGTTTTTCAACTTGGGCGATGTTGGGCCCCACGCCGGCCCTCAGATAAAGGTACCTACATATGCAAGCTTAGTCACGCTGTCAATTTTCAAATGCCAATTCATTTATTTATTTCCTCGCATCGTTTTATTTACGAGCGGCCGAATAAGATGCTCATAAACTATATTCACAAAAAATAAATCTCCGAGCTTCATGAGACTGTTGTGTGCAATACGATTAAGCCTATAGCCTAGAATCAGAAGTGGGATAAACGAAACCTCTTCAACGACCTCTGATTTTAATCAATAGGAATACTGTTTGACAAATAAAATAAAATATTTTTGCTTCTTCTTCTTTCTCTTGGTCTAGGTCATATAACCTGTTAGTGAACGGTGACATGTCCTGGGATGAAGACGTCCCTCTGTTCCTTCATCTCTTCGGCGGCCTTCCTGGTAATCTCTTCCAATGGGGTTTTCAATTTCAGCAATAGTCTCAAGTTTCGTATCCACCATACAGTCTACATGATCCTTTTTACTAATTATTATTATTATAATTATTATGATTAATATTTTTATTATAATTATTGTTATTATTATTATTATTATTATTATTATTATTATTATTATTATTACAACAACAACAAACCATCACGCCGTTTCCCCTGCAGGGGTAGGCAGAGAGAATAGACCGCCACACTACTCTATCCTGACACCTCTCTAGATTCCTCCACATTCATACAGCGAGTTCCGGCTTCTGATATGACCAACCTTTAAAATTTGATTAATTTGGTTATGATTATTATTTATGATGATTTATATTTTAAGTGCACCATTTTGTAAAATCAATGACTTTCTTATCCTCATACGTAATACTAACGTAGAGGATATTCCACACCAAAGCACCTGCAACGCTGAAAGCACGATCATAGAGACTTACTTTATTGGCTTTACTTCTAGTCCACTTCACTATGTTTTCAACACCAGAGAGACCTTATCGTTTAATTTAGGTATATTTTATTAATGCCATAACAAGGCGAAACATGCCCGACTAAATAAATCCAATAAATGCAATAAAGTTCTATAAAACAGATATTATTTATAAAAAAATTTAAATATGTGTTAATACTTTCCTTTTTTTTAAACTGACAACTTACCTAAAGTATTTATTATTATTATTCTGATGACTTGTATTTGAAGTGCGCCGTTTTGTAAAATTAATTACTCCAAGGGCGCACTAGGAAATGACTGACCGAACAGTGCAGTCTTTAGAAGTTTCTTAAATTTAACGTCACTATCCTCATAATTAATACTAAAATGGAGGCTATTCCAAGCCAACGGACCCGCAACGCTGAAAGCACGATCATAGAAACTTGCTTTATTGGCTCTGACTGGAATTATTATGTTAAAGTATGCGTTCTTTCAGTGCATGTTTTATTAGCACTTGCATACATTATATTTATATTTGTTCCATTATATAACGAAAGTAATAGCATGTCAATTACCAAGTAAAATTAAGAATTTCCTGTTCTTATTGTTAAACTAGAAAATGCACACATTTACCTTATAATATCACAGATTGCACTGACGGAAGCAGCTGCTTTTATTAATATTCTCGCTTTACCCACATTTCAATCCTACGCTCTCGGGCGTCCGTTGAAGGAAGCGAAACCATCCATCCATATGTAAGGTAGTGTCTGCCTATTGTGAAGTGTAAAATATAACCACGAGATCAAATTAAGAGCGAACACTCTAAAAACTATTAAATTACACCTCCCACACTGTTTCCTAATTATACTTTTAAATCGTGAAAATTGTCAGGTAGGTAATGCCGAGTTTTGGATGCGTTCATCATGATCATAACTCTTTTCTTATTATAGTGTGATTTAAAACCCCTAACAATATCTATACTATGATATCAAAAAAAAAATAACGTAATAGCGAATTCAGTGAATGCCATGTTTTTAATATAATTTATGAACAATTGCACTTATTGAAAATCAACGTTAAAATTAATATTAATATATATTATGTGCTCATAGATTTTCTGCCATATAACGCCATATAATGGAAGACAAAGGTGTATATAATATATAGCATACTCAAGCAAAGACGGCAGTACACAATGGAGTTCTAGTGCCGACCCTTGTGTATGTAAGTGAAGCTTGGAGTTGGCAGAAGGATGAAAGTAGGATAAATGCCATAGAAATGAGGCCACTAAGAAGGATGTGCGAAAAACAATATATGATTGAATATCTAATGATGAAGTATGAAAGGAATGTAAGACGGATGAATGCGTGATAAATAAAATCAAGAAAGGGTCACTAAAATGGTTTGGACATATGGAACGAATGGAGGGAAATAATGGTTAAAAAGATATATACAAGTAGTGTGAATGGAAAAAGAAGTCGAGGAGGGCTAAGGAAGACATGGCATGACCAAATTGTGTGTGACCAAAACAATGTGGCGATCCATCCTCTCTGCCTACCCCTCCAGGGAAACGGCAGGATGGTTAGTTAGTTAGTTACTTTATCTCCATTGAAAATGTAATATATTGCATTGCTATGGCACTATCAAATGTTCTAGAAATCTAGCCAAAATTAACACAAGCTTAGCATTACAATAAAAAAAAATTAAATACGAACTTATTCATAAATATTAAAATTGTACACCTAGACTGTTTTTTAGATTTTAAAACTATCGTTATTAAAGAATTCAATAGTATTAAGAACACATTACAATTTTCTTTTCATTGTTGAGAAAATAGGCTTAAAAATGTAATATCAAATATGGATTTGAATTTTTTTCTGTCAGAGACCCAATTATTTGGCATCAACAAAAGGCCTTCTGGAAACTTTTAATTAGCATATCACGTGATTTTTCTGAGCACGTAAAAATGCATGCAAACTTTTTTGTCTAAATGCAGAATTTTTCTTTCGGGAAGTTTGCCATTTGGATTGGGTAAGTCTCTGGTGTTTGATGGGACGGGAACAGGTTTGCCTGGATTTACGGCGTTCCTGATTCGACTGGAATAAACCACTCATGGACGCATGCCTTGTAATTTTGATTAACGCCACATTCCCGGAGCGCTGTCGACGCTTTCTATGCGAAGGAAGAATGTATACACTCCATTGTTGGTGTAGATTGCCACTGCTTTGTCTTGTAAATTTAAAAATATATGTATTTATTGTTTCTTGAACAATAATGTAAAACTCCATATTAAATAATAAATACGAATGAAAATGTCTGTTTTCTAGTAATTTTATTATATTTTATGTGAAAAGCATTATCAAATGTTTTCATCATTCAAATAAACATTTATAATTTAATATTTTTTTATTACTTTAAATTGCGTTTTAATGATAAGTGTTTAAAAAATCTTGATTATATTATCTAAGCTCGAATAATCATTGGCGTGTCGGTAGACTGGTACTTCATAAACGGACCAGATGGATGGTGAAGTAGAGACTTACTGAAGAAAGGAGAAGTAGAAGAGACTTAAAAAATGCTGGTGCCTGGATGTGCAGAGTATAAGAGTTTTTGTAGAAGTATGGAGGAGGCCTATATCCATCAGTGGACGACACTGACTGTAAATAAAGTAAGTAAGATTTAAATAAAAACGTCAATAAGTTTTTTTTTTTCAATACAATACATAGCCACTTTGAAAACATTGTAGAATGTTATAAAGTAAGCTACCAAAATCGATCGAAGCCATAAACCTATGTGAAATAAAACTAAATATATATTATAAAGAAAAGAAAAAGATATTTTTATTTTTAATTATTTATTTATAAAGTAAGTTTAAAATAGTGCAGTAGATGGCAGCAAGTCGCCAAAACCTATCAAAACTAGAAGAACAAACGGAATAAAACTATGTCAATAAGAATAATTTATTTTCAATTTTTATAATCAAGTTCCACCAAAAATTTGTAATAACCAGCATTAATATTTTGTGTGTATCTAATTCATACATTACTAAATATCTGATAAACCAATAACAAAGATACAAATCTGCAATTTATTGTATGTGGTTATAATTGTGTAATAACATAAATGAGAATTAAACGAATATTATTCAAAGCGCCAAGATAAGTAATGTTAGCTCTACGATTAGATTGCCGACGGATATAGGCCGGTATACAAAGTCGTTTCTCATCCCTTACGTGTAGTACACTCAAAACGTCAACTTCACTGTGTTTGCTGAGACTCTTCTTGTCAATCACCTGCTATGAATAAGGAACATGGAAACGCTTACATAAGCAACTGAACTCACAAATAATACACAATTTACAATAGTATTTATAAAGTATTACAGGTAAGTTTTATTCATTAATATTAAAATTACATTAAATAACTCACTATATGAATTCGTACAAATAACTCCAACAAATATAATGCTTAGATAAAAGTTCCATTTCGATAGTATGTATTAAACATATAAAGGTACCTTCTTCATAAGTTCTACAAACGAGTCGGAAAAATGACATAAACAATCTAATATATTTTTATGCCGTACATATTTTTTCTAGATATTTAATTATTAACAATCAATTTGATATATTTTTTACAGATTAGAGTCAACTTTCAATACAATATATTTAACATAAATCACTTTGGAAAATGAAAATAACGTTGATGGTTGAGGTATTAATTTTGTAAAACTCCATTATTAATTTATTAGGAATTTTTGAGATTTATTCAATTTTTGAGCTCAAAAAATCATAGAAATTCAGTTGTAAATTTACTTATCATCCATTGTTAGTTTTAAGAAAAACCTTAAAATGGTTTTATTTAACAATTTTAATATTTGCATTATATAATATCCCCCCACCCTTAAGTTTTCTAAAATCAATATAAGGACACACCGTTTGGCGATTAGGTTCAGTTTGGTAATCCCCTCGCAAGGCGAAATAAATTTGTCACAATTTATATAATTTATATAAATTAAATCCAAGAAAAACCACTAAACAATCGTGTTTACTATTATAAATTAAATTGAAAATAATGTTGTTTATAATCCACAAAATATTAAAAATCACGATATGTTTTGGAGGAAGGTGTCCTCCGATATCTTCAGGTATAAATACTCGTATATAATAAAAACTAAACAATGAAAGACGTGTTTAAGTATCGTAATAGTGTTTCGGCCAAAACAATGCATTATTTGATAAATATAAAACCTATTTTTCTTGCAAGTAGTACATTTATTAGATATACAGTTTCAAAGAAATAGAATTATAGTTAGACACAGCAAAGTTTAAATAAAAACGGTCGGAAGCCGTGGAGCCAACCAGTTATGAATAGGAAATTTTAAATTCAATCCGTGGCTCCTGATACCTAATTATAATTTTTTACTCTCAGCTGTAGTCTGTGGTTTGTGAGATTTTCTACGGGTTAATTGGTTGATACCGAAAAAGGAAAACTTTGGACCAAAGCAGGATGTGCCGGATCTAGGGATTTAATAGCCTTCCTTAATGTTTTAGTTGCCAGAATGGCCGTGGCTATTATTTTATCATAGTTTATCACGATAGCTCCGTAAAATAAGTGAACCCTTATACTCAATATATATTATAAGAGTAATGCAAAATTTCTCGATCAAATCCAATTTAATCTATATTGAACTGTTTTAAACTTTTTAAAAAAAAAACTGTCTTATTTCAATGAAATTATTCTATGAAATGAAAAATTATATTCTTACACTATAGTTATGTTGATTTTCCATTAACAAAGGAATTTTTGTGTTACTCTAATAAACTCAAAAATAAGAATTATAATTTATTTTATAAAACTCCATTAAAATTTTATAATTGTAAACACGATTGTTAAGTGGACTTACTTGGATATAAATTATATAAATAGTGACAAATTTGTTTCGCATTGCGAGGGCATTCTCAAACTAGTTTGAGAATGCCCTAGCAAAGCGACACCAATTTGTCACTATTTATATAATTAATATAAATTAAATCCAAGTTAAACCATTAAACAATCGTGTTTACTATAATAAATTTAAAAAAAAATAAAAATAATTTTCGCTCATAATATGTGGATTATAATAACGATTTCGTGTTCCACATATAACTTTAATGCATATTTTTGCCATTCAATATTTACATGTTTAAATTTCATATTTAAAAAAAAGGTACTTGAAAAATTACTAATTAATTTATGTAAATCTATGTCTTTATTTTGTTAGTAATTAACTAACTAATAATAATAATAATAATAATATGCTAACTTTTAAAGCGCCGTTTTTGTGATGTAATCACCTCAAGGGCGCATTAAGACGTGTTTTAAATCTAAAAATCTAAATATGACCGCTTACTAACTAATTAACTAACCATCATGCCCTTTTTTCTCTGAAAGGGTAGGGAGAGAGGAAGGACCGATATTTGTTATAATATTATAAATCAGAGATCCGCCCCTGTGGTACGGAGCAGTTCATGTTGTAATATAGGATAAGGAATTTTGTTGTTCCGCCGTACGCAGATCTACCTGTATCGTGTAACTCAAGGTATTATAAAACAATTACCGATCGCAACGAGTGCTTTTGTCTATGAGGCCTTTTATTGCCCACAGCACTGTTTCTCCTGTTAATCGTGCTGACAAATAACATACCCAGCCGCGGTCTCGACCTGACTAACCGCCTATCACCACGGAGAAATATTTATTTCCATTCAATAAATTAAATGATTGCAATTAGTAATGTATCAAAATAATAATTTATAATTAATAATAGGAAGCGCTTTATATTAACCCTTAAAGAGCGGCTGACTACATTCGCAGTCCAGAAACTAGACTGCAATTGCAGTTCACATTTGAATGTTACTTATAAACATATTAATTGTTACTGTTAAAATTTAAATCACTGTTATAATATCACAATTTCTTTTTATTCACTGAGAGTGTCGCGACAGCTGTTTCGCCAACCGTTGTTGGCATCATCAGGTGTTATAATAAACTGAGTTTATTGTAAGTTTGCTGTAACACCTGATGATGCCAACATCGGCTGGCGAAACAGCTGTCGCGACACTATCAGCGAATAAAAAGAAATTGTGATATTATAACAGTGTTTTAAATTTTAACAGTAATAATGTTGAAGTATCATAGTGTTTCGGCCAAAACAATGGACTACTTATTTGTTGTGCTACATTTGATAATGCCATTGACATACAAAACATGTCATCCACATAAAAACAATATAAAACTTCTAGAAAACAGAAGTTTTCATTCGTATTAATTATCATACAAACTGTTTTACTTAGGTTACATTACTACTCGTACTACAATAAATTGTACGTAATATTATGATAAAGTGAGAATATCTGTCTGAGCTGTAAATATAGTCAACCACAGTTCGATTTTTTTTTTACTGCAAATGAAGTCAACCGCACAATAGAGGTTAATATTATACACATAGAAACAAGATGGTGCTGGAAACATTTAAAAGAGTACATTCTAAGTCGTTATTGGCAATAAAAATATATCTAATGAATCTTATTTATTTATTATTTTTCTGAAGTATTTCCAATAGAGAATTGTTGTCGGGTGTGAAGGCTAGAAAGGTCTCATATCATGTGCATCAAAAATAACACTTCAATCGGCTGATAATCATGGGTACGATAGAAGGATGGTGGAAGGAAGGGCACACAAGGAAACACTGACCAAACAATGAAGTCTTCAGATGTCGAATAAATACGCTTGTAGTAAAAATAATGCGTGTGTTTTATTTGAAAACATATGTATTTTACACAATGTTTTGTCATCGAGGCGTTCATATGATTAATAATGCCCATGGGCTGGGCAATAGTCCTATTAAACCGCATCTCTTCGGATGTGGACATTTTCACGAGGCTACCCTCAGAAAGCGTCCATCTCTTTAGTATTAAATTGCTATTTGCTTCTCTTCTTATTGTACAACAATGTTTATTTTTACTAAATTGTTCTCAAATATTTTTTTAATAGTCTTCCGTTTGTTTTCTTATTATAATATCTGTATTTCTTTTTTTTTAATTGTTATTATTCGATTTTATTGTGATTGTAAACGATTTGGAATCGATATTATTCTGTAATGTTTATAATTTTTTTGAATAAATTAAATTTGATTTGAATTGTCATTGGACAATTTTTAATTTATTTTCCAGGTTATTCGAATCTCTTTTTAGTCAGTAGATCAACAGCTTGAAGAACAATTTGAATGAAACCATCGTTATTTATGCGCTTAGTATTATCATCATCGATTTTCATGCTCTATGATTCGTACTTGGATAGCGGTGCATGGCAATTATTTCCGAAACTACCGTAGAAAAATAATTACATAAATATACTCCATACCAGATCTGTAGGTATATGCAATAGATATACTACGTACACACATCTCGTATGCAATAGATGTTCTGGCCACGTTAAACTGGAAGCAATGTTTAGCTATACATCGTGTATGTAAATTATGATGATTTATTGGCAAAGAAGATCATCTTTGCATTCAGTGATTATCTCACAATCATCAGATGCTATGAGTTATAAAAAATATATTGTATAATAAATTGTTATAAAACGGTTTAGTTTCGATAAAAATCAAACAGAACTATTTTAATAGGATTATAAAAAGAAGCTCGTCTCTATAAAGTCGTGAAAAAATATTTAATGAACACATTGTAGAGATATAACTCTTAGAGATTGGATACCTTGCGATAAGATTCGCAGAACTTGCAAGATTAATGACATAATGAGGTGGAGCAGGCAAAGAAGATGATTCTGGAGGGAGTTTGGTCATGTAATGAAGCTGGACGTTTTCATCACATGACCAAAGTTGATATCCTGTCTAAACAGATTTCAATATCTATATAATGGGAGAAAAATATGGTAAATATTGTATTGAACGCGTATTTTGCTGCTATCGCTAAAGAATTTAAAATTGGATAAGAAACTGAAAAATATACCTTAAATTTTTTAAATATTTAGAACATATAGATCTTTAACTTTCCTTCAGAGGAACACTCCGGGCCACACAAATCATGCCCCTGCGTAAACTAACAACCCACCAAATCACCTTCCAACAATGTTCCCATCAGACGTAAGAGGAATAGCCACATGAGCTGAACCTCTGTAAGCCAAAAGATCCAAGTCCAAGTCTTAAAATTTAATCGATTGTAAGAGCGTAGTTACTCTAATAGAAAAATGTAAGTGAAAACAATTAATACGAATAAAAACGTCTGTTTTCTGATTATCAAATGTGTGCATTTGATAATGCCTCAGACTTGTCGAAGTTTAAGGAAAAAAAATCATAATATTGGATCTTGGGTTTTTCTTGTATTTTAATATTCTTTCCTGATATTGAAAGCTTTATCTAGTAACATGTAATATTTAGTTTTTACAAACTAAATATTACAATTGTCTTAAACCAATTCTCGTAAAAATTAAGCTTGGTATAAATGTTATGCTTTGACAATTGTTCGTAATTTACGACATGCGTAATTGGTCCTACTGAATTGGTCTTTCGAGATGCTGTATTCTAATTGAATAAAGTCATTTATGTAACAAGTATTTCAATGTCAAGTGCTTCGTTAGTGCATAATATACGTATATCAAATGCACATGTATTGGTTTTACAGCGTTACACTTGCATATTATACAATACAACCATAATGGAATGTGTAGTTTTGAGAGGGGAATATAATATGAGCGATCATCGACACGTTAGATCCGATGAAAATAATTTTACGGCACCATGTTAAAATGCGAAAATATCAGTGTAGTTTTACTGATTGGTTCATGCTTCTGATAAACAACTTTGATAACTGGCAACTACTGATGTGAATACCATATGTTTTTTTTCAAATTGAAGCTAGATTCAAAGAGCAGACAATAATAATTGTTGGAGAGAGATTAGTAATTATTTAAAAATGACGTTTTTATCTTTTGATTAATCTCCACAGATACATATAAATTATTCTAAAATTGTACATATTTCATACGAGATACGGTAGATGGATTCTGAAATATGTGGTTTTCTAACACATTTTTACATTTAAAATTGTTCTTATGAATATTTGCGCATACGTTAGTTTTCGATTTAGACACATTTTTTCAGACCATAAATATATATGTCAATAAGCACCCGATAACTACTTTTTTAAATTTCAATATTTACATTTATACTGGTTATATAGATAATATAAATAATAAATTGGATAATTTATAGAGCGCCATTTTCATGAATTACTCATCTCAAGGGCGCTGTTGAAAATGCTCCGTTTTCTGAACTAAATAATAATAAATAATAAATAATAATAAAATATATTTAGTACGAGGGCTGCACCTGAGGTAGTCGATCAGCCCTTCCTATCAGGAAATGATAATTTGAAAAGGTGTGTTTAGAGTCTCGATCTAAACTCTGATTGATTCTCAATGCACTTAAGGTCTGCTGGAAGATAGTTCCAGGCTGAAGGGCCGGCTACCGCGAAAGCTCGGTCGCCATAGTTTTGTGCTTGGACAGCGTTTTGGCACAGTCAATCTACCGATCGCAGAAGACTTAGCTGTTCGCAATGTAGACTGTCTGGCATTCAGGTTCTCGTTCATATATCGTGTCATGCACGCACTTCGATTTCTCCGACTCCTCACGTGACTGACATTCAACATTTGATTTATTTGATCTTGCCACGTTTTCCTAGGCCCTCCTCAATTTATATTTATTTATTTATTATTATGATGATTTGTATTTTAAGTGCGCCGTTTTGTAAAATCAATTACTCCAAGGGCGCACTAGGAAATGACTGACCGAACAGTGCAGTCTTCAGATGTTTCTTAAATTTAACGTCACTATCTTCATACTTAATACTAACATGGAGGCTATTCCACGCCAACGGACCCGCAACGCTGAAAGCACGATCATAGAAACATGCTTTATTGGCTCTGACTAGAATCGCTATGTTGTTTGCACTTGTTTCTACTGATCGGAGTGAACGTTGCCTTTCCGTTGGCATGGGTGTCACGCAGAGGTCCAATATATACGCTGGCGCTCTCTGGTGTCGAGCCTTAAACACTGTCAAACACAATTTATATTTTACTCGCTCTCGGATTTTAAGCCAATGAAGGTCCTTCAGGAGCGGCGTGATATGACAGCATATGATATACATCGTTAACATATACTTTTTTACCATTCTTTCATCATTCATAATTTTCCATGTGTCCAAACTATCTTAATGATATTTTCATTATATTGTTCATAACACAATCATGCGCACTCTTACGACTACTCTTGTATAGATAGAAAATGCAAATATAAATAGGAAAAACCGTATATCACCCTGTCTTTATCCTTCCTGTCAATAATCAATAGGTGGGGCAAAAATTCATTACACACATTTTAATGGAACAACGTCCTACATGACAACACTTACGCAGGTAATCTCGCGTGTCCTGTGTTCCCGCCATAAATAATGCGTCCTTTGACATTTTACCAGTTTTCCCGCTAACTCACAGCGGAGCTCCTTGTGTCGCAGGCGCCATTATAATCGGGTTTATTAAAAGAGTAAAATGTAAAATGTACCGCCACACCGGCCCGCCATGTTTGCCCAGGCCCGTCTATGGGCCATTCGACATCATCATCTCCTGTCCTGGGCTTCAGAATCTTAGACTGTATTTGAGCTAACTCAATGGTCGAAAAACATATCACATTTTTGAATGTATACAAAAACTTGTAGACAAATACTGGATTTTACCCATTGCGGGTTAATCTTTTTTTTCAAGGATTAATTGTATCTCAATAGAGACGAAGATGTTAATTGTTTTCTGGGAACAGAATACGGAACTCAACATTGTAGCATATATACATCTTCCAAAAATTTGTCAGACTTGGACGTTTTAAACTGGCAACATTGTTTCTACAGAATGTCAATTTGACAGTTGACAGTTGATTTGTAGTCAGTACGTTTTGCCATTATACTCAGTGGCTCAATAAAGGTGTTCAAAATTGGACCTCACGATTGCCCTGCATTCGAGCTAGCCGTGGGGCTCATTGTTACATAAAACCTATTATTAGAGGTATACAAATTTAAAATGAAAAAAACAAATTTAAATAAGAATCAATTGTGTCTCAATAGAGACAAAGATGCAAATTGGAAACTGAATATGGTTGATCAAGGTGTTTACAGGATTTATGACCTGTCATTGGTTGGGTTAAGCGCACGCTTTATGTAATACAACATTCCCCATTCCACCCTTTTTTTTTCTTATGACCACCATGTCTGACAAATTTTTGGAAATTGTATACTCGTATATGTTAATCTGCAACACCACCCTTTGCACGGTAGTTTATTCAATCTACACACTAACGCCATATATGAAGATTGTATTTTAAGCATTAAGCAGAAGATCCTTTAAACGCAATGTGAAAGGCTACCGCCATTTAGCGCATTGCTAGAAACTGCCTGGAGATGTCACTCCAATCTATATGCTATAATTTTGACCAGTCGTCTACAAGTATTTGTATACATTCAAAATGTTGTAAAAAACATTTAAATAATGTTTATGTCTATGATATTTGCTTTATTTAATAGATAATTTTATGCCATTATTGTTTAAATGTAATTTAGGGCATAGGGTATTGGGGATGGGTGTAAATACAAACAGGGATTATGTCCCTAATCGAATGAGAGTAACCAGAAAGAATTCTACGTGAAAACCTCGAGATAAAAAAGTCCGCTCTCTGCTCTAGCCGAGGTAAGAAGAGAGCTATTATACCATGACCTTTAATTAAAGTGTGAACATTTATTATGCACAGTTTTGATATGTCCCCGGTTCAGTTTCGTGCAGCAGCAAGTCCTGCGCGCGCCCGGAGGCGGCTCTGGTCCCACCGGCCCGCCATGTTGTAACGCCGGGCCGGCTGTCATTCCCGCGTTGTGATTATGATAAACGTTCACAGCGATAAATTAAAATGAAAAAGTTTCGCCTTGCAGCGCCGTTCGTGTGCGCTCGTGGGTTTCCGTCACCGCTCGGAAACCAAACCGGGGCTCGGGATGGAAAACATTTTCTTTCCACGCACACACTCATTAGCCAGATTATATGTGAATACCTACCCACCTACGCGAGAATCTGTGAACTAATCATTTAACCTAATAAAATCTTCTCTTTTTCTTTTTTTATGTATACAAATACTTGTAGACAAATACTGGATTTTACCCATTACGGGTTAATCATTTAAGATGAATTGTATCTCAATAGAGACGAAGATGTAAATTATTTGGAAACAGAATTTGGTGGTCGAGGCGTTTACAGGACTTATAATCTGTCATTGGTTGGGTTTAGCTATCGCTTTATGTAATACAACATTCCCCATTCCGCTCTTCTTACGACCACCACGTCTGACAACTATTTTTGGAAGATGTATATATGCTACTATGTTGAGAAACACTTCACACATTTTAGTTCAATCTACACTAGCGCCATCTATTAAGATAAGGTGTAAGCATTAATCATGAAGTATTCGACCGCTATATTCTGTTTCCAAATAATTTACATCTTCGTCTCTATTGAGATACAATTAAACCTTCTATTGTTTAACCATGTTTTTATATTTGTTCTTTTTACCAATATATTATAAAAATTAAACCATACCAGTTAGTTGTAATGTTTTGAATTTCTTAATGGTTAATTAAGAAATCTGTATGGGGTGTTTATGTTTCTTAATAGTAGCATAATAATATAAAAAATAGACCAGTCTGTCGATGCCAGCGAGCCTGGCAAAACCGGTCGCTGTCTAAATAAAGACAAAAGTGGAAGTAGTTAAAAAACATCGTTTTATTTAATTATTATGTAAAAAAATAAGTTTAAAAAATATATTCTACAGCAATAAAATAATCTTATTTAATACTCGATATACAGTCATACATTTTATATTTTTGAACACTGATAATTGATTTGAATAATTTTAGTTACGTAAAAAATGATAAAATATCAAAACCATGTGTATGATGAAAGCTACATTTATACTTATAAGAAAGATTATTGAAACAAAATACAATACATAACAATAAAATGATTTACAACATTGATTTTGAAAAAAAAGTTCAGTCATACGCTTTTCAATTACAGATTTTGAGAATCTCTGGATTGCACAACAATACTATGACAAGTCTCCTGACAAAAAGGGACGCAGAACATTACTTGTTAATGCGACACATTAAATTTATACGTCTCTCTCTAAACTGACGAAAGATTCAAGTGAAAAAGAGATAACTGCATTTTAATCACAAGACTTATTAAAGATACTGTAACCACTGTTATAATATAAACTTGAAGTTGGAATGATTAATGTTTCTTTGGAATTATGGAGAAATTCATATTTTGCGTAATGCATCCATCGGACAGATGACTAATAAATAATCTTTTGCTAGGCCCAAAGTACTTATTAATTTTGGTTATTTATATTTCTTGGGACTTAGACATGGAATTGTACCTCCTGGTTTACAGGGGTTAAGCTCTTGTGGCTATTCCTCTTACGTCTGATGGGAACATTGTTGGAAGGTGATTTGGTGGGTTGTTGGTTTGATAGCAGTATATTATTAGTTTTTTTTTAAATATAGTAAAATGTTTTATTCATCGCTATAGTTTTTTTGACTGGCTATAGTAATTTGCTTTCATCGTCATGTATTCGCTAGACGATGGTTCCATTTTTTTTCACCCATTTAATATATTGTATAAAATGAAGGCATCGAAGCAAGGGCAGTCACAATCAAACAAGTTTTGAGGACTTCCAAACAAGTTTTGAGGACTTCCGAAATGATGACACTGAGAACGATAGCATGCAAGACACTGGGGGATTGCGTGTGGAACACCAGAATAAGAGAGATATGTGAGGTTGAGGATATTATAAGATGGAGCAGATAGCGAAAAAGGGACTGGTACGGTCATGTTCAAAGAATGGACACCACCAGACTCCCCTATATTGCATTGCATAATCAACCTCATGGGACTCGTCCTCGTGGAAGACCTCCTAAAAGATGGAAGGACAGCTGGGAATCTACTCCACAGGAAGAGCAACACTCTGGAGAACAGACCACATAGGTCTACAATAAGGAGGAAGAAGAAGAAGATAGAATAACAAACATATTTTGATGTAGATATTCGAGAAAGTAATATTTTTAAGATTACCTCCACTCTGAAGAACACCCACACATTTAAACGTATGTTCTTTATCTACATACATATATTTATATTATGTACATGTATTTTTGAGTTAATTTTTATGGCGTGTTGTCCAAACATCAGAGTAAATTTCGTTATATAATTATTACCTTAATACCCCAGAAAGTAATTATGGAGCCAACTATTTTTGAAGACATTATATCAATACACACACACGCTTCCGATTAAAGTATAAACGTTTTTCTAAAACATTACATAAGGGATCCTGAATTTTTCTTAATATATTATTTAGAAATGCAAAATTAAGTTTTGAAAAGATTTAAACATCACATATGAATGATAATTTATATTTATTATTTCGTGAAGAATGGTGTAAAATTACATATCAAAAAATTATAACCAAAGAAAATATATGTTTTCTAGAAGTTTTATTATATTTTATGGGAATGACATGTTTTGCCTTGGTAAGGCAGTATTGAATTTGAAATTCTCATGAAATATAATAAAACTTATAGAAAACGGACGTTTTCATTTTTACTATTAAGATCAAATATGTCATATGTAGAACACGTGTAAAGCATAAATGAAGAAATAATGTATTTAAATTAAAAGTCGGAAGATTTGACGTGGGACTCGCTGTATGAAAGTGAAGGAATCTATAGAGTAGTGTGGCGGTGTATTATTTCTGCCTAACCGTTTGAGGAGACGCTGTGACAGTTTAATAATAATAATAATAATAATAATAATAATATGCTAACTTTTAAAGCGCCGTTTTTGTGATGTAACCACCTCAAGGGCGCATTAAGACGTGTTTTAAATCTAAAAATCTAAATGTGACCGCTTAAAAAACGATCGGCTTAAAAGTATAGTAGAACAAAGTATAAATATGGTAGAACAAAGTTTGTTGTTGTTATTCCTTTAAATTAATCTACATGCAACAATCTTGGAGATATTAAACCGAATATTTGATATACAGCATTTTTTTTTGCTTTTTAAAAAATTAAAAGAGAATTAAACCATTTTTAAATTTCCAATCACTATAGTGAATGCATTTTCTAAAATAACCATCAATGGATAAAACCGAATTGCTTTTTGTGCCGAAGGGGGTGTGTTGCGACATTTTGTATGCCAAAGTTTCCGACTATACAAGGAAAGGGCTCAACCGCACCATCACCCTTGAGAGATCAACGACCGCGGGGGTTGGATTCCAAATTTAAAAACGTAAAATTTTTAAATTGATTAAAATAGCTTAACTTAATATTATATTTATAAATATTACTGGGAATTACATATTTGCACAACTCACACTGATGATAGAAAAAATTGGAACGCACATAATTAATATGATAAAAAAAATTAATAATATAATATAAAATTGTATAATACACCACCGGCTTCAAAACGTAACGAGACCAATCAAATTTATAAATTTGTTTAAATATAGTTTTATAAATTTAAAATAATTGGGAATAATTATGAGTTGAAATAGAGTTTTTTTCACTTTTGATTTTATTCTACTCGATATTGTAAATAATGAATTAGGTTTACCTACAAAATGTTTTGAGAAAAATAAATTCAGAAGTTGAAAAAAAGTTTAATAAACGTAATCATTAAAACACGATATAGATCAATAGTTAGAATGAAATGGATAATAAAGTTAGATTATTTCGTAGAATCACTATTAAACATGTCGACATCGCCCTGAAAATTAAAACGCAGGGCATCAATAATGAAGACAACCCAAGTAAAAAAAAAGTTAGAATGGATATCACGTTTATTTGCGTATTGGATATAACGTTTATTTACGTATTTTATATATATTTAAAAAATGAGACAAAACAAGTTTAAAATCACAACAGGTTAAAATTTTGTACATCGAAAAAAGTTGGGTTACAACCGAAACATGTTCGCAAAAAAAATAAAGAGTTGTGAATATACAAAGTTTTATTCTATTTACTCAGAGACAAAACAACGCTTTGTATGATATAGTGTCGAATGAAAATATAAGAAGTGAATCTGTTGCGAATAAAAGTGTTAAGACCAAAATAATGAAAGGATCATTTAGATGGCTTGGACACATAGAAAGAATGGTTCAAAAAGTATATGTTAGCGATCTAAATGGAACTAAAAATAGAGGAAGATCGAGAAAAACGCGGAATGATCAAATAAATCAAATATTGAATGTCGGGCGCGTGAAAAATCGACGTGATTCCATGACACGATGTACGAATGTTGAGGAAATGAGAGAAGTGAGAGAAGTATGTCAGGAAAGAAAAGTATGTCAATCCATTCATTTTGCCAACCACTTCGGGGACCAGCGTAATTGTGAGTTAGTTAGTCAAAAAAACGCTATAAATATACTATTTTATATTTATGCTAAATTCTATCCAAAATTTGCCATATTATTTTGAAGTTATGTAAAATTTTAATTCTTAGACATGAAAAACAAGAGCGAATATCGTTTGGGCTCTTCCTTAACTATGTGCCGTCCAATAAAAACAGATGTCTATTTTATATCGCATTAAGTATGACCCAGTAACACAGAGCTGTCCGTGATTCCGGTTAAAATTATATATAGCCTCATCCCCGCGGTAAGTGCTACCAGTTATGGTCCGTACCCCAATACAAGAAGATTATCTCATTTCTTCGTGGAATGTTCATGGTCGTTGGACACGCACTTCCCCCAACGCAGAGCAACATTCACAATATTTGTTGGTTTCACCCTTACAGCGCTTCCAACTAAATACGATCCCTTAGTCAAAAGGATGTTTCAAAATATTTTGCGGTGTAATTATCACAAAACAAATCAATCAAACCTTTTCTTACAAACATTTTAAATGGACAACACAGTCTAGCCCCGAGGTGGGAGTTTTGGTATGAAAATATAATATTATAATAACTAGCAATATCTCTTGGGAAAAGCAAAATTTTCTTGTGTTTGCGTATTTCACAATTATTTTTTAAAATTACTTCATTTTAAAATAATAATTCAATTAAGCTTTTCATTTATTAAAATTCGATATTATGGACAAAATTGTTGTTTTAATAATTTGAGTTTTTAATATGAATTTACAACCTAAACTGAGAGCAAATATAGAAGATTTTTTTATTTCAATTATAATCATCAAATATAAAAATAATAAATAAATAAAATATTTATTTGAAGCGCCGTTTTCTTGATATCACCCCAAGGGTGCATTAAAACGTGTTTTAAATCTATAATGAACGCTACATAAGATATGTGCGATTGTTTATGAAATAATAATAATAGAATAATAAACAAATATACATATACTCGTAAAGCTATAAATTGTGCATGAAAATAAAAAAAGGGTTTTCAACTTAGATCTGAAATCTGCCAAAAATCTGTACCAAAGATATGAAAATGTGTTGTTCTAAACTTATAGACCAGATTCTGTGAAGGCTAATTGTTTCTTGATCGAATATTATTATTATTTTTACTATGATTATTTATGATGATTGATTTTTATGTGCTTTGTTTTTTATAATCAATTATTCCAAGAGCGGACGAGTAAAATACTGCCCGAATAGTGTAGTCTTTAGTGGTCTCTTAAATTTAACATTGCTATCCTCATACAATAAAATGAAGGCTATTCCTCGCCAATATGACGATAATATAAAATTCCATATTAATTAATAAATAGGAAAGAAAACTTCGGTTTTTTTTAAGCTTAATTTTCATCAATCAAATGATAATGCGTTAATAAAGAAAAACACATTCCATTCCTATAAAATAAAATATAACTTCTAAAAAACATACGATTTCATTCATATCAATTAGTATTTAATACATAAATAGAACCTAATAGATTCAAATTTAATTAATTTCAAGTGATTTAATGAGAAATAGATAAGCATAACGAATGTTTGTAATAGGTACCGAGTGCAATGTACAAAAGACTTATTGTTCAAACAGTCATAAAACACCTAAAACAAGCAATAGCGAGCTTTTTGCATGCAGTTTGTAATAAAAGTGGCGAAGGCGTTAATACGGCCGTAAATAAGAAGCAAATCTTACCTTGTCATCTTTTCGCTATGCTGAATAAGTGTTTGGATTCCGGAATTCAGTCGGAAGTAAGTACGGTGCATCATGCTTGTGTACATACTATTATTATTTGAACATATACACATACATACTTGAAATAGGAAAAATAATTACGTTTGAATTTCAAATACGTACGCTGAAGTCCATTCCCAGACAAGGGTGGCAAACGCAACAATATGCTCGAATGATATGAATTTTAATATTGATAAACTATTATGTTTTCTAGAAGTATTATTTTTACATTTATGGGAATTACATGTATCGCCTTTCTCCACAAAACAAAGAAGAAGAGGTCGCCCAATGGCAACATAGTGGGATGGAAAAGGAGCTCTAACGCAAGAACCTGACAGTGGAGATAAGTCAAAATAGAAAAGTTTGTCGTTTTCGTACGAGGAGGGCCGACCCCAGATGATGGTAAATGGCAAAGGGAAAGAAGAGATATGTATCGCCTTTCTAAGGCAATTTTTTCTATTATACTTTCTAACCGATCACGAATATCAGATGCAGCGTTCATATTTAGATTTTTAGATTTAAAACACGTATTGATACGCTCTTGAGGTGATTGCATCACAAAAACGGCGCTTTAAGAGTTAACAAATTAATATTATTATAATTGTTATTATCAAAAGTGCACAAGAAACATTTCAATCCCAGAAAATATACCATATGGTAAGAAAATATACAATATGGTTAAAAACAAATGGAAAGTGCATTGACTGCCACCACAAAAGTTCCAGGTTCGATTCCCGGCGAGGGCAGTGTCATTGTCACACTCTCTTTGGTTTGGTGTAGAATTCACGTAAAAATAAAATGGCGATAGATTAGCTACATATAACATGTCACGAGAATCACTATGATAGATATAATTTACATCGAGTTGGCTCATACTCTCATGATGTAAAGAGCGATTCAAAAATAAATTAAAATATAAAAATACACCTAATAATGTTATGCCCACAATTGTTTGGTTTGCTTTAACAAGGCAAAATGTGTCATTGTCATAAAATATTACAAATTTTTTAGGAAACAGCAAACAACAACAGTAGCAAACGAGTCAAAGTAAATCAATAAAATTATTTTTAATAGAATCCAAGACCCTTGTTGAAATTTTAAAGTATTTAATATATTGGATGTGGCATAAGGGCGCATATATGGATAATTCTGGAATATAGCGGACGTTTCCTCCTAGTCCCACCGTTTCAGCGAACTTAGTACTCACCAGCCCACCGGTAAATGTGGAATAATTTTGTTACTTATGAATAATGTATGTCGTAAGCCTAAAAATAAATAAAAATGACACGTTGAAACAATACAAAGACATTGCTACATGTGTATGTAACACTTCGAATAATATAGTTCTTTCATTTTTGTACCTACACAAAATGTGTATGGTGTGTCTAAGTACAGCTCGAGTGTAGGTGTTTCCTCATGCACTTACGTAGGTACCTACGATGGAGAAAATATGATACAGCATGGAGCTTTCTACATCTTTCGTATGAAACATTTTGAAGCCAGCCTGGCTATAAACTAACTAACTAACTAACTAACCATCACGCCATTTCCCCGGAGGGGTAGGCAGAGAGGATGGATCGCCACAATGGCCTGTCCTGCCATACCTCTCGGGCTTCCTCTACATTCATACATCGTACCATGCACGCACGTCGATTATTCCGACTTCGAATGTGGCTATAATAACATCATTCCAACTTAACTTAAATAAATTTGTTTAAAAATTTAAAATTAACCCAATGATTTCACGTATCCATTGAAGTTACTAAAACATTAAACGTTTTCTAAAAAATTACTGATACTTAAATCGACAATAATTAAAACATTTAAATATTTCTAATACCTGAGAGCTGTCATTTATTTATATTATATAAACAATATAAAAAATCGTATTAATATAAAAATATTTTTTTATTTAATTATTTGTTATTTTCATCTATACATTCATAGTAATATACAAATTAGTTGATAAAACGGAGCATCTTCTACAGCGCCCTTGAGATGAGCAATTCATAAAAATGGCGCTTTATAAATTATCCAATGTATTATTATTATTATTATTATAAATAAATATTATAATAATTGTTTTTGTTTTAAATTGTGATAAAATCATTTTTGTGTACAAGAATAGTAAAAAACGTATTTGATTTATGAGTAAGCCTGTTGTGGCGTCACTTATTCATATTTATACTCCTTCCGACATAATGCAATCTCTCTGATACCCACCAACACACTAATGTTATTTCGTATGCAAATCAAATGAATTTTTTGTGACCGTAATTTTAGATGGTAAGTACAAATAAATGGTTGTCAAATTATGTGCTGGGTTGAAAAAACATATTTGTAGACGAAAAGAAAAAACGTATTTTCGTAGACATGTGAACGAAATTCGTAAGAAATGAACATTTAATTGAAAAAAACTACTTTATTTTGCAGTTAAGTAAGTACTTATGTAGAAACTTATATCAATAAAATTAAAATGTGCACTTTAGCGTATGATTTATAGTTATTTACGCACTTAAGATTATACATCAGAAAAAATAATAAATATATATTTTTTTTTAAATCACTGAATTTTTTTACTAATTAACCGCCTTCTGTAAGCAGAAAGAATGGACCACAACACTGTTCTGTCCTGACATTCACCTCTCAAATCCTCTACATTCATACATCGTGTCATGGACGCACGTCGATTTCTCCGACTCCTCACGTGACCGACATTCAATATTTGATTGATCGTGCCAAGTTTTCCTATTAGGCCTTCCTCTATTTGTAGCTCCGTTCATGTCGTTAACAATGCACATTCTTTGCCATTCTGTCTTTACTCATTCTTTCCAATTGTCCAAACCATTTTAACGACCCTTTCATTCACTCTTAATATTATATTTGCATTTGACGTTTTATCATATATAGGTACATTTACCATACATTCGTCTTAGAGTTATCATTTCTACTGCATTTATTCTACTTTCACCCTTTTTTGCCAGTTTTATACTTCACTTCCATATATAAGGGTTAGCACAAGAACACTATTGTGCACTGCCATAGCTTTTGTTAATACCAAATATTTCATAAAATAAAAAATAAAATGATACGTAATATATATTTTTGTTTTTTTTTAATTAAGATTTGTCGAAAATAATTTATGAAATTATAATGGTTTAGAGTTTGTTTAAGAACTAGAAATACATGGCAGAATCAAATCAATCAAATATTTCATGTTGAAATAAAATGCATTTTTAAAACTAATTGTGGTTTATTTCATTTGATTTTATTATAAAAATTATGATTCGTACTATTATATTTCTGAAACAAATTGAAGAAGCTTAACAGAAAACACTTCTAGAGAACTATTACTCTACAGAAATAAATTTATACTCGTATTAAATACGTGTGTCGCAAAAATTATATACGACACGATACTACGGTGCCGTCTGCACGAAGCTCAAAAATTCAATAAACCCTAGCGCTTTCAAGTCGTCACATAAAAAAGGACACTTCATCCATTCCATAGCTCACAGGAGCCGCGGCGAATGCTTATGTTTATTTACACTTGTCGTTTTGCTCTTCTGGGCACCGGTCCCCATAAAGTTTGGGGTAAATGCTTTACAATGGGAACTTTTGCATCTGCCATAACTTTTTTTCTACCCCCGTTTATTTTATGGCTGTGTGTGTTTGTCAAACAAACGTATACAATTAGTACACTTATTTATATACTGAACAGGAGGTTTATGATCGTAGTTAAAGTGAGTATAATTCTATTAGGTACCAATAAAAGCTCTGCACTCAAACAGACTGTTTACCTTAGAAATTTACGAACCAAATTGTAATTTTGTTCACGGTTATTCAAACACAGAGTATTTTACTTTCATTTGATGGAATTATGTTGTTGTGTGACATTAAAATAAAAAAAAGTAAGCTTATGCAAAATAAACACATTTATTAAATTGCTAACCGGTTTCGCTGACGGTAAAAAAAAATATTATCCGGAGGTTAAATACCCCTTCAATCGGATCTCCGGGGAGGGGTGCTTGTCCGATAGAATCGTTGCAATAATATGAATAAAACATATTTTGTAGTAGGGATATGGAATATCAGAACTCAGAACAGATTCCAAGACCTCTGCCACCCAAAAAGAAGAAGAGCACTCATATATATAGAACTCATGAGGCTCAACGTGGACGTGGTGGCCTTGAGCGAAAC
Source organism: Lepidostoma basale (assembly GCA_022606425.2). NCBI lineage: Eukaryota > Metazoa > Arthropoda > Insecta > Trichoptera > Lepidostomatidae > Lepidostoma > Lepidostoma basale. The sequence goes on from JAHDVF020001466.1 coordinate 1,077,941, forward strand.
TCGTCTTCTGGATGAGGGATACTTGGAAAAAGAGGTCGATATAGCCACACCAGGTGACGCAGAAGATGAATCTAAAAATTGTTGTGCTCTTTATGCTCACTCACGGGCAATGGGTATTACTATATATTATAAGCGGTTTTGCTACGTGAGTGAGCTTCAGCAGGAAAAAACACACACCTAACTCTAGATAATGTTTAGATGATAGTCACACTGATTCACAAAACCCTGTTCAAGCGAAATCTATCCCTAAATTCATAGGTATATAAGTGGCATGTAAAATTAAATTAGGTATATAATAGGCATGTAAAATTAATTAATGTATTAGTTTTGATTGTATTTTTATATAGCGCACATTGATTTCTTAACAACAATTTACTTTTACTTAATAATTTTACAATAACTTGTATGTAAAATTATTAAGTATATATGTAGTTCATTGTTTTGGCCGAAACACTACGATTCATTAACATGATAAACTGTTAAATTAAAAAACTTTGTTTTATGTATTACAATTGTATTTTTATTTTACGCGACAGCTGTTTCGTCAACCTATGTTGACATCGTCAGGTGTTACGATAATATATCAAATGTCAAATTTTCGTGATTTTTCGAACCTATATGTGTATTTGTTCCTATGTCAATCTGAATAATTTATTTGATATTATTTTGAAGTTCTTGAGGGAGTTGAGTTAAAATGGTATATAAGTATATACGTTGTTATTTCATTTTAAAAAGATGTTTTTTTATATAGCTAGATATTTTCCACACGTTGCTGCAAAAAATCTAATAAGTAGCATGAAAAATGAAAGTATTTTTGATGATATTTGACCTTCGTTAAAAGGTACCGTAATAGGAGGAAGTTAAGATATAGCCTAATTTCTTCATTAGTAATTTTAAAGGTCATATTACGTTTGATTTTGTTACATTGGAGTACACGTTCAGTCGGTTCTTGTTCAAATTGATGTAAAATAAAATATAAAGAATCTCACAATAAATCACAATTCAAGAAGATACAGGCAAATTTTAATAGGGTATCTACACGTTACGATTGATATCGGTCCGATCGACAGAAATCTGACCTGAAATTATACTACGTTCTCCGACATTCGCGGGTTGTTATTATTTATGTAGATGCTTCGGAAACAGCCTACTACCGCTTTCAAATTTATTGGTGGAGCGGACTACACCTGTTTAATTAATTTGTGAATTTTCATGTAATGAACAACTTTAAAATGGAAATTTTTACCATTGCAGATATTAATATTAATATCGTATCCTACATGTATTACAACATTTATTAATATAAAACATTTTTAACTAACTAACCATCACGGGAATCTCCTGGAGGGGTAGGCAGAAAAAATGGACCGCCACACTGTTCTGTCCTGAAATACTCTTATTTCCTCTACATTCGTACACCATGTTATGCACGAACGTGGATTTCTCCAACTCCACGAGTGACCGACATATAATATTGAATTGAATTGATCATGCCACGCCTTCTTCGGCCTGTATCTGTTTTTAGCTCCGTTCACGTCGTTTAAATATACCTTCTTAACCATTTTGTCTTCATTCATTCTTTCCATGTCCAAGCCATCTTAACGACCCTTTCATTATTTTGTTCATGACACTTTCATTCGCACCGCATTCACTTCTTATATTTGCATTTGACACCCATATCCAGATTAACCACACATTCGTTTAGTTTTATGACTCATATATTTTTACTGGGTTTATTTATTTATTTAATAATAATAATAATATGCTAACTTGTATTATTGAGTTAGTGATTTTTTTTAAGAAATCTCTTCAAGGGTGCATTAAGAGGTAATTTAAAGCAAAAAATCTAAATATGAACGCTACATCTGATATTCCCGATCGGTTAGAAAGTATAATAGAACGATGAACTAAATGTTATTTAATTCTCCCGGTGAAGATGTGTGCCATATTAGAAATATGTACAGATAAATAAACCTATTAATAATAGTAAAAACATTAAATGAGTTGTAAATTTGAAATTCGAAAAACTGTATAAAAATTAACAATATATTACGTATAGGTAATTCAAGTTCAATAATTTATTTGTTCCCATTTTTTTACAATTTTCATTAAATAAAATCAAAACATGTTTGTGATAAGTGCAAAGAGTGTTCTCAAAATATTCTACAATGTTTTCAAAGGTTATTTAAAGGTTTATTTCAATTGAATAAATCATTTACTTGGTACTGTGATTCCGTTTGAGAATAAATTAGTACTGATTTATGTCATTTTTGCACTTGGACGCTTTTATAGAACTGAGTCAAGGTTCGTCTTATCTATTCCGCAGGCACGCACGTAATTTTAGGAATCTCTGGGCTTAACATAATGCTTTACAGAATCAACTGGAGCGATCGTTTTACAAAACTGGTTAATACCGTTTCAAGTCTACCGCTTCATATCTCAAACGCCTCTATAGCTCCGCATTAGCACATATATAACTTCAAATTATTCAGTGTTGGAGATAATTGTTTACAAATAACCATTTATAAAAGGCAACTTATGTTCTCAGGAAATAATTTCACAATATAGTAAGACACGAATGATTCGCATGGCTATTCATTTTGTAAATGCTCATGAATTAATTTATAAAAATAATCACTGACGTTTTCGGTAGGACTTTATCCCGCTATCTTTCAATTATTTTGGCAAGTACTCAATGGGTAGAGCTGTGGTACATGTAATAGTTTATAAGCGTATAATTGTTACGCACAAAATTTTTGGTTTAATATTTTTTTCTTAGCAAGGCAAAACGTATCATTCTCATGGAATAAAATAAAACCTTTGGAAAACGGAAGTTTTAGTTCGCTTTATTTTCGAACCTTCTAAAATATTTCCCGTGTCTCGTTTATATTTGATTGCATGGTCAACTCCTCAAATTTCTATCAATAATCTATATCTTGGTAGCAACGTATGATTTTTCTCACATTATTTATCTAGCAAAAACTTTTTTTTTTAAATCGTATTGGTTGAACATAACTAACTAACTAACTAACTTACCATCACGCCGTCTCCCCGGAGGGGTAGGCAGAAAGAATGGAACGCCACACTGTTCTGTCCTGACATACTTCTCTCGCTTCCTCTACATTCATACGTCTTGTCATGCACGTACGTCGATTTCTCCGACTCCTCACGTGACCGGCATTCAATATTTGATTGATTTGATCGTGCCACGTTTTCCTCGGCCTTCCTCTATTTCTAGCTCCGTTCACGCCGTTTACTTATCTTTCCATGTGTCCAAACCAACTTAATGACCCTTTCCTTATTTTGTTCATAACACTTTCATTCGCACCACATTCACTTCTAATACTTGCATTTGTCACTCTATCATATACAGATTTGCCGCACATTCGTCTTAGAGATCTCATTTCTACTGTATTTATTCTACTTTAATCCTTCTTTGCCAGTTCCATGCTTCACTTCCATACATAAGGGTCGGCACAAGAACACCATTGTGCACTGCCATCTTAGCTTTTTGGATAGGCTATATTGGTTGAACATATACTCGTATTCTTATTAAAGATTTAATTTGTTGTTTTTTTTTGCGGTAGCAAAATACATAACTAATTTATTTTATTATAATTGAACAGCTTACTAACTTATGAGTTCATTATCCAAAGCAACAGGATCTAGTGTCTCTGGTTTACGAAGTTTTTTATAACGCTCACCTCGAGTTACGCAAGTGAAGAAACTAGACGCTTTTGTCGCTCGATGTACCGTTCGAGAAAAGTTGATTTATGATTCGAAAATATGCAAAACAATTGAGTCATAAAAATTCAAGGTGAGAACACCTCCGAAGAGAGGAAAGGAATCTTTGTTTAGAGGACAAAATGCTGATTTTTTAAGACCGCAAAAGTAAAAAAAATAACAATGTCTTTTTTTGACAAAAAGATTCCGGAAAAAATACTCACATGCGATATGCAGCAGGTAAAGATATTGTTTCAAATAAACGTGTTGAAAACAAAAAGGTGCAGTTCTATTTTTTAATGTTTTTTTTTGCTTGTTTAAAATATAACTGAAACGAATTGCAGCTTCTGGAAAGAGATTACCTAAATTTAATTTGTAAATATTAAAATAAATATATATATATATATATATATTATTGAAATTCGACTATAAAATATATAAAAATAACACATACTTTGACTAAATAAAATAATATGTACAAGTATTTAAATGTTATTATGTCATATTTGACAATTAAATTTAAATAAATACATGTTTTGTTCCCTAATTTTGTATTTAATATATTTTTGGGATTATTTAAAGTGAGCGAAAATTTTCCTTTTAGAATGGGCTCCCCAGTTGGAAGGTAATAAAATGAATAATGCACTTGGTAAATGATCAATAAACCAAAATTTAAAACGATTAATAATCAATGTTTGTGCAGTACAAAGGGAGAAATTAATATGAAGTCAATAAATAGCTAATTAACTAACTAACTAACCATCATGCCGTCTCCCCGAAGGGGTAGGCAGAAAGAATGGACTGCCACACTTTAATCAATGCGGCACTCCATCCTTCTCTTTTCGCCCCCGCGAGAGACGCGGTGTGATGGGTTTCGAACCTCATCGCCACTATATATTATTAAATAAATTATTTATTAAAATAATTTATTTAATATCCTGGTACCAAACATAATTTTGTCATATTTTTGATATCTTCAAAAATTATGTTTTTGTTTGTATAAATATAATAACAATTAATTTTTCGATTTGCAGACATCTTTCGGTTAACCGTCGCGTTGCCATGTGGTCAATTGAGTTTCCACTGCCAATTTAAAGTTGATTTTCTTAAAACCTATGGACCCTAATATTATAAAAAAAAATGTAATCCTCCATTGAAGTGTTCTCAATATTTCGTAATAAAAAAAAAAGCAAAAAATTACTTCCTTCATCCCAAAAAAAAATATTTTCTAAGACTGCCCTCACCTTCATTCGTGTTAAGGTAGAATTTGTTTTGCTAATATTTACAACTTTATCAAAAGTGACAAATACTTACTCGCTGTTTTGAACGTATTATAAATTATATCTTTGGCTTTTTCAATAGGTACGTAATAATACCGACTGTTGATGGAAACGCAGAACGCAACTTAATAATATCAGAACTGTGAAAATATTAACACTTTACCAAAAGGGACAAATATTAATACGTACTCGTTGTCTTGAACGTACTATACATTTTGCCTAGGTGCCTTTATCATACGTAAAATCTCGTAATGTCTCTAAGTTTATTCCTGATATTCAATTGCTCGTATGCTATGACGCATTACATATCAGAAATCGCATGGTTCCAGAAAAAAATTAATAATGATATGTTTTTCAAATAATCCATGTATGTTATAGATATCGATCTATTTCTAATGAAATTCCCTACAAGATGACATAAATTAAATTTTGATTCATCTAGTCATATGCTTGATATTTAGATAAAGTTAGCGGTAAACTGAACTTACCACATGGGAGCAAGCGTTTTGTTTTGAACACGTTACGTTAAGGGTTAATTTTGTTAGAAGCATTTTGTAAAAGCAAGTAAAAAAAACATTTTATTAAAAGCATTATTTTTATTTTTGTTAATAATTGGGAATCGATCACAATCAAAACATGTCTGCAAATCGAAAAATAAAGTATTGTGAAAATTCAAAGTGTCATTATTTTAATTCAAATGTGAATCCACGATATATCATGAAAGCGAATATAGAAGAAATTATGTTTTTAATTTGAGTAATTAAGCATTTATAACTGGTATGGCCTAAATAACTGGTATCGTATTTTAATTGTACAATTTCGGTGGTTTCAAATTCTACAATCTGCGATTAATTCACAAGTAGACTGTCAGAGCATTTCTCTTTAGGGGGGTAAGACGGTGCACCGGACGTGAAACCGAGTACCGGATAGATTTATGAAGTCTGTTCCCATGAAAGAAAGACTCCTTCCGCGACATAAGACGTTGTGGAACCTACACATAAAACATCCCAACACGTGTTTCGTTCAATCCAGGTTCATCAACCGCGCAGTTATGATTTTTTATTAATAATTTTTACCACCAAACCTAAATTTATAAGTAGATACCCACCTACGCACGTACGGACGCCAAAATGAATGTTCTGGTTTTGTTAGTAACTAATAAAATAATGGGAAGGTGCCTCATAATAATAATAATAAATATTTTTATTGTCAAGTTTACACACAAACCAATAGGTAGGTAGGTACCTATATTTTCTTAGGTCAAAAACAATTTAAAAACGCGAAGAGTACACAATATATTATATTTTTTATTGGAATTTTAAATGTTCGTGAAGTAGGTACCTATACTCTATAAGTAGGTACCTATATTTTAGGGATTAAAAAATACCAATATTAAATCGCGAAGAGTAAACAATATACTTGGTGCGCCTTCATGGACCACGATCACACAACTGAAATAGATGAATTCATTCTGAAACTTGCCGAACGTTTTTACAAAGGAATCCCTTCACATCCTAACCCCACAATGAAATACCTCTCAAATTACGGCCCAAACACCTACAGCCGCCACAAGCACCCAAAATCGATCCTCCTTGAGAGGAACACTCCGGGCCACACAAATCATGCCCCCGCATAAACTAACAACCCATCAAATCACCTTCCAACAATGTTCCCATCAGACGTAAGAGGAATAGCCACATGAGCTGAACCTCTGTAGGCCAGAAGATCCAAGTCCAAGACCAGACTATATTTTTTTATGATTTTTTTGATGAAAAAGTGTTGTCATACGGAAAAACTAATAAAATAAAGAGACTTGTAAAAATAGTATGTATCGATTTTATTTAAAAAATTGCAGATAGGTAGGTATGTAGCTACTTTTTGTAAGGTAAAATTATTTCTATTTTATATCTCAAAATTAAAAATATTTTATTATTTTTAAAGAGATGTGCATTTCATTTGAATAAAAAATTCGTTAGATGGTTCGGCGGTTGAGAAGATTCAAATGATATCTGAAAATATTGCACTAGGTTTAATCCTGAGTGCGAAAGATACAGCCAGTGAGGACAAGTCGGTGGCAGACAATAAATTCCCTCTGCGCAGGTATATCTGTATGAATGAAGCAATTCAATTCAATTAATGTCTTGTTTTGTTGAATTTGAATTTAATTCAATTACCTCGTTGATTATACGGCGGTCGCCTCCGATGCACAGTTCGTACATATATCTATCAAAGTAAATGTAAAGTTAGTAACAGGGTCGCATCCGGATATTTTTGCGTGATTTTGCCAAGATTTTGTAATACAAATTATATTCTAAAATTAACACAAGAAATTAATGTTATTTAACGAAGATATCTTTACAAATGACTTATTTAACAAATTATTGCTACTACACACATTTAAAATTTAAAAATGTGTTAGTTTTGACGTCAAGAATGATAATGTATTTGTGTTTTTTCAAAGTCTGCATTTTTTTAAACTTGTTAAATAGGGTAGATATTCATATTTTTATGTTCTTTTTAATAATTTTAATTGAAAAAACTGCATTAAAACACTGTTTTCACACATTAAATCGAGTAAAAATTCATTAAAACTTAAAAGCGAAAAAAAAACGACCTGTATTAATTTATTATTTCTTGAACAGTCGTGCAAAACTGCATATTAAATACATAATTTATACTAAAGAAAACATCCGCTTTCTAAAAGTTTTATTTTTATTTGATATGAAACTAATTACAAAAACATAATTATATAATCACAGTGTAAAAACTCTTTAAGAAAAATCTGTTCTTGATAAATTAGAAAATTATTTTTCTAAATAAGTAAAATGGTTAACAATTTTAATAAAGCAATGAAAAATAAATAAATTTTATTTTAAAAGTTATTATCTTGTGTGCGCGGGAGATACCTATCGGTGGCAATGAGGTTCGCAACCCATCACACCGCGTCTCCCGCGGGGGCGTAAAGAGAAGGGTAGAGTGCCGCATCGATTAAAGTGTGGCAGTCCATTATTTTTGCCTATCCCTTCGGGGAGACGGTGTGATGGTTTGTTAGTTAGTTACTTATGAAAAATAAACTGATCTTATAAAGTGGCATTTATTTCCAAGTCAATTTAAATGCCTGGCGCCAGCTCTGCCCCTCGTATATCTGCGTACAGAGCGTTAGAGGTGTAAATGACCAATTTAAGCACCTAAATAAAATTCTAAATTAGCTTTATAGATACTTTTGAGCAACACTTAATTATTCATTTCGCGATGGAGGCACTTATTAAGTATGATACTCATCTCTGTTATGGAGCATTGTGTTTAATGGATTCTTAACCCGCTCGTTCAATTACTTCTCATACATTGGCGACTGTCTGATCTTCGTTATCGGAATATTTACACCAAGTGTTCAACTTAAAACAGAAGTCATAAAAAAAAACATAGTAGGGAACAGAACGTCAAATCTCTTGAAAAAAAAATAACTCGAATGAGATAAATCGCAAAAAATACATTATATTATTTTATTTTTTAATTTGAATTTTTACACCGAACAAAACGTGATACAATCAAATATTAAATGTAAGCCACTTGAGAAGTCCTGGGTTCGTGACACGATGTGTGAATATTGAGGAATTAAGAAAAGTATGCCATCCTTTCTGCCAACCCCTTCTGTGAGGCGGTGTGGTAGTAAGTAAGTTAGTTATTTTAAATATATTATGAATTTTAAATTTTGTATATTCAAATGATTTCGATACCTTCCATTGATTTTGGCACTCATCAATACATTATTGTAGCAAGTTAGTTGAGTCCTTAAATAAGTTGTCGGAAAATATACAGTTTTAATCTTATCAAAGCTGCGTGGTTATGGACACAGGCGTTTGATGCCTAAAACCAATCATCAGAATGAATCTTGAGCAATGATTGAATGAAATACTCTAAATTAAATTATGAATATGAATGAAATCGTCTGTTCCCATAAAATATAATAAAACATCTAGAAAATATAAGTTTTCATTGTTTTGTTTATGTTTTTGTTAAATAAAAACTAGGAAATTGAAAATAACTTTGTTTAATCCACAAAATACTAAAAAACGCGACATGTTTCGGAGGACACCTTCATCTTCAAGTGTAAAAATATGATAAAAACTAAATAAATATATTTTTAAATTTGAATTATTGTATCGAATTTTAAATGCGTTTTTATATAAGTCTTTCTTTGTTTAGTATTTATTATATTTTTACACCTGAAGATGAAGGTATACTCCATAACAAGTCGTGTTTTTTAATATATTTTGTTAAATATTTTGTGGATTAAACATAGTTATTTTCAATTTCCTAAGAATATTACTATGGAATTCCACAGTGTTAATGCCTTAGCGTTCAATAAGTTAAAACTTTTATTTGATTCATTTTACATGTGCACTTATGTATTATTAGATATGTGATCAATATACTCGTACATTGTTTGAATTATTCCAAAATATAAGTGGCACTTATTATTTTTACTAAAATTAATTTGTTGTGAAATTGTATTGCTCAGCATCCCGATGAGAAAATTTATTTACGTAACCGATTAAAAATATTATAATCCTGTGATGAAATTTCAAATACATTCTTAATTAAATATATTGAACGCCCTGTACTGATAGGTGATATTGCATAGACACAGTGTACAGTTAGGTACTCGTACGTCTGCGAGTACCTCTACATCTGAGTCTTTCTAGGTCCGTGTGATGTTCCCGCCGTAATTAATCGAATACCTATATACCTTCCTTTCTCTCTACCTACGAACTTCCGCAATAGATTCTCAGAAGACTGGTAAAAACGAATTGCCTATTGACTGTTCGATTGAATTAAGCTGTCGCTAAAAGTGAAAAACGAATCGCTCATTTATACTAATAAAAGACATATCTTTTACTTTCATTAATTTAATATTAAGCAATGTTTCTTTGTTATAATTTTTATCTTAGACAATGTTTTAAAACTCCATTCAGTAAAATCGTCAGATTTAAGAAATAATTAATACGAATGAAAACGTCAGTTTTCTAGAAGTTTTGTTATATTTTATGGGAATGACATGTTTCAACAATAAATAAGATATTGAGAAATTTATTTAGGCTAAATATGTTTATTTTTTAATAAATTCATAAAATGGAACATATCATACAGCGCTCTTTAGATGAATAACGCATAATTTTTTGTTTTATATTAAAAAACATCGAATTTATTATTATTAATGGGATTACCTTGTTTCACCTTGTTAAGGCATTTCCAAATGTATTTTTCATCATTTGTGATATGAAAAATGCCTCATAAATATTAATAACACATTACAACCCACCTTATATAACTTATAATTTATATAATTTGTTTATACATATTATAAAAAACATCAACGATACACAATCAATTTCATATTACAATTTTTTTTTTTTTTTTAATTGATTTCAAGAAAATATAAACCTTTTTCAATATTTTTTTAATTGTCTGCGTCTTTTTTCATTGTTCAAAATAAGTTCCTTTATTCCGGTGTCTAAAAAAACTAACAAATTGCATAAGTCAAATTTTTTAAAATTATTTATTTATTATTATAAAGTCAAACGTTTTATGAACTGTGTGTAAAAAATTACCTCAAGCCTGATTTCGTATTTGTACTCTATTTGAAAGTACGTTCTTAAGCGCATAAATGAACTAATTTTATTTATTATAAAAACCTTCACTGTACGCGTACATATGTCAGAAAACGTTTAATAAAATAATCGCACAATTTGATATATTACATATTATATTTTTTTCCAGATTCCTAACTCTTATAATTTATTGCAAGAGATTTTAAATAAAATTAATATCACGTGAACAGCTACTAATGGTTATGTAGTATATGGGTACCAAACTATAATTATATTATATAACGAACCCGGACAAAAATAGTTTAAAAAAAACATTAACATTGTTATCATATGAGCACGGAAGGGGGTATACATATCGTATTGTTGTTCGAAGGAATTATTTTCCTACCCCTTAATTTTCTTCGTAAAATACAAGGCGTTTTCATTTTCTTGCTGAGATATCGATCAGAGAAATCCACGAGGGAAGGCAATAGGTCACAGAGGCCCGCCGAATTATAACGGAACACCTCGCACGCCATTTTGATTAAAATCTGTCATAGGTATAGTGAAATCTAATGCGGTATTTATTTATGTGCGTAATTAGCTGCAGCGCTCGGTTAGCGCACAACGGAAAATGTTTAGAAGGCCCGCCCGACAATTATCACACACACCAGCTCGCGTACCGCCGCTGGTCGGCGTCTGCCCAAATTACACACACCCCAAATTCTGAGTTCGGCGTAAGATAATTTTATTCTAATTATTATTGTGAATGTATACGTGAAAAAACAACGTAGTTTCAAACTTATAAAAAAAACTGAAAGTTCGTATTAAATATAATACCAAGTTATCATTGCATAAATACCATCGAAAGCCTGAATACAACAATAATAATAAGATGCTAACTTTTAAATAATCACGACTTTTTTATGAAATAGAATTTTTTCGACAGATTTCAGATCTAAACTGAAAACCCATCTTTTTCATATTTCATACCCAATTTAAAATTTATACTTTGTTCCACTATACTTTTTAACCGATCGCGAAAATTTTGATTTTTAGATTTAAAACACGTGCGCCCTTGAGGTGATTACATCACAAAAACGGCGCTATAAAAGTTAGCATATTATTATTATTATTACTATATTATTAGAACACAGTTTTTTCCACTTTCGATTTTATTTTTCTCGACATGTTTCGAAGGCTTACACCTTCATCATCAGGAGAAAGATATAAAGTTTGAGTTTATATCGTTCTCCCGATGTTTAAGGTGCAAGCCTATAGGTGTAAGCATATAATATGTCGAGAAAAATGAACACGGAAGTAGAAAAAAAAGTGTTTTGATTCATAAAAAAATCGACATTATGGAATTCCATAGTGTTCACGCCTTACGTTTATCTAAAAATTTAAATAATTGTTTTTATAATAATAATAATAAATTGGATAATTTATAGAGCGCCATTTTTATGAATTATTCATCTCGAGGGCGCTGTAGAAGATGCTCCGTTTTATCAACTAGATAATAGTAATAATAATAATGATAACAATAATAATAAACATTTGTAATAAATTTTTGTGATTTATAACCCTCAAGGGTTCATAAAGACGTATTTTAAATCTAAAAATCTATAACAATCTATAATACAATAAAAAAGTATTAGGTATGAATTGTATTGAAACTGGTCAGCAACAGAATGTATTCATTGATCAGTAGACAAAAAAAATGATAGGTACAAATTTAACCTGTTTTACTCCAATTTTAACTCCATTGTAAAATAACATACAATTTTTGAAAGATAATTAAAAAGAACGATGTTTTTTTTAATAACTATTTTACTGTTGTATTTTTTGACAGCGACCAGTTTCGACAATTTGGTTGGCATCGACATACTGTTCAGGTCTGTCGATGCCAATGAACCTAAAGATAAGTGAAGTAGTTTTTTTTATATAAAAACATCGTTTTATTTCATTGTTATTAAAAATAAATTTCTATTAAGAGCATTTCACAAAAATCTTTAGATATGTTTTATTTTTATTAAGATTCAGCTTTATTATTATTATTTATTTATAATATATTTACATTATTCTCGCGTTGTTTAATCGATTTCATTGTTTATATCGAAACAATTGAAGCCCTATTAATGTTGAAATATACTGAGACAAAGATGGCCGTAAATTTCGGATAGCTTTTCAATTGGTCGGTCCATCGCCGCAGAGGTGTTTGCCCTACAGCCGGGCTAATTTGCCCACAAAGCTACACAATCTATCGTGATTGATGAGACCAGTGCCCGTGGAGGCATGGGAGACCTAACCTGTAATCACGAAACCCTCGATAGTCGCCTCGAAGGAAACAAAATGGTGCTACGACTGTCGTTTGTTTTATTTGCCTGTGTAACACATGAACAGAAGTTGTATTGTATTACTCACGGCTCACCTCAACATTTTGTTATTATTTATTTGCGGAGGAAACGTTTTGAATGCCAATTTAATATACAAATCCGAACTTTCCAGACACGAACTCGTTTCATATTAATTTTTATTTATTATGCTTTGCCCACCGAAATTAATATGTTATGAAACAATGTTTATTTCTTTGTAAACTTTAAAATTAATTTTCAATAAAGTTAGTGTTGTTTGCAAAGTTATGGCGAATGTTGATGTAATATGTTTTTTTATTTTATTTTGAACATATTCAAATGATTTTTGTTATAATATATAACAGCCATTTGATTATTTTTTTCATGGATTGCTAAATATTATTATTTTTAGTGTCGGGTGGTGGTCTAGGCTAGGGGACAGACCGCGTATCTCCTCCTACCATGCCAACTTCGGTTGGCGATACAGCTGTCGCGACACTCTCAGTGAATAAAAAGAAATTGTGATATTATAAGTGTTTTAAATTTTTTACAGTAATAATGTTGAAGTATCGTAGTGTTTCGGCCAAAACAATGGACTATTTAATAATGATTACATATAATACGTTGAAGAAACAAAGTTTCGTATCTCTATAAAAGCATGGATTAAAATTATTGATGATTTTGAAAAATATGATAGGAAAATTACGTTTATTTTGACAATAATGTAGAAACTGCGCATAAAGTATTAAATAGTTCGCATTGCAAGCGTAGTATTAAAAACATTATTGATATACGAACATATTTTAATCATTTCAAATCTTATAAAAAACGGGTTAAAAATGTTCTCATGTATATTTTAAAGTGAATGAAAAACTTTTTTTTTTAATCGGGCTAACTGGTGTCGGTTTATTGTGACAATGGATAGAATAAAAAATACAGTATTTGAAAAAATAAAAATCATTGAAAATGTTTCAGTTTATTATTAATTAATATTGTAGTGAATCTAATGCTTAAAAAAAAATTTTTTTTTGGTATATTATATTAAAATGGTGAATTTATTATGAATTTCTTTTTCAAACTTTGTCACCAAAAGTAGGAAAAACAGTGTTTTAATTCATAAATAAATCGTCCTTATGGAATATCACAGTTTAAACGCTTTATGTGTACTAAAAATTACATCAGAATAGTTTTATTTCTCTATAGGATTTGTACACTTTGTGAATGAAACGTTAATTTCGATAACAACTTAACATAAATTATGTCTATTTAATGAATATAAATATGTTCTGGCCACAGGTAGGTTGATCTATGATAAACAGCACGATTTTCATGACATAAATTTCACGCATAGTTATATTGAAAGATAAGATCGAACACTAAACCTAAATCTCAAGCACAGATTAAAAAACTGATTTAAATTTAATAAGGAAACATTTGATACCGGCCCATGTAGAAATAAAATTATTTTAATTTAATACCGCACAGCCGAAAATCATTCCATTGTTGTGGTTTATTTTTAACCGACATGAATTCATAATTAGATTTCAATTTTATAATATAAATAATTATAGGCCATTGTTCAGTCGTGATAGTTTACTTCCTGATCTCGGTTGCCGGTTCGATTTCCGCCGGTAGCAAAAAAATTAACCGGTTTTAATTTTAAAATTTGTTTTAATTTATCTCTAATCTAAACTAATCTCTATGTTGCCAATTCTGTCATCAACTCATTAAACATGACTTGCAAAACTCCACACAATCTTGTAAAAATACTGTCACAAATATTTTTATGGCACAACTTACACACCATCATCAAGTCATTGGTGACATATGGTTCTGACTCGTGGACAATGACTCTAAGAACAACAAAGCATCTACTGGTTTGAAAATAGAATACTAAGAATGATCCTGGGACTCAGACCCGGTGTTGCAGCGGGAACAAGGAGGCATAGAACAACCAAGAGATTCGTACGATGACCCAGCAGCCCCTTATAACGAGCACCGTGAGAGCCGGTCGCCTAGCATGGATTGGGCACGTATGCCGAGCCGAGGAGACCAGAGCAATCAGAACCCTGTACGTGTATAGACCGACTGGAGTAACCTGTAGAAAGGCCTAGACAGCGCCTAATGGACAATGTTTTGGCTGATCTGGCTAGGTTGGGCGAATCGGACTGCTGGGAGCAAAAGGCGCAGGATCGAGGAGCTTGGCGAAAAATCATCAAGGAGGCTAAAACTCTTCTAGAGTTGTATGGCCATAGGAAGTAAGTAAGTAACTTTTTTTGCAAATCTAAAACACGTATATAAACATTTTGTTAACAGTTTTTTTCCAGATACAAAAATGTCGCAAAAACCAACTTAAATATATACATATTTTAATAAAAGGCATTTATTCTGTGGAATTCCGTGAACGTGATTTTTTTATGAATTAAAATATTATTTTTTCAAGGTAAATCATAAAACTTTCGAAACTTGTCTAGAAAAATTATGTAAAAAGTGAAACAAACAAGGTTAAAAAAATCATATAATACGTTTTTTTTTCTTTCAATTTTAACAATAGGACAAAACAATATTTGATTTCATATATTGCTTAGATTTTTTAACAGCATTTTAAATGTATACAAAGACTTGTAGACAAATACTGGATTTAACCCATTGCGGGTTAGTCATTTTTAAGGATTAATTTGATCTCAATAGAGACGAAGATGTAAATAATATATATATTTTTTTAAACAGAATATGGTGGTCGAGGCGTTAACAGGACTTGTGACCTGTCATTGGTTGGGTTAAGCGATCGCTTTATGTAATACAACATTCCCCATTTCGCCCTTCTTACGACCACCATGTCTGACAAATTTTTGAAAGATGTATATATGCTAATATGTTGAGGAACATTTCACATATTTTTGTTTAATCTGCACTAGCGCCATCTATTTTTTAAATCTAAATAAAATGTTGTTTCTAATCAAAAATTGAATAAGTGTGTGTACAAACTCTAAATAAGTAACCTTTATAAAAGTTCAATAAATGTTATTCAGAATGTTTCTTCATAATGTGAATATAAGGTGCATATTATAGGTAACCCTGCTAATATGGAAAATGTGGAGCGGTGGTGTGTGATGTAGATTTGGTGGGGTCGCAGCTAGCTCGGTACATGTGCCTAATATAACTTGCTCAGCGCTAACGGACGACTCTGTAATCAATAAAGTCAAGAGTTATATGCACACCCACAACAGAAATACGCTTCGCTCTTCCTAATTTATTACCCCTTATTAAAATTTTCAATAATTTTAATACTTTTTACAGTAATCGGGAGTTACGAATGTCGTTGAAAGGGTAGCTAAGCTCAAAAGGTAATTTTTGGGATATATTGCCAGACTTGTAAACCAAAGATGGACAAAGGATAGTTGAGTGGAGACCTCGTGAAGATAGAAGTAATAAGAAGGTAACCTCGATGGTTTAATGAAATATGAAATTGCTGTTAACTGGATACAGAAGGCACAAGAAAGGAATATGTGGAGAAGTGAACGACATCCGCTCTATAATTAATACTTTTTACACTGGGTTTTAGTTAGAATGTTTCAATCCTGGGATTGGTTTGCAACAATTTCTTCTATTCTTCTCTTCCATCCTTCCCTGTCTTGTGCGGCTCTTTTGAAATCTGCATATGACGAGCAGCGCACGTTCACCAACAGGTCCTCCAGGTACTCTCGGCGTGGGCGTCCCCTAGAGTTTTTCCCCTCGGTCATACCCTCCATTATGGCATGCAAGAGACTTTCTTGACGTATTACATGGCCGATCCATCTTGCACGCCTTTCGGACAAGGTCCTGAGCAGGTCCTCCTTCGATTCCTTGAAGAACTTCCTCATTCGTGATGTGGTCTCTCCAGGAAATTCCTAATAGTCTTCTATAGGACCACATCTCAAAAGCCTCTAGTCTCCGCTTATCTCTTTCGGATAGGCACCATGTCTGCACACTGGGTAAGTATTTGAATATTACTACATATGTTTACCGGGTACGTATAATGTTTAATTTTATTTGATAAAAATGACTGTTTAATTAACAGTAGTATTATTCATGGACCCTAATGACGACCTTCGTGTCCGAGAGGTAAGTGCATTGACTGCCACCCCGAAGGTTCCTGGTTCGATTGCCGGCGAGGGCAGTGTGATTGTCACACTGTCTTTGGTCTGGTGTATAATTCATGTGATAATAAAATAGCGATAGATTAGCTACCTATCACATGTCACGAGAATCACTATGATAGCTATAATACCCTTTACATCGATTTGGCTCATGCTGTCATGATGTAAAGAGCGATTCAACAAAACAATAGTATTAATAATAATAATATTGTTTCCTATTCCCTAATGAACAACGATTAAGGCAAAATCATAAGGATCAACGATTGGAGAAAATTGGAAAGACCTGTAGAATGGAAGAGGGGTGACCAGGGACAGGAGCCATCGTAGGACTGTTGTGGAGGAGGCTAAATTCCATAGCGCCGAGAAGAAGAAGTATTACTACGCTATGTTTACAACTTGCTAATATTTTCTTGAAAAATATATAAAACTAGCCAAAATTTTAGTTACACCCGTTAGCACGATTTGAACAATGTAGTGAGGTCGCGCGGTGTTGAACGCGTACCCACTCTGGATACATGCTGTGACTCGTGCGTAGGTACCGCGGGGCTTGAAAGGGTAGGGGAGGGGGACAGGAAGAGGAGGGGGGAGGACGATGTCCGACAGTGTCTGCGGAACCGCCACACGACTGAAATATGAACCCCAACAGGTGAATACCGTAAAAAATTCCAAACTAAACAAAAAGGGGAATTGTACGCGAAGTGATAACCATAATAGTTTTTTTTTTAATAACTCCTAATTGAAAACTTTTCTTCTTATAAGTTTTGTTGTCTTACACATTTCTATCTTTCGTGTAAATTTTTTCTAACAAATAAAATAAACAAAAATATTTGTCTCCGTTTGATGAATGGTTCTTCTTCTTATTTTTGTCCTGTCACACCTCCGTGGTTCATAGGGCCTCAAGGAAGTCGGAATAAAAGACGAGCGTGCATGTAAAGATATATGAATGTAGAGGAATCTAGATAGGTATGTAAGAACAGAACAGCATGGCGGTCCATACTCTCTGCCTACTGGCCTAAACGGCGTGATAGTTATCTTTTATTTTTATACTTTAGAAGCGATAGACAAGGCTATGCGATTTTGTTTTTACATTTAAAACAGCGCTCTCCGATTGCCTGTATTATACAAAGCCATTATTTAAATGGTAATTCTTACTGTTATTCGTTATCAACGCGGTCATCAATGATAGCAATTTATAATGGGGTGTTTAAAAAGAAACAAACAACAAAGTTGACTAGAAAGATTGGAATCTCTCAGCCGCTGAAGTCGGATACATGTAATATATAGTCTACTTCAGAGGCAGCTAAAGAAATTTTGTAAAAAAAATTATAATATATTAATTAAATCACTGTTTATATATTTATCTTGTTTTTATTTTATTCATCTTAGATTTTTGAAGCAGTTAAATTTGCTTATTGTCTTTCTGCCATCATCAGCAGAAAAAACTGTATTTCAATTATAATAGATAGTCCATTATTTTGGCGGAAATACATTGATATTTCAACATTATTAAAACTGTTTAACTGAAACACTGTTATATAGCATCATAATTGATTAATTAATAAAAAAATACAATGAATGATGGTGTCATGAACAAAATAATGAAAGGATCATTAAGATGGTTTGGACATATGGAAAGAATAAATGAAGAAAAAATGGTAAAAAATTATATGTTAATGATGTAAATGGAACCAGAAATATAGGAAAACCGAGGAAAACGTGGCACGAACAAATAAATCAAATATTGAATGTCTGCCATGTGAGGAGTCAGAGAAATCGACGCGCGTGCATGATACGATGTATGAATGTTGAGGAAGCGAGAGAAATATGTCAGGAAAGAAAAGTGTGTCAGTCCATTCTTTCTGCCTACCCCTTCGGGGAGAAGGCGTGATGGTTAATTAGTTATTTAGTTAAAAATTGCAATGTTAACGCCTTAAGTTTATCACAACTCAATATGTTTTCTATTTATAATAACAATCAAACAAGCAAACCATCACGCCGTTTCACTGAAAGGGATGCAAAGAAAATGGACTAACAAAATTCTCTATCCTGGTACATCTTTCTAGTTTTCTCCGCATTCATATAACGAGTCATAAACACAAGTCGATTTTTCGGATTTTTAAAAACGTACGCTTTCTTAACCATTCATTTTTCATCCATGTGTTCCACGTGTCCTGATACTTTTATAAATTTGTTTACAATATTTTCTTCTGCTCTACATTCCTTCCTGGTATCAGCATTTGAAACTCTGTCGTACACCGTTTTAGCACACTAACGTCTAAGGGATCCCTGCTCTACCACATTTATTCTGCTTTTATACTTCTTATAAGGGTTGGAACTAGAACCATTTGTAATAATAAGTTGTAAAGCGATGTTTTTGTTATGTAATCACCTCAAGGGCGCATTCAAACATTTTAAATCTAAAAAGAGCGCTTCATCTAATAGATATAAATAGATGTACTCACTTCTTATATCGTATGTGCCTTTATATAACATAATTACGTATCATAAACATGAATTTGCAACTAGCACTTATCACGTAATATATGTTACACTTTAAAGACAACAATCTTTGATTGTTTATTGCACGTATCAAATATAAATCATTACTTGTCTCGGCATATAGTCTCTACATTACGACTTACGTATAAACTCTACCTAAGTGTTGCAGTTAATACTCATGAGAAAGTATAGCCAAGTTGTTAAAATGTCATGAAATTTGTTGAAGAGAATTTGTCAAAAAA
Organism: Lepidostoma basale; assembly: GCA_022606425.2. Lineage (NCBI taxonomy): Eukaryota > Metazoa > Arthropoda > Insecta > Trichoptera > Lepidostomatidae > Lepidostoma > Lepidostoma basale. The sequence goes on from JAHDVF020001466.1 coordinate 1,097,769, forward strand.
CCCTAATAGTCAAATATTGGAGCTGCCTCCGCTTTGCATTCATATAAATCAAAACTATTTTTGTTACAAAGTGCCGAATTCAAAAGCGAAGTAGATAAAAAAAATATTGATACTAGCGCGGATTTACCTTTAGCCGCATGCCTCATCCGAGATATTCCAACAATTCCGTCGAGTCATTAGATACATCAGCAAAGTGCATAAATTACACCCATGATTATTTAAATTACGCGGTGTATTTGGTTTTTATTTTCGACCCGGTGGCTCCGTATTGACGAATGCTTTATGTGAGTCTGCATAGAATCGGTACGGCAGGAAATTGCGATGGTTGAGCCAGTAAATCACGCGGGATCGTGTAATGTTTGATATATTGCACGAAAAATATGTCGGTGTGTTACTTTTGGGGTAGAATTGCAGCGATAAACTCTCGCCGCAGCTCCGAGGTCCGCCGATAAAACTGCATCAAACTGACCGGCAAGGCGACGCGCCGAGACGCGAGGGAGCTTGTATAGTTTGAGCTTTTGGGATATCCATAGTATCGCCGAGGCTGTTTCTATTGTAGTGAATCTCATACATATAAACCGTATAAATAAAACAATCCCACATAAAACACAGCTGATTTATGAGGAAAGAAAAAATCTTAAGAATTCGATATTCAAAACTTATTTGCCTAATTAAAATCAAATTAAAGTCCTACTCAAATGATCATCTACGATTCATAGAGATGAATATATTATTAATATAAACGGTTCTTATTTATCCGTTAATAAAACGCTACATTTTTTAAATCACATAGGAATTTGATTATACGAGTACCTATGTATTCTCTATTTCATTTAAAAATGATTTCTCTATTGGAATTTATTATATTTTAATTGACAAAATGTGTCCAATTTTTTAAATTCGTGTATATTGGTGTTATTGTAATGTAGGTAGGTACCTATTATACATGCATATTTAAAAATAAATATATATTTTGAATACTTATTGACCATTGCACAGTAAGACAAAATGTATCAATTTGTCATAACTAAGACAAAAATAAATTATTTGAAATCATAAAATGTTTTATATATCGATTTAGCTGTTGCGAAAGAGCTGTTGCGAAAATTCTATTAAAAATTGTGATATTATAACAGTGAAAATATGATACTTGGAATATGTATATATTATACATAAACCTATATTATAAATTTTAACCATAAATTAAAAACCCAAAATTAAAATGAACCCGTGAACGAAATTTTAGTTTTAATACATACTCATCGTCAATTTTAAACACAAAAAGAAGGTAATTGAGATTAATCTTCGCTTTCAATCAACAAGAACCCCAAAGTTTAGAACAATTAGTCAAAATTAATCTCTTTCCAAGTGCACAGACAAATTCAGTTATGATAATTTATTATGCAAAACTCAGATTTAAGATTACTTATCGCCTGTTGTAAACAAATCTAACAGATTGAAATATTCCCTGGCTGATAATGTTTTTATAGGAATGCAAACTCTTAAGTTTTCGGATTACATTTTGATACGTGCTGAGAAATATTGTTCCATAAATTAGAGAGAAAATTTTGCTATCGCTTGAACATATTATTCAACCAAATATATAGTATGTATTTGCTTTTACAATAGAATTGGTATTAATAAATCAAAATATTGTTTTTTACTTATATAATTTAATGGTAATATAATCAATCATCAACAGAATAAAAAAATTAAATAAAAAAAAACTAATTTTCGTCAATTAAAAAATGTTAATAAAAAAAACATTATTTTGATCGTTAGCAAAACACTATTTTATTATGGTATTCTTGGTTATTAATTATTGGGGGGAGTAAGGGGGATCCTATTGACTCTTCGAGCGGTGCATGGTCATCACCGTGGTGATGCTACGCTGGAGGATTGATCTGATCCCAAGTACCTATCCACACCTCCTCGACTTTGGTCTCCCCTGGAAACTATGCGAAATGTAAGAGATCGAGTAATTAACCTCGGTGGATAATATTGATGCATAGGCTAACGTGGAAGGACACCTCGCCAACCATGACATGGCATGTCATACATGGAGAAGTATGGGGGAGGCCTATGTCCAGCAGTAGACGACAACGGATGTTAAAGGGTATTAATTAATTAAATTAGATATTTAATAAATAAAAAATATTATTCTTTACATTGATCTGAAGAGCAATATTTATATTTGACACGTTTAAATAATAACTCATGTTTCATGGAGGGACCACATTACAAATGAGGAGGTTCTCAGCAGAGTTGAAGAGAATAGGCACATGTTGAATACCATAGCGGAGAGGCGCGCGAGATGGATTGGTCATGTGTTGCGACACGAATATTTCCTGCATGATGTATTGGAGGGAATGGTCGAGGGATCGATTGGCAGAGGACGACCTCGCCAGGAGTACCTAGACCAGATTTGCCGAGATATGGGCTGCACCTCTTATGCGGAGTTGAAGAGAGTTGCCAAGGACCGAGCGGAGCGGAAGAGGAGATGCGTCGCTTTGTTGCAGACCAATCATTAGATTGAGACCGGAGAAGAAGAAATAATTTAAAAATATATATATTTAATTACCGTGATGTAAACATTTATTTTTACACCCATGACACAAAATGAATGCAAATATAGAAGAAACATTTGGAACAGTTTAATTTTATATGTCATTTATTTATTGGTTTTGATTATGCTCGTATATACATAATATTCTCAAACAACGAAAAAAATGTAAAATACCATATAAATATATGTGTTTATAATCATTTTTCATTTAAATAATTAATCCAAACAATAATATATTAAAAACTATTGTATAATATATAGATACATCTTAGAAGCTTGTTGTTAATAATATAATGTATAAACAATAAGCTTCTTGGTACTACTAGACCATAGGCAAACTTGTTATTTTTAAACAAAGATCTTAAAAAATTATATAAAAACACATACATAAATATATACCAATCTAACTCTCAATATGATTCATAATATATGTCAGTTACATGTTTACTGTACCGTTTTTTCTTTAAAATTCTTGTGCGTACATATTACAAGTTATTTAATAAGATGTAAATTACTCTAAAATTACACATGTTTTAATTCAAAGCGAGTTTAATACTCGTATATACCTAATGAGTACCTGCTTACTTAAAATATTCCTGCAAAACGTATGTTTATTTCGGTTTTCGTGATACAAAATTTATCACGAAATTATATGAGCATATGCCAATACTTAGCCATTTTGAGCGTCTTTTCCTGTTGAAAACCTCACCGAGTTTCTAATAGTTCAATCGTACAGTATAATAAATTAATTGATACATAATTGAAAATTTGGTTAATAAAAATATAATTTCGTAGATTTTAAAAGTTTTTTTTACGATTAGACTTGTTTTGCCTTACTAAGAGAGTAGTAAAATTATTTGTAATGTTGCCAAAATGACTGCACTGTTTGATGAGGATTACCTTAGAGAGTCCTTGAGATTTCTAGTACTGTTCACGTCGTTTACATACACTTTCTTCACCATTCTCTCTTCACTCATTCTTTCCATGTGTCCAAACAATCTTAATGCCGCTTTCATTATTTTGTTCGTAACACTATCATTCGCACCGCATTCACTTCTGATACTTGCATTTGACACTCTATCATATACAGATTATCGGTTACAAACAAAAAAATACAAAATCGATTTCCTACTGACTTCAATTTGATTAGAAACAAGTTGCCTGGAATTTGAAAATTACTCAAAAATAGCATTCGAATTTCTAATAATAGAGTGTATCTCCGTTTTGCAACTGCAAAGCTGGTTATTATTAGAATCGCGATGAAAAATTCTACAAATTGCATAGGTAAACTTTATCTTCAAATTCCACTAAGTACTGATCAGGGTGATCCGAGATCACGACTTGAAACAACAAACAAGATTCACACGATTGTGTATTAAATTCGCTCTATGTACGTAACTATTGTGAAAAAAACTATTGAAGTTTGAACTGCTTAGATATCAATAGGTATAAGCATATCTATACACTGTTTACAATTTCATAAGTTATACAGCAAGTGAAATACGAGTTTAATCGTAATAGAATGTTATCAAAAGTTAGATATGAAAGTTCAAAAATTAGGATAGGTAGGTACTTTAATAAAAAAAAGGAACACAGAAGGGTTCCCACCACATACCCGAGGCTGTTATAGGGCGCAGCGGTACCCTATCGTCAGTCTCGCTCGTACACTTTCTAGGCCTGTCCCCGTCCATTCGGAACAGATAGGTAGGTACTAATAAACCAAGGTGGCTGATGTGGCTCTGAGGATAGGCAGCTGAAGTGGCGATATCTGTCGAAGAACCGACGACCAATGGGGGAGACGGGTTCTGCCTGCTGGACCGACGATCTGAAGAGGATTGCTAGACATGGATGGATGGGAGCGGCAATGGATAAGGAACGGTGGCGTGCTTTGGGAGAGGCCTACGTTCAGCAGTAGATGAAAGACGGCTGATGATGAGGTACAAATAAAAATGTGCGAAAAAAAGGATATAATTAAAGATTTTATGTCATTTTATTGTTAAAATTTCTACACAGAAATCTCACAGGGCGTCTGTGGCCAAAACATATTTGTGAAAAGTTAAAAAAATATTGAAAATACAGTATTTATGAATTTTAATTAAAATTATTGACACAAGTGATTGAACTTAATTGATTATCAATTGAGAGTAGGCGTCTTTTTTCTCGGCAGCTTCTCAACGCTTTTTAAGCCACTCCAGTCTCTTATGTTGTCGACTCTCTATTTTGCATTCAATGATAAGGTGTAGGAATTTATATTTTCTCCCCTAAGCATATGATCTTAGAGTGCTCCCTTATGGGCTTTAATTAATTGATAAATATATTAAAGAAATATCTGGCGGTCTATCCTTTATATTTTAGGTACAGAAACACAATTTTTAATGTTTCTTTTTATTTTTAGTTAGAATACAACACTCGCTTTATTAAAAAAATAATAATTAAATACGAAACATGTTTCAGACACACAAGCCCTTCATCAGTGATATTATATAAAAATGATTTATTTTTTTTACAAATGTGGTCAATTTTGACTTATTTTATATAATATCGTTAGTTAGTTAGTTACATAATATCACTGATGAAGGGCTTGTGTGTCCGAAACATGTTTGGTTTTTAAATTTTATTTTGAGTGTTGTATACTTAGTACCTATATATAAAAAGAAACATTAAACATATAGAAGCAGTTTTTAATGCTTTAGTATTTAGTATGATTATTTTTCTATGCATTGTCTTTCGTTTCGTAGAAGCCAATAAATACAGTGCACAAGCATCAATTTCAAGTCTTTGGCAGCGCAAATAATAGGTAATAACACGCTTTTTTCTAACGTTGTTTGTCTAGAGCAGACTCTCATAAGAAATAGACCTCCCAGCCTTGCGTGTATCTTGTATAACTTCTCCCCCACATCTCTAAACCTTCTTTATGTCTGTGTTCTCAGCAGGTATCTCCTAATAACACGTAGGTACCAACATATTATGATTAAAACATGTTGATCCAAAGACAAACGGGTCTGCTTTATTAATATTTTTCATCTCAGCCTACTTGAATATTATATGAACTAGATTCTATGTAAAGAAAATATTAAAATTAAATTCACTTTATTCAATTAGACAAGCAATGAAACAATATATATATTGCATGAGCATAATTGTGAATTATAATTAAATATTGATTTTTTTCTATATTCTCTATCACTTTGCGTTATGGATTAACAATTTAATAACTTTGGAAAACATTACATAATATTTTTTTTCACTTTTCATAAACGTGTTTCGAACTGTACACGTCCTCCCTCAGCGTAAAAAATATATAGTCAATGTTTTTAGGACTTAAGCAGTTAAATTTTCGAACATATTTTTTTTAAATGCTTATTCCATGATGCAATTTTTTCTTGATAACTACCTACAGAAGATTTGATATTCATGAGTTCTGCTAGTAGCTACCCAATTAAATTCGCATAAAGCAGACTGGTTGCAAATCTTACATAATTGTATTCATAAAGTCGATAGGCTGGTTTACACGCACAAATAACCGCTTTGAGAAAGATAGAGAGAGCATACGTTTCATATTAAATATTAGATTTTCTATGTGAGTTTTGCACAACCCATATTCCGCGAAACTGGTAGATGGAAATTAGCCACCAAATCATACATAAATCTAGAATAATTAACGTTATAAAATAGGTATAGGAGTTATACATCCCCAGGGCAAATGCGAACCGTGTTGTTGAAAAGACCGAGATTTCGGACACACTGTATAAATCCTAAACTTCAACGGAGCGAAAAATATATTCACGTGAAAATAAACACACGATACAAAAGAAAATTCATTGAGCAACCGTGCTACAATAATACAAAATAATTAAATGCATCCTTTTACGCAGTGCCTACCAATTGAAATGATTGCAATATAAGTATGAGTTTCGCAGCAACGGAATCCTCCAAGGATAAAAGGGGTGTTATTAACCCTAATTGTACGTCTCCTTTCTAATATTCTGCATATAAGTTTGCGGTTGGCCTTTTTAGCGGGGTTTTATTTTCATCGCAAATTCATTTGCAAATTGTGATTTGCGTTTAGTTATACCTCCAATTAGATAATTGAGCATTTAATAGCTCGGATTTGTTGTGAAAAGTGTTATTATCGAAACGCGAGCAGCACCGTTTAAATATATGTAATTATCAGTTATGCATATTTAAAAAATTGGATTGACAGACAATAGACAATCCACAACATATCTGGAATCAAAATAAACAAATGGTAAATATACATATTACGATTTTAAATATACCCATGAATTATATTATTCTTGAGGAAGTAAAAGCATTGCATGAAAGTAGAATGTAACGGTTCTTCCCGTAAGCTTACAGCTGTACAGTTTCTTAAATAATTGAAGTTATTAAAACAAAATATATTAATAACACTTCGTATTGACCAAGGGAATGGTAATTGTATTTCAAAGCTTCAAACTTCATTAGGATAATAATATATTATAATATATAATTACTAAATTTCTTATATTGCCCTAATGAAACATGGGTACAAACAAAAATTGGTTTATATGAATGAAAAGCGTCTATTTTCTGAAGGTTTTATTATATTTTATAGGAATAGCATGTTTCATCTTGCTTAGGAATTATCAAATGTTGTCAAAATTATTTGACTCCAAATTAATTACCATTCCGTGGTTAAATACAAAGTATTGTTTTATTTTATTTTCTATTAATATATTTTAAATGTCTATTCACAATGTGAGTACTTTAAATAAAAACAAACATGTGTTAAACACATAACATTTGATAATCCCTTAGAAGGACGAAACATGTCATTCCCATAAAATATAATAAAACTTCTAGAAAACTAACGTTTTCATTCGTAATAATTAATTGACGAATAGTATTGAATCATATTTTTCACGATAGACTATTGCTATTGTTAGGTGTGTTGTATGAAATAGAGTCTACAATATTTTTTTATGTAATATTACTGTAATTTGATCTCTTTATTTTGCAAGTGCTCTATACAGCTGTTTCTGTCTTGCCAATTGTTATTCTATAGCAATACCTGCATCGTAAATTGCGCTAACCTTATTGGCGCCACTTACGTGAGCAAAGAACTAGCCTGGACGATTCCAGCATTTATTTATCGGCAATAATACACTCACACCAATAAACTGCATATCAAAGACACAGTATTGCGTAAGTTGAACTTGTGAGGCCTGGTAGTCCTTAACACTTGTTAAATTGGATAAAAAGAACAACACTTTTATTTTACTTTTTACCAACATGTTTCTGTTGTGGCCAACTTTTTTCGATGCACAAATTTTGGCAGTTAAAAATTCTGCATCAAAAAATATGGTGTCACAACCGAAACATAAAACGTCTGCGAAAAGTAAAATAAAATGTTTTAAAAATACAAAGTGTAATTCCATTAATTCAAATGTGAATCCACAGCACACAATGATGCCGAATTCGGAATAAAAAAATGTAATTAGGTATTTATTTTAATGAATTTATAAAATTTTATTTTTTATTATTACTAGCTGAAATTCTTTTGGTTTATGATATTTTGTTTCCAATATTGCATTGTTTTTTTTATTATTGTACTTATAATTTTTATAAATTCACTTGTGACGTATATAATAAAATAAATAAATAATATGTGCACTATCTAAAAACAACATTTTGTGTTAAATAATTTTTATTTTGTAATTTTATTTTATATCATTGTATTTTATATTATTTGTTTTAGATTTATTTTGTGAATGTTGGACTATCGAAATGTGCGCGGGAGATGCCTATTGGTGGCGATGAGGTTCGCAACCCATTACACCGCGTCTCCCGCGGGGCGAAAAGAGAAGGATGGAGTGCCGCATCGGTTAAAGTGTCACAGTCCATTCTTTCTGCCTAGCCTTTCGGAGAGACGGCGTGATGGTTAGTTAGTTAGTTAGTTTTATATGTAAATTGAAACATTTTAACACTTATTAATTGCTTTGCTTTTCTGTCTACCAACTAACACCTGGAGATGACATAATCTGTTGATACCAATATTACATTTTAGATATATTTTTAAATATCATTTATCCATTTAACAATCAAATAAACCCTTAAAAAAAAAATTGCGAAAATATTTTTACTTTACCCCATCAGAGTTACAGATATTATCGAAACCGGTTGGCAGTAAAAATATTCAGTAGTACAAAATTGTTATTGTTAATTAACTTTATAAAATACACCGCAATAAACATGCTTTTTGCTAGGAATCTGTGTTAAAAGAATCATTAGCGACGTTTATTTTCTATATCTCAAATGCCTATCTGTATATTAAGTAAACGGGGAGTTCACCATAGACAAATTTGTAGGTTTAGTTAGGCAATATTACAAGCATAATTAATTGGTCTGGACTATTAAGAGTATAAAAGGGGACCCTAACATAAAAAGGTTGAGAACACCCAGATATATTTTTGTACTTTTAAAAATTGTCTTGTTTCCGATGTTTTTACTGCAGACTGTCTTTGATACAATCCAAAGTTTTATAAACAAATTAGGTACGAATTGTAACATTTATTCATTGAATTCATTACCATGATGTTCATATTTTGGTTAGGTCATATAATTTCCGATTTTTTAAATAAATATTTAAGTCATAAAAAGTGCACAATGGTGTTCTTGTGCCGACCCTTATGTATGGAAGTGAAGCATGGAACTGGCAAATGAAGGATGAAAGTAGAATAAATGCAGTAGAAATGAGATCTCTAAGACGAATGTATGGCAAATCTGTTTATAATAGAGTGACAAATGCAAGTATAAGAAGTGAATGTGGTGCGAATGAAAGTGTTATGAACAAAATAAGGAAAGGGTCATTAAGATGGTTTGGACACATGGAAAGAATGAGTGAAGACAGAATGGTAAAGAAGGTATATGTAAACGGCGTGAACGAAGCTAGAAATAGAGGAAGGCCGAGGAAAACGTGGCACGATCAAATCAATCAAATATTGAATGTCAGTCACGTGAGGAGTCGGAAAAATCGACGTGCGTGCATGACAAGATGTATGAATGTAGAGGAATCGAGAGACGTATGTCAGGACAGAACAGTGTGGCGTTCCATTATTTTGCCTACCCCTTCGGGGAGACGGCGTGATGGTAAGTTAGTTAGTTAGTTAAGTCATAAAAAAATTTGCTTATCTGTTTTTTCCACTATTGAGGTATTTTTCTCCTCATTTTTTGAAAGCTTTACATTAGGAGAAAGATATAAATTGAGTTTATATCGTTTTATTTAAACAGTTTATATACTTCTCCAAATGATAAAGGTGTAAAGCCTTCTAATCACGTTGAAAAAAATTAACTCAAAAGTAGAAAAAAGTGTTTTAATTCATAAAAAAATCGTAATAATGGAAATCCACAGTATTAAAGCCTTAAATTTATCGAAAATTTATACATTTTCTGTTGAATAATATCGCTATAAAAGGTTAAGTTTAAATAGTTACTGTTTTTTGTGATACAAATAAAAGGGTTTTTATAAAGTTTTTTTACCTAAAAATTAAGATGTTTTTTTAGGTTGCATTAAAGTCTAATTATTAGTCAGACCGCCCGAAAAGTTTACATATTTATTATACGAAAATAAAACTTAAAAAAAAAATAGATTCTTTCTTGCGAGGTGCCACTGAACTCGTTGAAAATTTGGGAGGCATTGAACGCGGCATTACAGATGGGTTTCATTCGGAGTATAAACGTGTGCGGCCAGAGTGACTCCGTGAAATGACGTCACAATAAAAGGCCAAAAGCTCGATGAAGATTTATGTGGTAGCGTGAGAAATTCAATTACTTATATCGGACCCACTAAGAAAGTTTAAAGAATTCCAATGTGGAGTGTGTTCCGGGAATATGCGCACACCTATTATAGCGAATTGATTATAAACAAGCATGTTCATTTATGTATTCAAAATACAAACTACTGTATGGTTGAACCGCATACACCTGCCGATGTTAGTAGCCGGTGCTCATAAGACTAACAGCTTTTTTCAAAACAGTTAGTTTAGCGAGGTAAAAAAAATAATAAAACATCTTGCCATTTGTTTCTACTCAAGAGTAAGCAGATAAAAAAACCGCCATACTCTTCAATCGTGAAATATTTCTCTAACATCGACAGTTTACAGCGATTTTTAACCACGATTTGAATATTATTGATTTCTTTTTCCTCTGTTTCATATATAATTCATATCATTATTATACATTTACTTCATTTATTCTTGCCATGTCTTCATTATTATAGTGATCATAATATTATTTTATTCATAATGCTTTCGTCTGTCATACACATTTTCTTATGTAGGAATTTGATATTCTGTCAGAAACACATTTTATCGCAAATATTAAAGCTATTTATCAACACATTATTTGCGGGTACCGCGTCTTTGCAATACTATCGCTAGAACGCAAGATACGCCAAAACGCGTTTTTTTGTATTTTATACATAAAGTAACATAAGACAATGATTTTTTTTTAATTTCATCAATTATTACGAATTATGGACTTTTTAATTGTACATAAATTGTACGTATTATGCGTTAATAACAAAAAAAATACAGTAAAACAATGTAGGTATTAAAAATAACAAACCTTTTAATTGTATGTATTGTAACCATTGTTTATGTGTTGTATTTATATTATGGTTAACCAATGAACTGAAACTGTATGGCTCCCAAATATCTAAACTAATGAATTTGGCGTGAAGTGTTGCTAGCGGCACGGTATCGCTGATAATTATATCATGATAATGTATGAATTGTCAGTAACAGAACTTACTAAGGATTACAGTTACAATTGAGAAATGTTGTTGTTACATTTTCTTCTCAGTCTTATTCCTCATGATTGAGGGTCGTGTCCATCTTGTAAACGATTGACCATGGCACACCATGCGCTTCTGTCATCCGTGAGTCTCCAGGCTGCAGCTAATGAGAAACCAGTTACATCCCTGATTTGATCGGACCAGCGGCTCGGTGGTCGTCCTTATGCTCACATTCCTTCCACTTTGCCCATGATGATGAGCTTTTCAATGTTGTCCTGATCTCTCCGGGCTATGTGTCCAAAATATTTTAACACTCTCTGAGAGCACATACGCGAGAGTTTATTGTTACAGTTGAGTTGATTCGTCATTTCATTTCAAGTCTCTGAAGTCACTTTTGATATTTTAAACATGCATTTGTATACACATAGAGAATGCATTCGTCTTCTTGGTGACGAATCTCTGACGCGAATAAATTGCAAGTACGTGAAGTAACTGCAAATAATGTTTGAGTTATACGTAGGAAATCACAATTCAAACAGAACTGCGTGTGTCCAAGACATTTAATATGTAGTAGATGCGTTTGCATGATTGAAAAACTAATTGACTGGTTGTTACTGAGAGTGTTCAGCGCGCTCAGAGACAGAATCGAATAAATTTATATTCGAATTACAAGTTAATGTATGAACTAACCATCATGTTGTCAATTCAAAGGAGTAGGCAGAAATAATAGAATATTCACACTGGTTTTTCCGACGTAGATACTCCTCACGAATACTCATTGTCATGTCATTCGCCAATTTTTATTTTAGCGACTCCTCATTTGGCGGACATTTATTTCAAATTAATTTGATTGTGCCACGTCTTTCTCTGTCTTCCTTCATTTCTTATTCCGTATATTTCACATTCTTTACCATTCTTTCCATGTGCCCGAACCATCCCTTTCATGATTTTGTTCATAATATTTTTTTACACAAATATACACACACACAGACACTCACACATATACTGAATTTATTCTACTTTCATTAACCTTTTTCGGAAAGATTTTTGTTTGCGTTGACAACTGTATTAAACTGGACAAAGACAAAGAAACATGTTAAACTGTATCAATTCTTCACAATAAACTTTTGAATTTTCTCAAAGCATGAACACATACGAGGTCTGTTCAAAAAGTATCGCGAATTTTGTGTTTTTTCAAAAATTATTTATATATTCATGAATTTCTATTTTGTCCCCTTCAAAGTGATCCCAACCAGATATTATACACTTGTGCCAACGTTTTTTTCAATCCTCGAAGCACCCCAAAAAATCATTTTTTGTGATCTTGTTCAGCTCCTCCTTCGATGCCGTCTTTATCTCCTCAATCGTAGCCTAGCGTCGTCCTTTCATGGGCCTCTTCAGTTTCGGGAACAAGAAAAAGTCACAGGGGGTCAGATCTGGGGAATACGGTGGCTGCGGCATTATTGGTGTGTTGTTTTGGCCAAAAATTCGCGCACAAGCAGATGCGAAATTGAGCAATTTTGGTACGAATTTCGCGGCGACCGATCTCATGCCCAAATCATTGGTAAAAATCAAATGGCACGAGCCAAGCGATATATTTAAGTCCTCAACAACTTCTCTAGCGGTGATTCGACGATTGGCCAATACTATGTTATTCACTTCATCAATGTTTTCGTCTGTTGTTGACGTGCTCGGGCGTCCGGCAGGCTCTTTTTCGTTCACATCTTCTCGGTCCTCTGAGAACATTTTGTACCACCGATAAACGTTGCTTTGGTCCAAGATAGCTTCACCATATGCCACAGTCAACATTCGGAATGCGTCCGGGGACTTAATTTTGTTTTTCACTCAAAATTTGATACAGATTCTTTGATCCATTTTTTTGGAGTGGGCAAAAATCGAAGACGAGCCAAAACACGTGCAAGCAAAGTGGCTCTCAAAAATTAACTGAACATTCAAACTGGCCGAACTTATCGGCATTAGTGAGAGACATGAGTACCAACATAACGCCACAAAAAAATCAGAAATCGAATATACTTAACCGGCGGAAATTCAAAATTCGCGATACTTTTTGAACATACCTCGTATACAAACACACAAGAACAAACCAACAATGTTTTAATATAAAGGAAGTGCGATGAAGTTGATTCATCATTTCATTTAAAGTCAATAAAAACGGACATGATTCCTGACCTTTGCTTCATGTCTCAATACAAATAATTGGCCAACAGCTGTAAATATTCAAAATTTAAACATCAACGCAAATATCATATGTATTGTGTTGACATTTTATAACTCAATTTCTTTAAAAATAAATAACCATTTAATTTTTTTATGTTTATATCATCTTTATAGATAACCGGATTTTATATTATCCGATCTTCAGCAGGGCATTATATAAATATTTTTTCGGAAAGAGAATTTACCATTGTGTAAAACCACTTAATGTTTATTTTTTTTATTGTCATAAAAATATATTTCATGTGTCAAGATACGCTCCATCTTCGAGTATAACTATAACTTTATTTAAATTAATGAAAGGTTTGCTTTATAAATGAATTAATAAAATTTTATAAAATGTGGATTCACAGTGATAAATTTTATTTCCAACATTCACATACGGTGTCACACGCACGTCGATTTCTTCGACTTCTCACGTGGTCGAAATTCAAGATTTGATGTTTTTGCCACGTTTTCCTCGGCCTACCTTTATTTCTTATTTTCTCTACCATTCTTCTTCTCTCGACCTTCGTTTACACCTTTAAAATATATTCAGTAATAATGTGCTCTAAAATCAATAAAAAAAATCGTTCTTGCCCTTACTCGATAGATTTAAATTTCGTCTATTTTTTATAAACATTTTACCGATTCATTTATTTTTAACAGTTGAATGATATTCCAACTAATAATTTTTTTTTTTATTTCATTAGTTTCGTGCAGAAGATGGATCCCACCAGAATCCCACACGCTGTGGCGCATCAGATTCCTGCCGGCTGCTGTCCCCCCGGAAGACCGCCGAAGAGATGGAGAGATAGTTGGGAGTCAACCTCCCAAGAGAGACCAGTCTGATTTCAGGAACAGACCCAAAGGTCTATAAGGAGAAGAAGAAGAAGAAGAAGTTTTTAATATCTAAATTTTGTGAACATTTTCTAATTTTAAAAATATTTATTCTATTTACGATACAATTACGTTTAATTGAACATACCTTATATTTTTATTGTTTTCCTTATCACATTTATGTAAATCATTTGCGTCCTTGGATCTGAATAGGATAGCACAAAAAATAGCTATTCTTGCAATGCAAAAAAACGCGATGAACCTCTAGCATTCATAAATCAAAGTTTCACATTTTATCAACAATTATCTGTAGTTTGATAGCCTTCGACTTTCTTCTTTTTGCTTTTTTTCCACAACGATACCGAATCTATGTGGAAGCGTATAATACATGCGGACAACTTTCAACAACTAGTCTGATCCGATCTGATAACATAACTAGTATACTGGTACCATTTTACATTGTATACCTATTGATTTATGGTGTATCGACATCATTCCACAAGACGGTTTCATCACATCGCTTTAGTGTGGCGCGGCCGGCCGATAACGCAAACTCACAGCCAAGCTCAATATCTACTGATACATTTCTCACATTAAACTAGATCTTCAAACTGCTGGGCTAATGCTTTTAATTTATTCAACGGTATTTTAATTCATTTCAAATTTGGAATTCATCTAGTTCGAATAACTACTTGAATCAATTGAATTTATTATTAATGCTCTCTGTACTACTAAAATTATTTTGAATAAACTGTATTTTAAATGGATATTTTAAAACTGTTAATGAATAAACTTTGTTTTTTGTATCACAATTGTATTTTATTTTACGCGACAGAAAAATGTTAAGGCATCATAGTGTTTCGGCCAAAACAATGGAGTATTTAAATGGATATAATAAATTTGTATAAAATATTTGAATATGTAAGGATTGATTAGGTTATTTTTTTATAGTATGTTTCTCTAAGACAGTAAACGCGTTACCTTTTTTTTTGCTTGTATTTAACCTCTCATGCAAGAAAAGAAAAATAAAGATTTTTATTTTAATTTTTACATCTTTATCCGATTTGAGTTTATTATTTATCAACATGTTTCGAAGGTTTAACGCCTTCATTGTTGGGTGAACGATATAAATCGATGCTTTTATTATTATTATTATTATTTTAATTACTATAATAATAATGATAATAATAATTATTATTATTATTACTTTGATCGACTTAAACAAAACATGTCGAGAATAATAAAGTCAAAAATATAATATACAGTGTTTTAATTCATATGAAAATTCGTCATTATAGCATTCTGCCTTAAGTTTATCACGAAAATCTTGTTGAATGATTATTATATTTTATTGAATAAATCTCCTGCTAAAATAATACATCTCACAATAACTCATTTTGTAAGCTATAATTGTCGTTTTTAATTGATATAAATTACCTAGTAATTTATATTGTAACTTTATAATATAATATTGATAATATCTTATAAATTTCAAGATCATTTTCTATTAATTTGCCTATTAATTAACGTTGGAATCCATGCTTACTTTAGACGGGTACGTGTTTAGAATGTGCATGAAACATCGCGTGGAATATTTACGTCTACAAATCTTCTATTCACATTAAGTAACGGTCAAGAGTACGTATTTGTGAGTTATTGCACTGGCACGGCATTATGAATGTTTTGGAACAGACAATGCAGAAATCGTCTTTGTGTCTACAGTTTCCCTTTGACTGCGGAGTCCACTCGCAAGTTAGCGCCGAGCGCAAGTAAACTGCCCTGTGCGAGAGGTAATTTACGATAATTCCTAATTTTCTCTTTCAATAAATAATTTTGTAAATGATTCAGTGTATATCTTCATTTATGAATTTATACAATTATTAATTAGGATTAGAAGGTAGCAATATAATGGTAATTTAGTTTCTCATTGGTTATAGTTAATTTCACGAATTTAACATATTTTTCAATAAATACTATTGTACCTATATTGAAATATTTCGTTGTTTCGCGCTATGACGTATCGAAAAAATTAAAAGAATGTTTTAATTATATTATCATTTGTATATTAATTAAACTTACGATTAAGAGTTCATACATTATTAGTACAGTCTATAAATTGGTTGCAACAAGGACTATTTTTCCACAGTACCCATGATGTGATTTATAATAATAATAATAAAACGCTTAAATAGCTATATTATTTATATAATTAAATGGTAACTTAATTATGTTTATTTTTAACGTACACTAAATAAATTTTGAATATAAATTATATTTATGTAATGAAAATAGAGAAATTCCTTTATAATATCAATTTATATTGGACTTATAAAAATGTGCGAAAAATGACTCCTTAGAACGGGTTACCCCAGTTGAGAGGTAATAACCTACTTGGTAAATGATCAATAAATAAATAAATATCTACGTCCGGTTTCAGCAACTTGGTGCCATCTTTTATTAAACCTATCGAAGGTAAATATCGAGTGCAATAAAACTAAGGCAATGTATACGAGTAAATATATATATTTAATTTCTTTGTATTCACTATTTAAAATGAACTTCTATTCAACTTACAACATTATTAAAATTATGAAAAACAATAAAATGTTGTAAGTATGTCCATACTTGAATTTTATATAAGATTATTCATAATTCAGAAATTGGAAAAGGGAAGAAATTGAATTTTAATTACTTTGGTTTACCTTCGGCATATTGAACTATTCTTACTACGAGTGTAGACTATACACCGGCACCTGTATACGGGAATGACGTTATAATTGTATAATGCATGGACATGCCAACCGCCATTTTCTCGATTGCAGTAATTAATTCGCTTTTGAAGGATATATTGCTTCTGGAAAGTCAGTGTAAAAAGAAATATTAAATTTTGCAGCGGTTTTCGTCCATATTTTTTTTACAAACAAAAAGGGAAGGCATTGCAGTTGTTTTCTGTATTTCAAACTGTGCTCTCTTCAATGGTGCAATTTCAAATTATTTTTAAATTAACCGCCCTACCTTCAGGTAATTTTCCGAGAAACGTGCAAAAAAGCAGGTTTTTTATTAATTAAATTAAATTATGTACTAATTTTATATTTTAAATTACGAAACGTCAAATACTCGGCCGCACACTTCGCCTGCCCCTTCTTAAACTATCATATTTATGAAGACTTGTACTCAAGTGTTGTTAGCACACGCTCGTATTCCTAACAGTTTGTAAATTTTAGGTACATTACTTTTTCTCAAGCGCGTACGTGATACGGGATAGCGCAGAATGGTACAGTCAAAGTGAACGTATCACGTACGTTCAAATACGTAGGTTGGTAAAGAATATTTTTTCCCCAATTGTAATTTATAGCTCGCTGGCATCGATCTATCCCAGTCTGTCAATGCCAGCGAGCCTGGCGAAACCGGTCGCTGTCTAAATAAAGACAAAAGTGGAAGTAGTTAAAAAAAAAAACATTATAATTTAGAAAACCTCAATAAAAATGTTAAAAATAAAAACAGTTTATTTTTTATACCGAGAATATGCATTTTAGTGTTAAAGATAAATTTCAAGCGTATACCTTTAAAAATCTTTGATATTATAAACGTATTAAAAATAACATTTAAATATATTTAATTTTCATTCTTATTTCAACTTTTGCATAACATTTTGTTTAACAAGAAGTTAAGCGATTTTCTCACGTTTCACATATAATTGAATTCATAATATCAAATAGGTTAGGTAGGTACCTACGTATGATAACAATTAAATTTATTAAAATTTCGTTAAGCCTTTGAACGCAAGTAGGTCCACGTATCTATGAAGATAAGGAAATATTTTTAATTTGGATTCACATTCGTCCAACTCATAGTATTTTTTAATTGAGCTATAAATCATTTTTGCACATTAACGGCACATAATTAGCTGATTATTAACATGAATTTTTCGTGTGTTTCACGTGAATTTGCCGTAGGGAAGTTTGTATGAGCGTTATTAAAATTGACTTATATGAACCGGAGTAACTGGTGCATAAAAATCAAATAAAATAATCAAAATTAAGTGTTAATGTATGTGTGAATAGGTTGTAAAGTGATTATTTAATTCATTAAAACGTCAAATAATTATTACCGTAATAGAGTATATTATTAGAATTAATTTATTGCTAGTACATACAAAAACAATAAAATATTTTGTTTTTACCTATTTGTTGCAATCTTGCTTTTTTAAGATATTCAATATAATACGGTATAATTTTTTTGTGTAGTAAAAATTTGTTTAAAAAATCTCTTAACCTTCCAATAATTCAACTAACTAACTACGTAGGTACTGTGGAATATTCGGAATATGAAACAATTTTTAAAATGAATATTTAATATTGATGAAAACGTCCGTTTTCTAGAAGTTTTATTGTATATTATGGGAGCGACTTGTTTCGCTTTACTGGCACATGATCAAATATCAATAATTTATAATGCCCTGGCATGTTGAATTATAGAGATGCGGGAGATGCCTATTGGTGGCGAAAAGAGAAGGATGGAGTGCCGCATCAGTAAAAGTGTGACAGTCCATTCTTTCTGCCTACCCTTTCGGGGAGACGGCGTGATGGTTAGTTAGTTAGTTAGTATGTTGAATTATATCACTCCCGCAAAATGCAATAACACATTTTTAAATGGTTATGATCATCAACTTTTAATACAATTTATGCATCGTTGTTTAAGAAAAAAAAAATTACTTTAAGCTCTTTTAATTTCGTATGATACAACTAATTGGAAAATTTTAAAATTAAAAGTAGGTACCTACCCTATTATGAATTATTTTCTCACATTTAAAAACAAAAAACAAAAACATCTTTATCAAAGAAAATAAAAGCTTGATAGCATTTGTTACGAGTTGAAACAGGGTGAGCATAAAACTCGTTAGCAAATTTGTTACCAAATTAAAGAAAAATTTAATTTTCTCTCAATTCAAGCACAGCATGTTTTTTTCTAAAGAATAATCCCGCCAGGACCTTTCTCCGACGTCTTAATTTAAATTTCCTAATAAATTAAAATTTATGTCCGCCGGAGAACAAATTAATCACAGCCGTGTCCTTTTCTTATTGTGTGATTTTTTCCTTGTACGTTTTGGTTTCCTAGTATCCGCTATCCCGTTCTAGCACAAATACAATCGCGCGTCTGACTCGTTTCATCTATACAAAAATGTATTTTTATTAATCTTTCGCAATAACGAATTAGTGTCTAAGCTTTTATCAAAAAACTAAAAGATTATTTCATTTTACTAAAATTTTGTCTACGTTCATATTGTCGTAATATTTTTTTTTAAACTTTTTTAATAGAAAACATATTTAATATGTTGTTTTATTAAGTAGGTACTTACTCACATCTAGTTTTAAAAAATTGATAAGCAATTTAAATATTTATTCACAGAGAAAAACAGTAAAATATGATAAAAATATATTACTGTTAAAATTTAAAACACTATTGTAATATCACAACTTCATTTTATTCACTGAGAGTGTCGCGACAGCTGTTTCGCCAACCGATGTTGGCATCGTCAGGTGTTACAATAAACTTTATTGTAAAACCTGAAGATGCCAACATCGGTTGGCGAAACAGCTGTCGCGACACTCTAGGTGAATAAAAAGAAATTGTGATATTATAACGGTGTTTTAAATTTTAACAGTAATAATGTTGAACTATCATGGTGTTTCGGCCAAAACATTGGACTATTTAATAAAAATGTATGATAAATATTTAGTTTTAATTGTCTGATTTGGCAGCCTGCTGCCATCTTATATTTTAGTAATCAAAAAATATCAATGAGTCGCCGTAACCGACCAGTACTAAATGAAAACACCGAAAATAAAACGAATTTTAATTTAATACATAAAAAAAAAAAGAATTGATGGTTTGTTATTTGTCCATTATTTGTCATATTTGTCCGGCTTCTGACACGACCAACGTTTACAATTTGATTAATTTGGTCATGCCATGTTTTCCTCGGTCTTCCTCGACTCCGTACTCCATTTACATAGTTAACGTATATTTTATTTAAGCATTCTTTCTTCACCCATGCACTTCATATATCCGAACCAACGCAGCGATTCTTTCATAATTTTGTTCATAATAGCTTCTTTCGCTCTACATTCATTTCTAATATCAGCATTTGAGATTCAGTCGTACATCGTTCTATCACACATACGTCTTAGGCACCTCATCTCTACCGCATTTATTCTGCTCTCATCTTTATTCTGCCAGTTCCATGCTTCGCTTCCATACATAAGGGTTGGGACCAGAACTCGATTGTGTAAATGTGTCAAGATAGAAGAAAATAGGTTTCGATTCTCTATGCCTACGTTTCAAGGTAACAACATAGTGGTTAGCTTAATTTTTTTCATTGTATCTAATCTATATCCTACTCGTTGGGTGCATTAAGATCTTCGTGATACAGCGCCCGGGCCATTTTTCTCATGCTCTTGAAATCATAGACAAAAAGTGAGACGGCAATAAATCGTGCGGTTGTCTCTAGTAGAGAGATGTGTGGCGTCCATTAGGTGATGGGGGATGAGGGGAGTGGGGTGCGGGGGCTATGTATCAACGGCGTGTCAGCCGCTCGCCCCTCCCCTCTGGGCAGGTCCCACTGCACTCACTTGCGCCGGCCCTGAACTATTCTAATTTGTCTCGAGAGTCGAATTTAATAAAACGGTCAATAGATACGAAAAAATCATGGAGTATAAAAAATTACTATAATTAAATAATACAAATGATAACGTCCGCCTTCTAGAGGTTTTGTCATATTTTATGGGAATGACATAATTCTCCATGCTAAGGCATTATCAAACATCAAATATTATAAAAATAATGAATTAAAACCCCGTTATTTTTAAATTTTGTACTATAAACTTATAAGTGAAAAAAAGTTTTTATATATGTTCGCCATACTTTGTATTGTAGATGATTAATTTGTCTGTTTCTTTTTTATTTACTTTGTATACACAACACTATTATAAATTACACATCAGACATGTTTCGGACAACCAGTCCTTCTTCAGTGATACATATTATAAATAGCGTATTTAAAATATTATGAAACTATTTACAAATATGATAAATTTTGACAGATGTTGTACTTATTAATTTTGGAACAAATCAATAAATCTTTATAACATCTGTCAAAATTTAATATTTGTAAACAATTTTGTAATATTTTAAATATGTATCTTTTTATATGTATCACTGAAGAAGAACTGGTTGTCCGAAACATGTCTAATATGTAATTGTAATAGTGTTGTATGTACAAAGTATATAAAAAAAGAAAAAGTCAAAGAAAAAAAGGGTTTATTTTTTGTCAATCGGGTTAAATTATATTTTTTCAATTAAAAACAACTAGCTTATTTTATTCAATATTTATTTTACGTAAACTAGCGATTAAAAAATTGCTATACATAGGTACCTACTAGTAAACAATAAATACAAAAAAATATCACCGTTTCATAATGCAGAAATATTATTAAATGTGTGAATGAGTACGTACCCACTCACCTACATATCAATTCAGGGTAGCTACCTAGGAACGGTAGAAACTCATGCTGTCGACAGTTTTGCTTTAACAACGGTAATACAAGATAAAACCACCTGAAAAGTAATCTATCTTAGTAACATTTAGTACCCACTGGGTGCCTACTTATTCAGAGCGGTGAGCTAAAGTCCGATAAAATCAGTTCGGAACTTGAATTATCTATTGGCGTTCGAAATTTAAAACGAAGTCTTCGTGCCTCAGCTGTTACAAGTGCCCTTATTTTAAAAATTAACAAATTTTATTGATTTTTGGCTCCACACAATCGCGCATACTTAAAATAATTGGATGCATAATATTAAATGCAGAATTTTAAATATGTACGAATAAGAAAAACAAGTACCTACATATTGCTACAGTGACGGGTACTTAATAAATTTGTTTTATGATTAGTTTATTTATCTATCTATTCCTTTATTCGTTTGTTAAAGATTTCATATTAGACAATAAGTTTATTAAATTCCCAATTTTTTATATTTATAAAATTGGATTATTTTATCTTCACTTTTCCATATCTTGAACAAGTCGTTTTAGTAGTTATTACAAAGACACCAATAGAATTAAAAATGGTAAGCGATAAGTGTAGTTACGATGTATGACCACAAAGTTAAGGCTCTTAAATAAAAGAGATGTTTTTTTATTTATTAAAAAAAAATGTCTTCGCTTTGTTATTACATTTTAATCTTGGTTGCATTATATTTCATAAATAATAGCAGATTTTAACATGAGAACGAACAAGAGGAGAATCATTAGAGGTATAAAAAAATAATTGAGTGGATATTTTCGCAAGGGATATATAAATTGAGCAATTTTAAAAAGCGGTCGAATGCAAACGTGCGCGTTCAAAAGTGCAAATGGACCTAAACGGCCACTTTTACAAGATAGTGGAATTTCACTACCATCGTGGGGAGGTTCCGCACAACGCGCGACGGCTTTGTTCATCCCTCTAGTCTGCCAATAGAAATAAGCCCGTGAACCCTAACCCTCGTGGCTTGAACCAAAACAATGGTCTAACTACCCCAAATGTAGGTCAATGTACTGGGGAACAGCTGATTTCAAACAAGTCAATACTATAGGTGGTGTATGCACACATTTATTTTACTTAATTAATGTTTTCTTCATAGAAGAATTATTTACATATATGTACTTGTTATAAATACACCTAAGTAATAAATAATTAGTATTAATTATAGTAGAAATAAATACACTATTTAAATTTCAATCCCGAGGATTGGTTGAACCAAGTTTAATATATTTACTTATTTTTGGTGCCATTTGAACCTTAAATATGATAGTTTCTCGTTGCTTTACACATTTTTGTTTACCTGTACAACTTTTTAGCAAATTTTTCTTATGACACGTAATGGGTAGCTTTAGTCTATCGCTATTATGTATACATGTCTTATTCAAATAAAAAATAAAGTTTATTTACATGACTTTAAAATAACAACAAGAAATAAAGACCGAAGAAAACGTGGCATGATCAAATCAATCAAATATTAAATGTCGGCCACGTGAAGAGTTTCAGAAATCTATGTGCGTGCATGACACGATGTTGAATGTTGAGGAAGCGAGAGAATGTCAGGAAAGAACAGTGTGGCCCATTCTTTCTGCATACCCCTTCAGAGAGAAAAGATAATGGTTAAAAAAAAATTTTAATATGACATAGTTTCAGAATATTTTATGATACATATTAAAGCTAAATTGAATAAAATGAATTACTTTTTCTTCTATGTACGCCACACTTTGTGTTGTTTTTGTAGTTTTTTCTCTTTTTCTTTTTTATAAACGTTGTATATACAATACGCCGTTTATAAAAAATTGTATATACAGCGCCCTTGAGATGATCAATTATCCAATTTATTATTATTATTATTATTATTATTATTATTATTATTATTATTATTATAATACTTAAATTAAAAAATAAAATTACATAGACATGTTTCGGACAAACAACCCTTCTTCAGTAAAGATACATATTTAAAAATATTATGAAATTATTTGCATGATCTGACAGATGTTATAAAGATTTTTTTTTTTGGAACGTGAAATGTACCTTTACTGAAGGACAGTTTGTCCGAAACATGTCTATGTAATTTTAAGAAACATGTGTATGTCTATGTAATTTTATTGTTTAATATAAGTGTTGTATATAAAAACGAAAAAGAGGAATAAAATGAATTGGGTTCATTTACAGTCGCATTTTTACTTCAAACGATCTTGTGTTATTTTTTATGTTCTAAATTCAAATAATTTCATCAAAAGGAACGTTTATTAACCTCAAACAAATATGTCAATTTTATTTTTATTTTTAATTTCGTTTCGGTAAACCAACGACTGTTCATTCGAGTCGGGATCGCTTAGAGAGTATTTTCAAGTGAATTGTGTACTACAATAACTCATCGCGAAAGTGTACCCTGTAAACTGAAACTACAGGGTGCCCCAGACGGCGGGCCACTATCTGTTCTATGTAAGCACTGGCTTAATTAATTTTTGCATCGCTTTTACACCTGGCGTTAATTCTTATCTGCAAACAATATATTATTTTCAAAATGATTCCATAAAATACAAACACTCAAACGAACCACCTTGTAAAAAATATGGGCATCTGTAGAAACTCTGTGCCCTTAATCAAACAAATGTTATGTAAATGATGGATGAATTTAAATTAAGGTTATTATATTTAATTAACATATCTAAATTATATGATAGTATGATAGTAGTGTCATACGTAAAAAAACTACATAATTCAGATATAATTAAATTAAATAAACTTATGTTTGAAATTATATCATAATTTCAATCAACTAGTTTTATTTACGATTGTCCTTGAAAAGTAAAAATGTTCTATAAATATTTAAAAAAAAAAACTGCATGATAAGAATAGTAGAGAGAAATGGAAGATAAATGAACATAATCCTGTATCGATGGGGAAGACTGAGAAGACGCTACTGGAGAGATCATGTGGAAAGAACATATTCTGAAAGAGTGATCAATATAGCCGCAAATAAAGACTCAACAGGAAATCGACCGGCAGGAAGACCACCTAAAAGATGGCGAGACAGTTGGACATCTGTATCCCAGGGACAGGCTCCGAGAAATAACAGGACACAGTCCTATATAAATCAGAAGAAGAAGAATAAGAATCCTGTATTGACAAACCACGTGCGAAACCGGTCGGTAAAACTTATAACATAAATCGTAAAATTACATATTTGTTAAGTACAATTATTGATTCAAATATAGTTACTGTTTTTGACGGTCTGTCGAAGGGTTTTTATTTACGTTTTAAAAACAAGATTCAAAGTGCATTGTTTCGTATGGAAATTATAAAATCGTTTAAGTTTCAATTTAATTACTTGCCCCGAAGCAAGGCTCTCAAAACGTTTGCTTTGTAGGCGTGGAGTTACTGGTTCTATCGTAGGCAACACGAAAAAATAAACAAAAAAAGCAAAACAAAAAAAAACACAAGCACCGTGAAAAAAGTTGCTCAATTTTCTAATTTTCGTAGTACAGTCCAATAGAAACCTGATTTTAAGTAATTAAAGTTCTCAGAATTTTCTTTATCAACAATTTCATCTACGGGTAAATTTGGATATTTATGATTTATAATAGAAAACTTGAAAGGTTGCTGTGTCGATAACCTTCTAGTTAGAACGTATGCCTATTGATTTATAATTTTACTTGCAAAATTATGTCATGATGTCGATGGTGGCTGATTTATGGCTCTGTAGACGAATTTATTTATTATTAGCCTGCAATAAGAGGGAACGCACGTGATTCACGCTTGGTTCAATAGCCTTGAATACAAAGTTTTGGTGGCCAAATAATAAGAGTGTTGTTTGTTCATACAAACGTATTTAGAAACCAAAACGTACTACCTATCACGGTTACCTAGTCGTTATGTATACATATAGACTAAAGCAGTATACAGCAGTTGGTAATGCCAACCTTTATATACAAGTAAAACACGGAAATGACAAAAGTATGAAAGTATAATGATTAAAGTACGAATACATAAAATTCTATATTGTGGACAACGGTGATCTTCTACCGACCCTTATGTATGGAAATGAAAAATAAAACTGGCAAAAGAAGGATGAAAGTAGAATAAATGCAGTAGAAATGAGATTATTTTAATTTTAAAGCCTGAAGAATCGACGTGCGTGTATGACTCGATGTATGAATGTGGAGAAATCTAGAGAGGTATGTCAGGATAGAGTAGTGTGGCGGTCAATTCTCTCTGCCTACCCCTGCAGGGAAACGGCGTGATGGTTTGTTGTTGTTGTTGAAATGAGATCTCTAAGACGAATGTGTGTAAATCTATATATGATAGAGTGTCAAATTCAAATATAAGAAGTGAATGCAGTGCGAATGAAATTGTTGTGAACATTAAAATGAAAGGATCATTTAGATTGTTGGACATATGGAAAGAATGCTTGAAGTCAGAATGGTGAAGAAAGTACCTATACGTAAACGAAGTGAACGGGACTAGAAAAAGAAAATGATCTAGGAAAACGTGGCACCATCAAATCGATCAAATATTAAATGTCGGTTACATAAGGAGTCGGAATCATTCATTAGTGTATACATCTAAAAATAAATATTTAAAAAAAAGTTTTAATTAATGGAAAATTGTACCTAATATTATCTTTTTAAATGGTCATTTAATCTTTTCGTCTGAAAAAGGTTGTGTTTCGAATATATATATATTGTCATATTGAGTAAAAAAATAAAAAATTTATTCATTGTATAAAACAATTCATCTCAATGCTTAGATTATTAACATACATCTCGGCAATTTCAAACAAACTTCACCTAGAAACTGGGAATGTTTTTATTGTATTGCAGGGCATTGTGTGATGAAAATATTTTAATTAGTAATTGCAGACATTTTTTCCGCTTGTAAAGGAGAACAATAATATAAGAAAAGATTTATTTTAATTTTATTACGATGTGACAAGCTTTATACAATGCCGACATAACGAGATTTCTTTATTATTAATTGTTGGACATTCTTTTCATCCGCCGAGATGTTTACATCGTAAATTATGAGACATTGAACAGTAATATTAGTTAGGTAAGTGCACCATCACATAATAATCAATTGGTTCCGACGATACTTCAGTTCTTATCAATATAAATAGAACATTAATGTAGAACAGTAGCTAAACTCCATTCGTATACCTATTATTGACACTGGCAACACCAATAGGTGATAAACTATTGAAATACAGAATACATTTATACTATAAAAATATGGATATATTTTTTTAATACATTACACCTTTTCGTCGCACGGGTATGCAGAGAATAAAACTTGTCAACATTATATCCTGAAAAATTTCTTGCTTCAATCACATCCACACAGCCTTTCTTTTAGATATGTTTGCACTTCAAAAACACACATTTTTTATTTCTTCTATGTTCGCTATACTTTGTGTTGTAGAAGCTTTATTTTTTATTTTTTTTATATACTCGTACTTTGCACATACCTACAACACAAACATTAAATTTTTTTTAATTACATAGATATGTTTCAGCTTTATAACATTTATATTGTTTAAACCTTTATAACATCTGTCAGATCATGTAAACAATTTTATAATATTTAATTTTATAATATTTTAATATGTATCTTTATAATATGTATCACTGAAGAAGGACTGGTTGTCCGAAATATGTCAATGTAATAAATAAAAAATGTTAGTGTTGTATATACAAAGTATATAAAAATGGATTTTTAATTTATTCATTTGCTTTTATCATATTTTCCATAATATTCATTGAGGATAAAAAATCCTCACCATAAATATACTTAAGAAATAATAGAAAAACGTGTTATACTTCACAATAAAATCATCATTATCGAATCCCACAGTGTTTTATGTTTAAGTATCTTAAATAAAAAAATTAAAACAGTGTAATTTTAGAAAACATTTTCTCACTTTTCACAAACATGTGTCAGGACACAGAAGCCCTTCCTCATTGCAGAAATATTAATTTTAAAAATATGTATTCAAATGTGATTTCTCAACACAAGTCCCATATAACACAACATCTCAAAGAACTTCACTGGCTTAATAGTCCAGAAAGAATCCAGTATAAACTCTGCTGGACAGTCTTCAAAGCGTTACATGTAATGGCACCAAGTTATATATCTGAACTCTGTATAACGGACAGGCTAAATACAAGGAAATCCACACTTTGCTCGGCAAACTCCTCGGCAATAGGAAAATTAGTTGAGCTGAAGCGTTGCCCCAGTACAAATTTCGGGGATCGAGCGTTCGCGGTAGCCGGTCCATCAGCTTGGAACAATCTCCCTTCACACCTCAGATGCATAAATAATCCGACAGATTTCAGATATAAACTGAAAACCCATCTTTTTCATATTTCATACCCAATTTAAACGTTTATACTTTGTTCTACTATACTTTTTAACCGATTGCGAAAATCAGATGCAGCGTTCGCATTTAGATTTTTAGATTTAAAACACGTCTTAATGCGCCCTTGAGTTGATTACATCACAAAAACGGCACTATATAAGTTAGCATATTATTATAATTATTATTATTAAGTGACGGAGTATATAGACGAAATGTATTATTTCTCTTGAATTTCGTTTTTGGTGGCTTATATACACCACATATACCAGATACCAAGACTCTACAGGTCATGTTCAAATGTCTTCAAGTAGCACAAAATTCATTTAATGAGTGGGAGTTTGGTGAAATAAACATAAAAGTAGGCTAATGATATCTGAAATAATTAATTATCAACTAGAACGCGAATGAACAACACTTAAATTCGCAATAGATTCCGATGGCTGCGAATAAAAAAAGTAAAATATTGCATCTGTTTAGGTGTTATCTGGCGTGTGAAACACGTTTTTCCGCCGTTCCTATATTACTTGGAATATAAGAATACAAAGTGATGCGTGAAATATTATGTAAACAAACCGCTTTCCACAGAGTGACTCGAAATGCACTCCTCGGGCGCAATCTGGTCGCGAATGCAAGCGAAGGGTAACATTATTTCATGAGCGCGTTCCTTTCGGCACGGACGGCGATTCTTTGTACCAAAAGCGCTTAGGAAAGGCGTGCCTAGTCATACATTGGCTATTATTGGACTAGGTACCTACATGGGTAGTAGCAAACTGGCGAAATACTTAAAACTGGATAACAATAGACAAATACATTAATTAAAAAACAAAGATGTAAGACACCATAATAAAGGTTTAAAATTAATAAAAGTGTATTTTTTCTAGAAATTAAACTAACTAACTAACTAACCACCACGCTGCCCGAAGGGGTAGGCAAAAATAATGGACTGCCACACTTTTTTTTCTTGACATATTTCTCTCGCTTCCTCAACATTCATACATCGATTTCTCTGACTCCTCACGTGGCCGACATTCAATATTTGATTTGTTTGATCGTGCCACGTTTTCCTCGGTCTTCCTCTATTTCTGGTTCCATTCACATCGTAAACATTTTTTTGCCATTCTTTCTTCATTCATTCTTTCCATATGTCCAAACCATCTTAATGATCCTTTCATTATTTTGTTCATAACACCGCATTCACTTCTTATATTTTCATTCGACACTCTATCATACTCAGAGTATCCACATATTCGTCTAAGAGATTTCATTTCTACTGCATTCTAGAAATTATAATATTTTAAATGAGTGACATAACTTTATTGATAAATCAAACATTCGTCAATGTTAAATACTTAATTCGTTTGTTTTTTGTTATTAATTTTTGACATATTTAAAACATTAACGCTGTGACATTCGATAATAATTTTGTATGCATATTTTTTCTCTACCTAAAACGAATTTACTGTTATTTATATTTTCTTGAATAATAATGTAAAACTCCATACGTAATAATTAATATGAAAGAAAACGTCTGTCTTCTAGGAGTTTTATTATATTTTAGATGTAATGACATATTTCGCCCTTCTAAGGCGTTATCTAATGCCTAAGAAGGGCGAAACATGTCATTCCATCTAAAATATAATAAAATTCCTAGAAGACAGACATTATAATTTATAATAATTAAGATTTATTGTTTCTGGACAAATGATGTTATTCTTCATATAAAATAATTAATACTAATGAAAATATATATTTTTTGTAAGTTTTGTTACATGTCATTCCTATAAAATAAAATAAAATGTCTAGAAAACGGAACGTTTTGATTCGTATTAATTTCCAAAAACACAGAGTTGTTTCCACTTTTCATCTTATTTGCCTTACATATCGCTCTTAAAATGATGGAGGTATTTTACATTTGAAATACGTTGCGATAAATATAATCCTGGAAGTGAAAAAATGATATCATTTAAGTATTTAATTTTTTTTTTAAGTTACTAGAGATGCAGATATATTTATAGCATCACAGATTATCGGCAAGATGTTCATTGAAAGGACTGTTATGACAATGATGATACTTTTATCTAAAAAAAAATGTAGTGTATTTTGCTGGTATTATCACAGACGTAAGCGATAAAACTTAAATTTGAATTTATGTTTACAGTAAACTTCTCATTTTACGTGCTTTTCCTAGGACTGAAAAAGCCTTTCGACTCCACTGATGTTTAGATTGTATTTACCCCGTTTTATGGACTCTTTACGGCGGCGATTTTTTTTATTTTTCACTTTAAACTTAAACCCACCTGCCGCCGAGCATTTTTATGACTTTTTAATACAAAAGTAGCGATTAATTTAAAAGCCGTGTAATAATTTGGTTTCGATTATCTCGGCAGCGTGGGCGCTAGTTGAAATCACGGTGTATTTTGTGATACATTTTTTTCAAAGACCGACGCCGTAAATCAATACTTTTATCTTACGCTCGGGAGGTGTTATTTTATAGGCTGTTTTAAAAACTATTCCAATTATTTAACGATTATATTAAACTGTGTGAATGAAAAAAACTGTCTGAATTTGAAAATCTGCATGCAAATATAATTTTCAATTGGTGGCAAGTTTTTGTTTGACATAAATCATTCTTCGTGTATATACATGACTTAAGCAATAAATTTGATTTTGAATTTACATCGTAATTTTGATAATTGCGTAGATTTTCACGGTTAGTAGTAATACGGTTTTGGGATCTTGGTATATCTGTGTGACTTGTCTCCTTCGACTTTACATAATAATAAATATCATTCGACTCATACATTAAAAAAAAATGTAAATAAGAATGCGGATTCCAAATTCAAATATAATTGAAGCAGGATAACTATACTTTTTGTTTTTTTTTAATATTCCTTTCGAAGATCGTTACAGTCTCCATCTTAAAGGTAGGTACTCCAGATTCAGTTCATTTTCAGCTTCACTTAAATTTGAATTTGGAATGCAAGTTCTAAATTGCATTTTTAGATTTTAATCTTGCGAAAAATATATTAAAATAAAAATTTAAGTACCTTAGTCTACAGTTTTCGCGGGGTAAACATTTCGCAATTCATGACTGTTTGAATAGGACAAAAATGTAGTTGATATTTAACAAAATCGGTTAAAGTTCTTTCACCCTTTTCACGGAGGGTAAAGAGCGGAATTTATGAGTGTGCCCAGGTAAAATATTGCATGCAAGTAAAGTCCCTGTGACAGTTTTTAATATAAGTAGAAATATGGTTAGTATTACGAGTTTTTTTGTAGAAGAGTTTTATCTAAAAATACTTATATATTTTATTCATAGTAGTGACTAATTTGTTTCGCCTTACGAGGGCATTCTCAAACTCATAAGACCTTCCCAAGGGCTAATAGGAATTTGTCACTACTATTTATATAATATAATTATATAAATCAAATCCAAGTTAAACCATTCAACAGTCGAGTTTACTATAATAAATAAAAAATTGAGTTTTACTAAATTATTACCTTTACCATCAATAAATTATATATTATATTATTATACAAGTTAAATTACAAAAGTTAATAAATAAAAATAATATGACATTAGTGAATACAAATATCTAATTTGTTTTGAGGTATAAAAGTATTTTAAAACCTTAAAAAAACTTATATCAAAAACATATTTGTAAAAAAATCATTTTACAAATAACTTGAGTTAAGCTACATTTTGTTCATTTTATTTATAATTCATTGTATTGTGATCGTGTATATTGAGTGCTAAAAACGTCTCCGTAAAAAAGGTATAAAACATTAACTAATAACTATAAATTTGGTAAATTAATAAATGAATAAAGTAGCGAAGGCTGAATAACGTAAAAAATAAATAATTAAAAATATACATAAATATAATATTGTAGTACACAATATAAATAAGTAAAAATACCCGAGGTATTAAACACAGTGATAATTCACTCTATCGAATATCTATAATTCAAAACACAGTTGAATTTTATTTATTTCAAGGTAAAATATATGATTAATGTTTTTAATTGAAATTTCTTTAGTAGAAGTTCATTTTAAATAATGAAAACAAAAAAATGTTGATACGAAACTTCTTTATTATTATGTATTTAGTGTGATTCCACTTGTGTTTACGTTCGATCTATTTTGGCAGCTTGCTGTCATCTTCTGGTCAGACGTCTTTTTGGTCACCAGAAGATGGCAGCGAGCTGCCGAAACCGGTCGAACATAAACACAAGTGGAAGCACACTAAATACATAATATAATAAAAAAGAAATTTTGTATCAGTTTTTGTTTTGTTTTCATTATGTAAAATATATGTATGATAAACAGAAGGAACAATTTATATGCGAAATTAAATTTGTGTCTTAATAAAATACTGTGTTTTGATCAATTAAAATTATTTTAATTTATGTATAAGTGAGTTGGTTGGACAATATGTAATCACGATATATATAACTATTTTTAACTTATAATCACTGCTTGTTTCTGTTGGCTTTTAAAGTATCACATTTAAACACGACACAGTAGCTTCGGGAGTGACTCCCTCGTCTTCGATCCCAGATTATTTGTGGCGGTAACTATAAACATAGCCGTGATGTTTTAACCAATAGCGTCCCTTCGCGGTGCTTCCGTCTGTAGACATGCAGCGCACATCTGCCGCTCGGTGCATCCAGCGACGCGTGCGATTGTGTGGCCGATCTAAAAGTGCATTTTAAAAACCAAAATAAATCGACAACCCGCTCATGGAGAGAGGCGAACATCGCGATTTCACACTTTTCAAATATACGTTTCAATTTACACTAACAAAACACTCGCGCGTCTTTCCTATGCAGAACGCGGGATTTGACTGAGTAGGTACTTGTTTATTTTTAAAGGGATGATACGAGCAGCCCATTCGTTCGCCCTTGCCGTTAATATAATTATTTTATTGCCCACTGAGTTCATTTCTTTGTGAGTTATGCGTTCTCTTTTTAAATATGGCCGGCAGACAATCGAACACAAAAAACAGGACAGACTATCTTTTCCATAACGGTTTTTTTTTGTAATCATAATTTCCAAGGCAACCATGAATTCGGGTGAACATTATCATTAAGGGAACATCTTTGTTCGATTTTTTAAATGTCCATACCTTTGTGGGCATTTCTTTTTAGATCAGGTAAAGCGTCAGATGTTTTCTCAGTTAAGTCTGCGTGTTGAATGGGTGTCTGTGGCAGTGCGGTGTTCAGGAGATTTTGGCATTTACAACTTACGGTCAACAGACATTAAAAATCAAGGTTAACGATCTTTGCGCAATACAATTCCGATTGCATTGTTAGAATTTGTTCGAAAACTGAGTGTTTACAGTTGTTAAATATTTTTTGTACTTAAATCTAACTGTACTCGGAGTATTTTGTAATACTGACTAACTAATTAATTTTTTATAATTCCTTAAATGCCCACGGTCAGCATAGAGTGGAATAGATAAAAAGATGTAAGTACTTATTTAAAATTATTATAATAACTAACTAAGCATCAGTCTCTCCGATGGAGTAGGCAGAAATAATGGTCCATCACACTATTATTTTCAAACAAATTTATTAAATTTTTTCCACGTTCATACATCGTGTCACGGGGTTGATATTTAACATTTGATTGATATGATAGTACCACGGTCTTCGTGTATTTCTTGTTCGGTTTACATGGTTGACATAGACTCTTTATTTTTTTTTCGTCATTAATTATATTCATGTTTCGAAACCATCTTAATGACCCTTTAAATATTTTGTTCAAAGCAAATTCATTGGCACTACACTCACTTCTTATTTGCATTAGTGTTTCTTATAAAATGTTTTAAACATACATTTATATGCGTATGAAAAACTTAATTATTAGATTCATCCAATGGAATGGCATTTTTTGTGATAAAACATTTAATACGCATACATATATTTTTTGTCATCCTTGAAATATTTTATAATTTTTTTTTTTTACATTTTTCTTTCAAATACAATAGTAATACAATCGAGAGGTTATTCATATTGATTCAATGAAATGGTCTGTGCTTAATTCAATTCTGGTAAGTGAACGCATTGTTTATATTCAGGGTAAATTACTTAATAATTAAAATGATTTATTCGAAACGTATTATAATTCAAATTCTACGTTTACGTTAGTTAGTTCTACGTTAACGGCTATTGTGTTTTCATAATAATGAATTCAATTAAGTAATCATTTGCTATTAGGTAATTAGTATTGCATATAATTTTTCTTTCAGCTAATTAAATGATTTAAAGACTGATTTTGAAATCTATCCAAAGGCTCTCGTATATCATTATTATTATTATTATTATTATTATTCTGATGACTTGTATTTTAAGTGCGCCGTTTTGTAAAATCAATTACTCCAAGGGCGCACTAGGAAATGACTGGCCGAACAGTGCAGTCTTCAGAAGTTTCTTAAATTTAACGTCACTATACTAGCATGGAGGTTATTCCACGCTAACGGACCCGCAACGCTGAAAGCACGATCATAGAAACATGCTTTATCACATACATATTTAATCAATTTAAATATTTGGGCGAAATATATATTTATATGCATAAGATTTGGTGTCGAAAATTCGCTAAAATGATAAACGAATACATAAATTTAGTTTTTGGTAAACACACACACACACACCACAATTACACTGTGGAATTCCACAACGACGAAATTTTACTAATTAATATAATTTTTCATTAATAAAATAACTGTTTTTTTTTCACTTTTGAGGTAATTTTTCATGACAAGTCGAGTAAAATAAACTAAAAAGCGGAAAAAATATTGTTTTAATTCATAAACCAGAAAAAAAGGCCAATATAAAATTAGGCAAAATTAGGCAAATTATACAAAGTACCGGGCACATAACTAGAACAAGAGCAAATTGGTTTAATTGTAATGTTTAAAAAATATTTTCTTCAGTTTTTGTTTATACACTAAATAGTTTGTGATTTAGCAAAGGAAATGTTAATATTTTATAACAAAAATATGATGAAGGTATGAAACCTTCGAAACTTGTATAGAAAAACAGTGTATAATTAAAATTTTATAAAATAATTTTATTTTTATATAGGAATTTATTTCTCATT
Source organism: Lepidostoma basale (assembly GCA_022606425.2). Lineage (NCBI taxonomy): Eukaryota > Metazoa > Arthropoda > Insecta > Trichoptera > Lepidostomatidae > Lepidostoma > Lepidostoma basale. Next base: position 1,133,219 of record JAHDVF020001466.1, read on the forward strand.
GTTGCACATAAATTTCAACAGACCCCGTATATTTTAATCTTACCCGAGTACTCGAGTTTATACCTAAAGCAATGGAGCCTATATTTAAAGCAAAGCGGGTCTTATCCACGTCTGACCAATCAAACCGCGGCTAATTTCACGGCACGAAGATGTATATATTTTTTCCCAGTGTTTGGCAATCAAATGTTTTTAACCAGTATAGAGGTAAATTGGTTTTTACTTACAAAGAGTGGCCTCGTTTCTAATATCGAAAGATTGAACCGAATATTGTCATACTCAAGGTTATATTGTACGTATACAATATGTATGCATATCAGCATTATTATAGGTATAATGATTTCAATCCACAGGCAAGTACCAATTAAATTGTTTTTACCCCTTTCAATAATCATAATAAACAAGTAATTTTAATTACTTAAAAAATGAAATTAAAAAAAATATATTTGTTTAGTACTTATCTACGCTATTTGAATAAAGGATCCCTGATATGGTTTGGACATATGGATGAGAGTAGAATGGTTAAAAAGTTGTATGCAAGCAGCGTGAGTGGAAAAAGAAGCCGAGGACGACCGAGGAAAACATGGCATGACCAAATTAATCAATTACTAAAAGGTGGTCACATTCGAAGTTGGAATAATCGACGTGCGTGCATGGTACGATGTATGAATGTAGAGGAAGCCCGAGAGGTATGCCAGGACAGAGCATTGTGACGATCCATCCTCTCTGCCTACCCCTCCGGGGAAATGGCGTGATGGTTAGTTAGTTAGTTTCGATATATCGGCTGTAACAAAGATGCCAATACATAATTGATTACTGTTTTCATAACTAATGTCTATAACTGAAGATTAATGATGATAAAAGCGCCCTTGAGGTGAGCTATTCACGAAAACGGCGCTATATAAATTAGCTTATTTAGTATTATTATTATTAGTTAGTTAGAGTTACAATGAAGAGTAAATACTCGAGATAAATAACCTTGTTTTGTAACATTTTGCATCTAGCCGAGAGAATTAAATATATAGCTATGTTGGTTTACACGACTCGGTATATAGGTGAGAGCAAAGATGATTGAATGTGTTTCTAATTTGTAATCCACTGTTGTCTAGTTGCCCACAGAATCTCACGTCCAATTACAGAACATTGTTCGTCTCGATAGTTGATTTACAGCATCCCGCTCTTCTGGCATACACATTTCGGTCAGAGCACGGTTTCACTACAAAAAGGTCTCACGTCAGTACTGCCAGTCGAAAACCAATTTAGCCCGACCACACGACGTAATATGAAAATAGACCGATCGCCGGCTTTTCGGAGGAGAAAAAAACTGGAATATTATGAATAAAAAAATGAACAAGTCCAAAATTTGAATCAAGCCCCTCTTGTAATCTATCAAGGTTCAAGGTCCGTGGAACTTTGCCTCGTCGAGGGACCAAGCCTAGGGAAACTGACACAATACTTTCGTTGCGATTAGAAACGAAAATTCACATATTTTCATTTATCAAGTACCTACATGGTTACGTTTTCGATATATCGGCTGTAACAAAGATGCCAATACATAATTGATAACTGTTTTCATAACTTATATCTATAACTGAAACTTGAAGATGATGAAATAAACTAAAAAGTGGAAAAAAAACATTGTTTTAATTCATAAAGCAGAAAAAAATACAAAAAAATAATTTTGCAAAATTAGGCAATTAGACAATTTCAGGCAAAGTACCAGGCACATAATAATAACAAGAGCTAATTGGTTAAATTTTTATGTTTAAAAAAAATATTCTTGAATTTTTTTTTATACACTAAATATTCAGTAATTTAGTAAAGAAACTGTTAATATTTTATAACAAAAATATGATGAAGGTATGAAACCTTTGAATTTTGTAGATAAAAATAGTGTTTAATTTCAATTTTATAAAATAATTTTGATTTATTTCTTTTTGTAGCACAAGAAAAGATAATAATAATAAATTGGATAATTTATAGAGCGCCATTTGAATGAATTAGTGATTAAATTAGAAAATGCTCCGTTTTATGAACTAGTTAAGATAAACATATTTAGTATGAGGCCTGCACCTGACGCAATCGATCAAAGTAGGATGAATGCTGTAGAAATAGGATGTAGGTATATTGCTTCTTAAACATTGTTGTATGCATTTCATAATATTAATGTTGTTAAATGAAATTAATTTATAGAAGTTCATTATAAATATTAATAATAAAAATTCGTTTATTGTATATATTTAGTTTAATTTCATTTGACTTTATAGCTATACCGGTTTCGGTAGCTCGCTATTATCTTTTGGATCCCATCTTCTAGAAGATGGCAGCCAGCTACCGAGATCACTCAAAGCCATAAAATCAATTGGAATTAAACTAAGTATATTTTTATAAGTACTTGTATTTACGTGTATATAATAATTTTTTTTAATTAATATGTAATTTAAAACATTTTTTCATAATTTATTTTATTATCTAATAATTTAAAAATAAATTTTAAAAAGTCGAGGAAGGCCAAGAAAGACATGGCATGACCAAATTAATCAATTTTCTGAAAGACGCCATGTTCGAAGTAGGAACAATCGACGAGCGTGCATGTCACGATGTGTGAATTTATAGAAGAGGCGCGAGAATTATGCCAGGATAGAACAATGTGGCGATCCATCCTCTCTGTCTACCGCTCCGGGGAAACGGCGTGATGGCTAGTTAGTTAGTTATTTTATCTTATAATTTTATCATTCATAGGCATTAATTGATTAGGCTATTTGAATTCGATTTTGAGGCATTTCTTCTCGCCCACTTGATCCATCGCTTCGGTTCAATCTCATTGCGCTCGGGCCCGTGCCGAAGTGAGAGGGAGCGCAGTTCTTGCATTTCGCTCTTTTCACAGAGTCTCATATTTATGACCGAATAGTATGAATGGAATTCGATTCTTTGTTTTTATCGCATGCTTATTTAAATAAGAACTTTTTTATTTCGCCCTATGCAGCCGTAAATTTTGCAAATCAAAACATCTTGTTATGTTTTCAACACCAATAATAAAACCATATATTCGCCACACAGTTTGATTCCTACACATTCACACAACGTATTATGCACTCACATAAATTTTTCCTACTTGTGGCAGATTTTTATATTATTTGAATAATTTGTAGTACCTAACTCTCTTTCTCAGTTTGATTTTATACTCCATTATTTTTTTATGTGATTATTTTTTTTTATCATAATAATAATAACATTTAAAGCGCCGTTTTTGTGATGTAATCACCTCAAGGGCGCATTAAGACGTGTTTTAAATCTAAATGTGAACGCTGCCTCTGATTGATATTCGCGATCGATTAGAAAGTATAATGGAATAAAATATGCAAGTTTTAAATTGGGTATGAAATATGAAAAATATGGATTTTCAGCTTAGATCAAATCTATAAAAAACGAAGAAAGAATGAAGAAAGAAATGTAAGAAATGCTTTATACTTGTATTGTACATTTGTCTATGGTAATAATAATAATAATAATAATAATAATAATAATAATAATAATAATAATAATAATAATAATAATATTTATGATGATAAAAATAATAATAATAATAAAAAATAATAAATAAAAATAATATTAATAATAATAATAATGATGATGATAATAATTATAATAATGAGATTTGGTTATTCGTAATGTTGATTAAAAAAACATGATTTCGGAACTCTACAGATTAAATTTTGTAAGTTGGAGTAATTTATAGCACATTAAGGGATTTTATTGATTAGATAAATTATTTCTTATTGTCAACTTGAGCATAAGTAATCAAAATAATGCAAGTACAATGTTGCAACTGAACATGCGATCGAATGAAAACGAAAATGTTATAAGTCAAAAACGAAGAGGCGAAATATATCAACGATTACCTTCGGTAAATCAATTAAAGACAGATAATTAATTAAGCCAAATTTATTACGTCTTCGAAACATATTCTCCGAGACCGCCAACAAAGCTAATATTAATGTTGCTTAGAATTAAAAATCTATATTATATATCTAATTTTATTGTAATAAGTGGATTAAATCACTGTTTTACTCCACTTATGACAAAGAAAATTTATTTTGAATTATATTTATATTTATCACAAAGAATATTAAAATAATACATAATGTGTATTTCATTTGCTTAATAAATTTCTTATATGCAATTGTGATGATAAAGTTTATTTATCTGGATATGTCTTAAAAGCAGTGCACCACCATTTTACATCGGGTTTTCTAAACTAAGTTTATATTTTGAATTAAATATGTAAGTGGAAAAAGCAGTATTCCATAGAATTCAATAAGATAAAAAATAATATATATTCAATAAGATAAAAAATAATAAAAAATATCTTAGGTACTGGTTAATTTGTTATACTATTTATAAACCTTATATAATTTATTTATATTGGTTTGAATTTACTTGACTAGGTTTTATTTGAAAACAACTTTTAGTAGTAAAATTTTGTAGGTAAGTAGGTACCTATCAATATGAAAGTAAGAGTGATAATTAGGTACTTTATTCATATTTACTGATGAAAACAAAAGTGTCCATAAGGCAATGCATTAATATTGACAGAAACGAAAATAAAAGTGATTATTAGCTTTTTTCATATTGGCCTAAATGAAAACAAAAGTGAAACGTTCTTTTTCATAATTTTGAATATTATAAATTTAAAATTATTTTATACATATTGAATTAAAATATATCTAACTAGGAGTAGAATACCTTAATTTTTATTGTGAATATATTTAAATTTAATAATAATAAACTGAATGATATATAAGATGTCTTTTTTTATAATAAATAAATCTCCTCTATAATGTTTAATTAGTTATGTCATTTTACGGTTTTAAATTATTCTTTCTATAATTTTTTAGCAGTGTGTCTAAAAAAAACGTTATTTCTAATAAAAACATTTTTATATGAAAAATGTAAAATAATCGCATTTGACCTTTATTGTTGCCTAAATAATTATATTATTATTTATTGCAGATAAAATTGAGAAATAAATCATAATATTATTTTTTAATGTGAACTTTAAGAGTATTATCAATTTTATTGTACCAAAACAGCTGATATCTTGGCGGCCATTAAAAATCGGCCTGTATGATTTTTGTTAGACAGGGGCAGAGGGGAGGGGGCAGCCCCCTGTAATAATCATCGTGGAATGCACGAGACGAGAGGGACGGCAATATATCATATCGGGTGCGGAAGAACGGGACAGTTAATTGGGTCGGCCCATAGAAACACGTAGGAACACTCCCAAACGGTTGGGCCGCGGGGAAACTAACGGCTTTGACAGGTCCCTGACAAATTGAAAAGACTTAGTAAAAATATCAAATCATTCATCCTAACATTAAATCATTCAAAGCCGGTGAAAATATTTTTTGTTTAATGACCTCTTTGCTTTAACGTCCCATAAAGTGCATCTGGATGAGCAAGTAAATGTGGGACGCGCCTAAATAAAACGGGATAGAAAAATCAAGGCGGGTGGAACAGAGTAAAAAATTCAAACGTAGAAATTTTGAAGGCTTAAAAAGAAAATTATCATTGTTTTATCTGAAAGATTAACACCTTTTCATTAAGTGTTTCCATTGTTTTAGTATTGTTCAGACGCGGCCAATGTGAGTTAGCTCCCAAATCGTTCGGTACAGTCGGCAAATAACGCAGCAAAGTGTGAAGGATGTTTATTAGGTGGAGTGTACGATGAATTACGAGCCATCGGACACACAGTTCGTCAAAAGCATTCGCCTTTTATTTCAGTAATAAATGCTATATTATCAACACTCTTTTTTCAAAAAATTTACGAGTTTTTGTACGTCATTAAAATTTTACAATGATTTCTGCAGTAGCAGTTCTAATGCGAATGTCTGATATCAACATTTTTCATACTACGCACGCAGTGTTCGGGCAGATAAATTGAATTGTAATTTGGGATCGTTTTTACACCACGTTAATTATTATTGAGTTACCGTGACTGGATATGCAAATTCGTTTATGAAATCGAAATTGAATTGAGCTTTGATCCGAATCCCGGAAATGACGAATTATACGCGAGTACCTACTTACTTGAAGCAACTACGATACCACTGATATAAATCTATGAAAAACTCCTTATATGCTCCATTGTAATATTAAATCATTGTAACATGCAAAAATATGTAATTAAAACAAATCAAAATGATATTAAAGAAACACAAAAGATTTTGGTAAATTATGAACACAATTTAAATTAAAAAATTGGAAGTATTATATTGGTTACATACATAATGTATATCTAAAGATATTACAATAAAAAAAAACATGAAATTTTGAAATATGGAATCCCTCAGTTTTATTACCTTATTTAAAAATCGTGCGTTTTTGCTTTTTTATGCAATCATTATTATTTATACTTAGAAAAAATAGAGTGTAAGTGGGAGGAAAAAAATAAACTAATTTATTTGTAAAATTGACAATTAATAACTGTACAATCTACCATTTAATTTAAATAATTTTGGCCTTTATTTATTTAATTTCGACTTCAACTCGACAAAAAAATCACTTAAGAATAGATAATCAAATGATTTTACTGAAATATCTTGATGGAAATTCATTTTAAATAATAATGAAATAAACGATGTTTTTTTTAACTACTTCCACTTTTGTCTTTATTTCGACAGCGACCGGTTTCGCCAGGCTCGCTGGCATCGACAGGCTGGTCTGTCTCACCTCGTCTGTCGACACCAATCTGTTGATGCCAGCGAGCCTGGCGAAACCGGTCGCTGTCGAAATAAAGACCAAAGTGGAAGTAGTTAAAAAACATCGTATTATTTAATTATCACTTTTGGAAAGACATGGGTTTGCTTTTTAATTAGCATGTTAACTACCAAAACTTTTCTATTAAATGGTTTATTTTCATTTAATAGTATTATTGGGAGAAGGCGGGTTTCCTGGCTGAGGAACATCCGAAAGTGGACGGGGCTGAGGACCGTGGGGGAGGTGTTCCGAGCTGCCCAGGATAGGGAGGCCTACTCAAGGGTGATTTATTTATTATTATTTATTTATTTATTTATTATTTATTTATTTATACATTATACACAAATGAGACATTACAAACGATAAAACATTTAGGCGACTCATATGGACACAAAACGGTATTACAAAGATAAAAACAAAACAACATGAGGCCAAAAAAAAATGATAGTCAACGTTGGGGAGACCTGACAGGACACGGAAAGAAGAAGAAGTATTCTTTATTTACTATTTTATAGAATGATTACCAGTTTACTGCTTAGTACCTACTCTTGTTTTTTGGGCTTCGAATAGTCTTGTTTTAATACGAATGCCAACTGGCAAGATGTCGGTTGGCAGACTATGGCCGCGATAATCGTGGTGGACAGAGTTGAGATTTATTGCGCTGATAATGTTTGAGTTTTTAATATTTTTCTGATTGATGAGCACTTAAGACAGTTATTAAAACGGGATTCATTTAGTTCATTGTTGCCTAGGTAAGCTTATAACCATTTAGATTTAGGGAAATTACAGACTGGTAGGAACGATAAATTAATAATAATCCATGAACATAAGTACCTGCTTACGTGAATATGAACAATTATTTTTAAACGCTCTGGTGAAAAATCTTTGTTGTTATGACGAAATGTACGAGTATATTACAGTGAAAAGGAATGATTTAGAATTGAAAATAAAGAGTTATTTTAATAATTTTAATACATTTATATTTTCGTAGGTTTTTAAAAAAAAGATTCTGTTGTTTTTACTCACACACTATCCGTTTATTATTTATGAGCTAAAAAAAATTATAAACAGGAAAAATTATTTTATTTGAAGTGAATTGTCGGTATTTTGATTTCGTTTCTTACACAAGCACCGTATTTTTCATCCGTATTATTTATTTTTATTATTAAGAATTCTATCTTAAATATGAGTTTATAAAAAAAAATTGTTAGAACGTATTTTATTAATGTCTCTATAATGGTAATCTCTCTTTAACGGGCCGAAAAGAGAATAATGGATTGCCACATCAGTTAAAGTGTGGCAGTCCATTCTTTTTGCCTACCCCTTCGATGAGACGGCGTGTTGATAAGTTACAGAGTTTTCTCTTTAATGGTAATTATACTTACTTATAATCCTTTATTAATAATAATTCCTCGGACACATTAAGGATGGTCAGATATGGAGGAGATTCAACACAGAGCTCTACGATCTATACCAGGACATCAGGATGGTCAAGTTTATAAATATTAACAGACTGCGCTGGCTAGGGCACTTGCACCGCATGGGGAATCTGAAGCTCACAATAAGAGTATTGTTTGATAATTCAGTAGGACGAAGATGAAGAGGAAAAAGTTAGTTTGAATTGTTTTTTCATTAATCGCTGTACACAGAAAGCACTGATAGTGTCAGAGTAAATGGGGATCTTACAGCCTGGTTTGATATCAATAAAGGTGTCAAACAGGGGTGTGTAATGTCTCCATGGTTGTTTTATCTATATATGGACAAGTGTATGAAAGAGCTGAAAGGGTTGGAAGCAGGTGCAAAAATGGAAGATGTTTCAGTAAGCTGTTTGTTGTATGCGGACGACGCTGTGCTACTTGCAGACAACGAGCACAAACTGCAAGCCCTGGTGTCTAGGATGTATGAGGTATACAAGCGATACGATTTGATGGTGAATGTGAATAAGTCTAAAGTAATGATTTTCGAAAAAGAAGGAAGCATGACAGTGTGCAACATTAGTGTAAACGGTGAAAATCTGGAACAAGTGGATGAATTTATTTATTTAGGAAGTATGTTTACAAAGGATGGTAGGGTGGAGAAGGATATTGAAAGAAGGGTTGGGGCAGGCAACAGAATAAATGGTGCACTTAAAGTTGTCATCGCAAACAAAAGCCTATCCAAAAAAGCTAAGATGGCAGTGCACAATGGTGTTCTTGTGCCGACCCTTATGTATAGAAGTGAAGCATGGAACTGGCAAAAGAAGGATGAAAGTAGAATAAATGCAGTAGAAATGAGATCTCAAAGACGAATGTGTGGCAAATCAGTTTATGATAGAGTGACAAATGCAAGTATAAGAAGTGAATGTGGTGCGAATGAAAGTGTTATGAACAAAATAAGGAAAGGGTCATTAAGATGGTTTGGACACATGGAAAGAATGAGTGAAGACAGAATGGTAAAGAAGGTATATGTAAACGGCGTGAACGGAGCTAGAAATAGAGGAAGGCCGAGGAAAACGTGGCACGATCAAATCAATCAAATATTGAATGTCGGTCACGTGAGGAGTCGGAAAATCGACGTGCGTGCATGACAAGATGTATGAATGTAGAGGAAGCGAGAGACGTATGTCAGGACAGAACAGTGTGGCGTTCCATTCTTTCTGCCTACCCCTTCGGGGAGACGGCGTGATGGTAAGTTAGTTAGTTAGTTATTAATCTTAACATGAAAAATAAAATTTTATTCATTTTATAAATTAACTGTTTTTACAATTGAACCTTCTGCATCCGGCATGTAACCTTCACTGAAACGTGCGTAAAACAATAATTAGATTTTAATTATATGAAGCGTAAAAACTCGTATGTCTAATCAAAAAAATTAAATCAATTATCAAAATTATGCATACAATAATTTAACAAATATGTGCGTAAACATATAATTTACATCTAACTACTTATTCTAAAACACAAAGGTACACTTTAAAACCTTTTACCTTCAGATTTTTTTTATCAATTTCGAATGAAAAATCAAATTGAATATGGCATTGAAATATAAAAACTTATAGATATCAAATAATAAAGCATTTTGTATTTTACCACGTTATGGTTATCTACACTTGTCTTAATTCTTTGTTTGGTATTCAATCATATTTTTTTTCTGTATATTATTCTTAGAGGTCTCATTTCTATGGCACGTATCCTTCTTTCATCATTTTTTAAATTAAATGTAAACTTAAGTAGATACGTTGGAAATATAATTATCGAGTACCTACCTACTTGCAAATGTATACACAAGTGTGATTTTAATTTATCTAATCATTGTTTAATATCCGCACACCGAAATGTTCTAAAGCGCTCAAGCCAAATTTTCAGAAAAAGCTCGTCACGCGCCGACAAAAGGTTAAGCGTGAATCTCCGGTTTGCTGTCTATCTAAAAAATTGAATAGCAAATTTAGAAAATCAGCCAATGGGCGTCCGATTCCATTATTCAAAAATGGAACACAGATCGCCGTGTCGCAACACTCACCATCGACCGTTTTTAATTTGTTAACCTATCGGGAGTCAACGAACTTCCGTCATTCTTGACGAAATTCGTAATTGGCGTTCTACTGCATATCAAATTATTTATCAGTTCCTCCAAGTTATTCCATTTTTTTTTTCGTAATCTCTGTGTTTTAGGTCGGTTGTTTGGATCTGAAATTAAAGTGATCGCTAGCGAGAAACGTTCATTAAAACTACTCGGTACAGTCGGCGTACAAAATATCTGAGCAGATACTTTTTTTTAATTAAAAATTTCAAAATAACGAATATCTTCAAATTATGTATTTTTCAACAAAATATTATACAGTTACATAGGTACACATCGCTTGTGTAATAATCACGACAGGTTTAATAAAACAACAGTTCCGTCGTAATAAAACAACGCTACAATTTAAAATGTTAAATTATTTAAACATTATATTTTTAATAATAGAAAAACATTTGACAATCTAAATGCCACCTTCCGTGTGGAAAATATGTGCTATGGGTATTTTTATGTTCTTAAAATAAGAAGATATAAATTAATACGAAAGAAAAACGTACGGTTAATATTTTGCCCTGCTAAAGCGTTATCAAACATCTGTTAATACCTTAGAGAGGCGAAACATGTCAAAAAAGATAATGAAACTTCTATAAAAGGGAGGTTTCCATTTGTATTAATTATTTAATACGTAGATATAGGTATTTAATTATTCAAAAATTGTTAACTATTGATTCTCGTGTCATGTGATAGGTAGCTAATCTATCGCCATTTAATTGTCACGTGAATTCTACACCAGACCAAAGACACTGTGACAATCACACTTGCTATATCGGGAATCGAACCCGGGACCTTCAGTATGGAAGTGAGGGCTCTTGTCACTCTGCCACGAAGGTCGTCAATTTTTTTCAAGTTCTTGGGATGTCACCTGTATGTAAAGGTTATTTGAATCCAATTATTGCGTACATGTTTATTCAAAAAACAATAAATATTAAGGTATTCTCACATTACATAAAACTACACATTTTTATTTAAAATCTACAATATTTAATCTGTTTATAATGTTCATGAACTAAATAATTTGATTTTATTAATTTTTAAGGAGTATCATTTTTATTTTTAAAGATAAAATTTATATTTAATTTGAAGTTTAGTAAAATAGTATGTATTAGTAATAAAGCAATGGGTTCACAGACGTTCGTTTCTTCAAATATTTGGTTTTACATCATGTTTTTTCTCGTGGGTAAAATATATCAAAAACTTTGAGAGTTGGTGTGCTCAACACAAAAAATGAAAGATAATCAGTCCCCTCACCGCGGTACAGCCGTGGAGTGGGGAGTGGGTACGGTGGTATTCGGTTCGAGGAGCGGACTAGGAAAAAACTATAATCTTTATAAACTCGACAACGAGTCGACAATTCTGCCCTGGGCGGTGGAATTTACTTCGGCTCTGCCGCCTGGTCTAGAACCTTCCTATATCATATTATTCTGTAGGTATATAATGTCTAGGTATATAAACATATCTGCCACAGTGTGGTTGCAAATTTAAAGATACACTAACATGTTAACAAATAATGTTTCATTGCAAATATTATTTAAAAAAAAACTAACTAACTAACCATCACGCCGCCTCCCCGAAGGGGTAGGCAGAAAGAATGGACTGCCACACTTTTCTTTCCTGACATATTTCTCTCGCTTCCTCAACCTTCATACATCGTGTCATCGATTTCTCTGACTCCTCACATGGCCGACATTCAATATTTGAATTATTTGATCGTGCCATGTTTTCCTCGGTCTTCCTCTATTTCTGGTTCCATTTAGATCGTGAACATATAATTTTTTTACCATTCTTTCTTCATTCATTCTTTCCATATGTCCAAATATTATTCAATATGTTCTATAAAAAAATATGGTTTGGAAAGAAAAGATAAGATGGTTTGGGCATATGGAACTAATGGATTAGGGAAGAATGGTTAAAAAAATATATACAAGCAGTGTGAATGGGAAAAAAATTCGAGGAATGCCAAGGCAGATATGGCATGACCAAATTAATCAAAAACTGAAAGGCGGCCGTGTTCGAAGTAGGAACAATCCACGAGCGTGTATGTCACGATGTGTGAATGTGGAAGAGGCGCGAGAATTATGCCAGGATAAAACAATGTAGCGATCCATCCTCTTTGCCTACCCCTCCGGGGAAACGGCGTGATGGTTAGTTAGTTAGTTAGTTTAGAAAATAACATTTTATAGTGCCTTAGCAAAACGACTGAAGACCTTTGTGGTAGTGTGGTAAGAGTTCTGACTGCCATACCGAAGGACCCGGGAACGTTTCCCGGCGATAGCAGTGTGACTGTCACACTGTCTTTGGTCTAGTGTTGAATTCCCGTGACATTAAAATGGAGATAGATTCGCTACCTGTCACATGTCAAGAAAATCAATATAATCACTAAAAACAAAGTGCATATAGTAATTGGATTTAACATGTCATTCCCATGAAAATTATAAAACTTCCAGAAAACAGACGTTTACATTCGTATTAATTATTTATACTTTATGTTATTAAAATCCTAAGTCATGGGTTGGTATTATTGTTTAAAATTTCTTTATTATTATCAAAAAAAGCTCAGCGTATGATGATTTTTAAAATACCATTATTTTAAAAAGGGAAAATCTATTTTATATAATAAGAAATTTCTCATTCTTTAAATTACGCCGAGTTGAATAAACTTGCATTTATTTAGACCAATAAGTAATTAATAAAATTCATTCATAGAAAAAAATATATACCTATAAAATATGTTCCATACCATTTGGTTGATAAACATTATTGTCAAAATATGTAAAATATTTTTTTATTTTATTTATGGACCGTAATAATATCTAACACATAATTAATAAAACAATGGTGGATGATATACCCTATGTATTAGGAGTCAAATATTTTGATACAGATAACAATCTTTGTGTGAATTAATTTCCTTGTCTCCCTGTACCTGCCTATCTCATGCATAAGCAAGCCTACGCGCATTTCATTACCGAAACATGTGACATAATTACAGTTGATTTAAAAATAATGAAATATTAATGATACACTTTCACAATTCTAGACAATATAACCGCAGAACGAAACTACAGAACCGAGACAAAAAAAGTACCCACACTAAAATATTTATTTACCTTTTAAACTATTCTATTAAATAATTATAATATATTGAAACAGAACTAAGTATCTAACTGAACATCAAACGGTTTCTTTAGAAGAGTAGGCAGAGAAACGAAACGTCAAACTTTAAAAATATATATATTAGGACTTGTTAATAGTAATATAACAAAAATACCTACATCTTTATAAGAATCAAAGAAAAAAATCCGCACTCAGGTGTCTCACGAAATATTATTAGAAAATATTAAAATACCACCTGAGATGGTTTGGACATATGGAACGAATGGATGAGAGTAGAATGGTTAAAAAGTTGTACACAAGCAGCGTCAGTGGAAAAATAAGCCGAGGACGGCCGATGAAAACATGGCATGACCAAATTAATGAATTACTAAAAGGCGGTCACATTCGAAGTCGGAATAATCGACGTGCGTGCATGGTACGATGTATGAATGTAGAGGATAGCCCGAGAGGTATGCCAGGACATAGCATTGGGGCGATCCATCCTCTTTGCCTAACCCTCCATGGAAATGGCGTGATGGTTAGTTAGTTATTTTTTTTTTATTAAAATACCAAATTAAAAATATTTTTTAGATATTGCCATAATTTAGTTATACAAAATTATAAATCAAATGAACAGATTTTATTTTACTGCTTAAAAAAATTCTAAGCTATAAATTAAATTGGGTAAATATTTTTTTTATAAAAGTATTTTTGTTGTTGTTTAGATTTGTTTTCCTATTATTTCATTGAAAAAATATATATTACATCCGATAGCTTTCTGATCTCACATTCGACGCCTTGTAGCGTCTAGACGGAATAAATATTTTAGTTGGCAAGTGGCACTTGGCAGAAAAGTTTTTCTGGAATGTAAGTTAAATACCCGCAGCATGAAAATGATTATGCCTAATTAATTAAGCCTCTTTATTGCCGGAATACTGGTAATAAATTATACCCGCGATACGCGCTCATAGTGGCTATGTCTTATTATGATAATATTTTTAGTTTTTTTATACATTTTGGCGTTTGTCTTCGTGGGTGCCTTGTGTTCTACGACATTTCAACGGACATTTTGACGTTTGTAGGTCAAGTACTTATTTATTTGCTTTCAAATTTGAAAACAGTTCCTACGTGCACCAAGCGGGCCAATTGTGAGGAATAAATCTATCCGGAGTAGGTACTGCAAGATTGTATAGACAGCGGATTAAGATGATCAGCTTTATGAAAACACTATAAATTATAATTATGTATTCAAATGAAGTATGCGTTATTATGATGAACGTCTATGATTTCATTAAATACTAATTTCTAAATCTAATTTACAGTACAGAGCTGTATTGTGTATTTGCAACACTGTGAATCAATTATTTATTATTTCCACAAGAAATAGAATGTCTATCTCAATATGTTTTGCCACCTTTCAATTTGATATGCTATTACGTAAAATAAATGTTTTTTTTTAGAACTCTTCTTAAAAAATCAAATTTTGTTAGCTTTTACTACTAACAAGTCCTAAAAGTGGATCATTCGTTTTATGAATGTGGAGGGAGCTAGCGAGGTTTGCCAGGATAGAGTAGTATCCATTCTCTCTACCTACCCCTGCGGGGAAACAGCGTGAGTTTTTTTTTGTAATATTGTAAGTAATGAAGACTGTTTAAAGCCTAGACACGACCAGATTCCTTCTTCATAATAATGAGCTATTTTCTGCTCACATTGAAGATTGTAAAATAAATTCTAATATCATTGATATAAATCCTTGATGTTAGTCTTTTTTTTTTTAAATGTGCATGGATGTAGAGAATGCAAGAAGTGTGTCAGAAATGAAATATTTGGCGATCCATCCATTCTGCTTTCCTTCATTACCTGATAAACGGCGTGAAGATAAGAACATTAGATATTATGTTAGTCAATATTTTTTGTATCTGTATGAATTATATATATGAATTATGTACCTTATTTAATATTTTTATTTTTAACTAGACTGAGGGATCTCTTGAAATTAATGTCTCACGAAAATCGCACTATACAAATAATCGTTATCATCATCGTTGTGTCAATTGACATTCAAAATAAAAATAGCATTTTTTAAATTTAAGTAATATAGGTATATGTAGTAAAAAAAGCTTTTCGTGTATTTAATTTGGGTGTATTTGTGTGCTAAAGGTTTCCCATAATTAACATTTCTCAATACATTTATTGTGATTTTACATGTCTAATTTTATTTAAGAAAACCGTTAAAATGTTGCAAAACTAAACTCAAAAGAAACTACCACCGCACTCTATTGGCAAGTAGCTAAATCAAACTTTCAAAAGCGAAAAAAATCACAACAGGACAACAATGCAAAGTCCTTCTCGGGGTCCCGCATCGACTGTCAAAAAAATAGGAAACGGTTCATAAAATGAAAGGGACAGGTGCTGCTTCAATTTGCCGTTAGGGTCTGAGGACTGCATTCGTATTGGACCCCAAATGGTCGTTTTTGGGACCCCCATAAGAATCCAACAGGTTGGGTTTGGGATCCCGATTGAACCGCCAGAATTAGCCGTTTGGAGGCCATAGAATGCAAATACGAAGGTCATTGTTTTCCGTGTTTGCTTCGTTTTGTTTAGTTTGTTTCTTATTGTTTACAGGGAATGCGAATAATTGTGCCGTACGACATGATGGCCACGTTTTTATATGTATCCAGCGTGAAAAATGACATTAATTATAATTGGAGCTTGTTAATCTATATATTCCATATCAACAGACAACCTTTTATATTCACATTATACTTATAAAAAAACTGAAGTACTGAATGAAATTTGAACTAAATTGGAACACATTGCATTTGTTTATTTTGTGTCGTGAACAATGTTGCAAAAATATTTATTAAATAACTAATACAAACGAGTATGTCCGTTTTCTGATGTTTTATTATATTTTACGGGAACATGTTTCGAAATGCTAAGGCATTGCCAAATATTACTGTAACTAGACAAAATATGTGATTTCCATAATATAAAATACTTCATGAAAACATAACCTTTCATTCGTATCTATTGATTATACTAAGTTTGTATAATTTTTTGGACAAATTTAACTAAGAGTTATATTCTAATAATTCATATAAAAGAGTCTTAGGAGAGAATTTATTAAGATAAAACAACATAATATCATTGCCATAAAATACATTCAAGTACCTACGCTTGGAAGATTACTTATAAAATTAAATAAATAAAATTTGTCAATGAATAAAATTAAATAATTATTCACTAAACAGCAAAATACGATATTTATTAAATCGTTTTTTCTATGATATATTTTGTTGCAGTAATTTTTATTTTAAGTGTAGGTATCAAATATTACCATATAAAAAACACTGGTATTTAAAAAACACTAATTCAAATGATTTTATCTTGTGTTTTAAAACACCCCCTAAACACAAGATTCTTAGGGGAGTGCTTAATATATTTTACATGTTTAGATTTGAACCTCACCTGTATTAATATTAGAACTTGTAATGGAATTTTAATTGCATTTATTTACACATTACAATACCCTTCCTGCTATTATAATTTATAAAGTTAATTAATATAAAAAATGTTTTTTTTTATATATCCTAGATCAGATATAAGATACGTTTAATTTATAATAGCTTAGATACAACTACAGTATGTTTAAATATGGTCATATCTGATTAGAAATATTTCACAAAATATATTTGACTCAAATGATTCAAAATATTTTGATTTGTAAATTCAGTTATATGGTACAAAATATTTTATTCTTATTTTTTTGTATTCAGAATACTACGTGCTTGAGTCAACAAAATCTTTATAATCTTGGTAGAATCATTTGGTGATAAGTGATAAGAAAATAGTAATATCCATAGCAGTTTTTTTTGTATCTATTACCTACCCGTAATTACTTAAATATTTTAAATGACAATGGAGCCAAGGGCATTTTGAATATTTAGACGATTTATTTTATAATATTAGAGTACCGTTTTTTCTACATTCATGTTCGAGAGTACTATATATCATTATAAACTGTTTATATCGTTCTCTCGATGATGGCGGAATAAAACTTTTGTAATATTTTTAGTAAAATAAACTCATAATTGAAAAAAAGCGTGTTTTAATTCATAAAAAAACGCTTATACTATTTTTCTCTAAAACAATTGTAAATAAATAAAAAAAAGATGAAACCTTCTAGATTCTATTTCATAGTGTCATATATACATATAAATTTTTCAAACTACCATCTATTATAATAATATGTCTGACTTTTATAACTGTAAACCTTCGAAATATTACTAGAAAAATAAACCAAATGTGGAAAAATCGGTGTTTCAAAACAAAAATCATCCTACAGTATAACGCCTTAATTTTATAAAAAAAATAATTATGTATTTGGCGAAAAGAGAAGGATGGAGTGCCGCATCAGTAAAAGAGTGACAGTCCATTCTTTCTGCCTACCCTTTCGGGGAGACGGCGTGATGGTTAGTTAGTTAATTAGTTAATAATTATGTAAAATAGGTAGGTAGGTAGGTACGCGTCACGAATATATATAAAAAAAAATTTTTAGATGTTACACGTGCTGTTGTCGTGCATAAAATTGTGCATGATGGTCAATTTCACGTAAATAATAAATATGGCATGTTTACATAAATCTGATATAAAATCAGCTCATGCATAATTTTTCCAGAAATTACTCTTTCATTTCAATTACTGCTTACCGGGTTCTCGTTTTGCATTGCAATAAATCGTGTATGTTGGCAAATTTCGGACACACAGCACAAAGTCAGGCCTCGGGGCAGGTTTATTAATAAAGTGCCTTCAGAAACCGAGACACATCGTAATTTTTTTTACAAAATACTCTCCGTCTCTTCAAAAGGCAATCAATGAAAATTATAAGCTTTCAAAGCGTGATTTGTAAGTAAAAAGCTCTAGCTACTGCTCATTAACATACTCGTATACCTACATTAATTGCCAAAATAAACTATGAAATTATACACCATTAAAACGTGCCTTTCGTTTATTAAATAATTTGTATAATTAAAAACGTATGTTTTCTAGAAAATTCATTGTATCTAATAGCAATGACATATTTTGTCTTTCTAAAGCTTCGAAATGGAATTGTTTGATAATTAAACTTAATATTTATAATTTATTTAAGAAGTAGAAACTTGTCAATCCATAAAACATAATAAAAATTCTAGAAAATTAAAATTATTATTCACATTAATCACTTTTTAAACGCCATGAAAAATTGGTATTATATATTTTATTTCAGATATTGAGGTTACTTAAAAATATATTTAAAAAAAATAATTAATGGAAGACAATTATATGCTACCATATACGAGTATTCACGTGTATGAGCTATCCTCTGACCAAGTTGATTATATTTTCTAGTTAGATACATAACTAATCAACGTATATTCTTGTTGGAAGTCACTACGAATTCGATAAATGGAATAAAAATTACTTTAAAGAAAATTAAACTGTTTTTCTTGCTATATATTTTTTTAATCTTAAATTTCCAATCATGTATTTTGATAGATTTTAATCAACTGAACAAAAATATTGTACCTATAAGGAAAGTCTGGATTAAAAATGAGGTGTAGACATCATAACCTAAGACTGAAGGGAAGGGAGAAAGAAATATTATAATGGATAGTGTTAGAGGAGCGAAGGATGAATCAATCGTGTTGGAATTAATAATAATCTCTAACCGACTAGAAAATAACCACGGACGAAAATAATTTGATTTCGGGCTCGTACCTTCCTAGGAATATAATTTTTCTGAATAAAATTTATTTTGTATTCATGAATCTGTACATCTAAAGCAAAAAAAATATGATTATTAAAATAAATAACAATTTCTAATAAGCCTAATAGAACTGATTTGAATGTAACCTATTTCAAAACCGTTTGATTTTAAAACAAACTTTAAACGTATATGTCGTTTATAGAAGTTATAATATTAATAGAAGTAAAGTTTTTGTCTTGCTTGAACATTATTAAATGTTCAATAATGCCTTAGCGAGGCGAAACACGAACGCTTTTATCAATATTTAATACATAATTTTAGCGTAAATTAAAACATAATTACCTGATTTTATTAATTAAAATTTGCAAAATGGAATACAATTAGTTTAATATATGTAAATTAATAAATCTTCTTCAATGATATTGTACGAGAGAAACAAATGTCTATCTACAACATTATTATTTTTAGAGCAATTAAACAATTAACAGTAAATTTTATAATCGCTTATAAATTATATTCTTATTTTAATTGTATCGTGACAACAATCAACACACCTGTTTTATGTATTTTATTATTTATAAAATCACTCACCTTAGCAAATATGATAAATAACGCGGCCACATTATTAAAAGGCAAAATTAAACAAAATTTTCTTATATATATGTTCATATGCAGTAGAAAAAATATTAGTTGATCTATAGTATCATATTTTTTAGGATTACGCTTTTTTAGATTAACCGCCCTACCTTTGGGCTATTTTATTTTGTTAGAAACGTGCAAAAAAAGCAGTTTTTTTATTAATGAAATTTAATTACTTATTAATTTTTTTTTTTAAATTACAAAACGTCAAATACTCGGCCGTACACTTCGCTTGCCCCTTGTAAAACTATCATATTTATGAAGACTTGTACTCGAGTGTTGTTGGCACACGCGCGAATCCCTAACAGATTGTACATTTTAGGTAGGTACATTACATTTTCTCAAGCGCGTACGTGATATGGGACAGCGCGGAATGGTACAGACACATTGAACGTATCACATACGTTCAAATACGTAGGGTGGTTAAAATATAAATTACTTAAACGTTTACAAAATAATATATAATATACCTATATTATTTTTGTTTCGCCATTTCTGATATGATTTAATTTTCGTAGATTGTTGCGGTATCATCCTTTTGGGTGATTCAAGATGGAAACTGCAAAGGTCTCAAAAACGTAAGCAGCAGAAGCAGGACGTGAGCATTCTCAAGAATCAAGACACAATTAAACTTTTATGTAATAATTTACACACATTAAAATTTTACAAATATATTTTTCATGAAACGCTTTAGACCAAAATTAACACCTAAATTGTTTTAAGTAAGCAATTAAGTAGTTAAATTAATTCTATGTGTTATAATTTTTTGTTAAAATATTTTAGTTTTACGCCTTGTTATCTTAGAGAAAATCTTATTAAAATCGCACTACACGTATATTTACTGCGCGATGAAGGAATATGTATTTAAAATATAATTTTTAAATCGAACTATTTGTGGCGGTGAGGTTCGCAACCCATCAAACCCCATCCTTCTGCCTACCCCTTTGGGGAGACGGCGTGATAGTTAATTTTTTAGTACTAAATACACTAAAACTAGTAAAATGGTTTGGTAACATCATGCACGAGTACTCATTATAGAAAATTCATATAATTTTAACATAAGATAATTATATTAAGATACATAATAATACAACACATTTAAACACATTCAATGTTTTTATTATTATTGTTTATTTTTTCAAATTTTTATTATTTTAAATTCTGTAAATATCAATAACTCCTTATAAATATGAATCTAAACGCTGTTTGATTCGTGTATTTTAGTTTGTTTTATCTATGCATTTCTTATACGAGTACTTCCAAATAAACAGTTTCATTTGTTATTTAAATTATGTATTTTATTTAAAACATGTAGAATTATTTAAATTAATCTAAAGAGGTCAAAGAAGATGCTTTCACGTTTGGTGTTACTACAATACCCGGCGCCCCTGGAAACGACACAGAGTCGGCAAAACCTTCCATCACAATGACAAGAGAATAGGAGAGATGTAATTTTTGAGACCATACCTACAAAACTAGCTTGTGACACGAAGAGGAAGAAGATATAAGTGAAACAGTAGCGATTTGAGTACGAAAAAATGTAACCTTAGTAATATTTATAACTCTTATACATACATTGAATGTAGAGTACTTATTATAGGTTCGTTTCGTGTTGTGTATATAATGTAGGTATGTACATATAGATATGTGCGTACGGAGGTTATTACACGTGCAAGTATGTGTGCGGTAGGTGCCTTAGCAGGAGACTGGCTCCGGAAAAGTTATTATGAACACACACACGCTCCGTACAGTCACTCATTTTAATGGGACTTTTATATGGCGGGTATCGCTAATACAGAACTAATGACTACAGACTTCCCCCATTAGAATCGACACTTGCACCTTCATGTTATGAATAACGCTTGCAAAACGGTCACTTATAAATAGAAACGCAGAAGAGTCTTTTCGAATTCCAACTCAAATGTTAACAAAGAAAGTTTAAAATAATTTCGTATTCTTTTGTTTATTTATCTAAAAAAAAAACATTGTTATATCATGCAAGATAAACAAAATTATCAACACTAATTAAATAATTATATAAATTGATTTAAATACAAGTATTTAAAAATCCTTTTATTTGAATACGGTTTATTTTATCTTTAATTAATTAGCAAAAAGCATATCATCATTAATCATCAGAAGAATTATATGTATGATTCGTTGATAAATGTGCAATATCATCGAAAATATCAAGAAAAATGTTAAAATAATCGGTTTGTTAATATTAATATAATTTAAAAAAAGTTATGTCTATCGTAAAATACACAATGCAATTTATTGATGAAATATTTTATATTGTATAATAAAAGGCTTACATAAGTCTATTTTACTGAGCGGAAAAAAAATACATTAAATTCTAATTCGCTAGATATAGGTATGTATTATGCCCTTGTAAACTCCAAGAAAAAAATCTTCACCCGCGATTTCGTTTTCAAAAATATTTTTCAAAATCCGAACATGAATAGAACTCAGATTTCATTTGTTAGGTAGCGAAACCTACCGCAATCTTTTCACCGGCTAGTTTCTAAAAAATATTCACCCATTTTGTTTGTCTATTGTTGGCTCGGCGCCGTTTCCCATTCATTCGCTAATCGTCATACACAAAACACTTCAAAATCGTTATGATTTACGGTTTGTTTTATATTCTGTCTACCGCGTTTGTGCCGGAGATTCGTTCTCGAATTTTTGCCTGTCCAGCGGCCAGACCACGCCTTCACTTGTGTCTTGGACCCACTGTGAGTCATAAACAATAAAATCGATTTAGGAGTCAATAATGGACATAATTAGTCAACGAATCCCATAAACAAAATCTTGTTAAATATTCATTTAGTATTGATATAAAATGTAATTAGTTTGATCAATTCACGAGGTGGGAGATATTCAATAATCAAAATTTAATAATTCATCCTGATTGCAGTTAACGCCATGATATAAGAGGAGCTCTGTGGTGATTAATTAATTTGGATTCAGTATCATTTCAATGCCACCACGATTTGCATTCAATGAAAAATATTTCACGATGATTCCGATCTATTAACGGCATAATGATTTATTTTTATAATGCTCTGAATATCAATTGTTATTAACTCGTTATTAAAATCACGTACGAATTACGCAACATTTTTTGCTTATTAATTAACTGACTATCGCGTCGTTTAGACGAAAGAACAGAGGAAATAAAGGGCTGCATTACAATTGTATTCTTACATACTATAACATCCTATACATTCATACATTGTGTCATGTCCGCACTTTGTATTTCCCTCGACTCCTAGCATTGACAAAATTAAGAATTAAATTGATCGTGCAATGTTTTATACACTATTCTTTCCGTGTGTCAATTACTCGTAATTTTTTGTACATCTTGCATTATCTTATTATAAAAATGTGTGGCATTCTACCATGCAACTATTTAACAATCTATGAAGTAATATTTTATATTTATGGAGTTCATCCGTCTGTTCAGATATATATAGGGTCAAAGCACCAGTATTTGACCGCCCCCCAGTAAATGACCGTTGGTTAATAAAACAAAATATAATAAGAATTGCTCTATGTGTCCAGTCAAAAAACTTTAATCCCAAGAAACTATGACAAAAGAGGTAGGCAGAGACAATTGTTGGTAAGAAACAAAACTATCAGTTTTGAACTGTGCCTTGTCAAACGGTAAAAGTGCTTCATCTCGTTGTTGTTTTGAGATTGTTAGTTGTTTTTTATAAGGAAAAGTGTGGTAAGTGTTTTTTTAATGTTATTTCTTATGCAATTCTTTGAATATTTACATATTTTTATATGTTAGGGTGTTTTATAATGTGACAATGTAACAATATCTATGTATTGTATCAATATAACCTGAAGTGATCATTTACTGGTGATTGTGCTATTTTTTTAGAGAAATATTAATTTTAATAGTAATACTCATATTTCAATTAAAAAAGTTAGAGAATTTAGAGAAGTCAATGTGTTTTGAATTGTTTTCTTTTATTTTGTAAACTGAAATAATGAAATGAATGCCTTTAATGTGGATTTCAGTACAAGCTGAACCTTAAACGGTCATTCATTGGTGATTTGACCCTATTTCAATATATAAGTTATGTATAAAATCACCGTAGTGTGCTGCCATTTATGTTTTTAATAGATGATTTGTTGTTTTCGATGCCTACTTTGAATCTTTCGCAAATAGTTAGCAGAGATCGGTCACAAGCATTTTCTTGTTACGAATTAATGTATCGGTCGGTCGTATGTTATTTAGATCGAGTTGTGCCTGCGACCGAATTAAACTGTGAGCCTGCATAATAAGCGTAATAATATCAAAACCAAAATTACCATATTCAACGAACAACATGGTCATACATTTAAAATCTTATAATGGTTAGCTAACAGATTCGAGTTATTCAAGTACCCAGCGTTTCAAACACTTTGATTCCTTATTATCATAAAATAACGGCCGATGATCTATTATTAAATATTTTTTATGGCATCCATCGCTGTGTGGACGCGAACAGAAGATTAGATATCTAGACACATAGATACGCAAGTAAGCCGGTATAGACGTACGTAGATGTACCTCCTAAAATTGGTAGCAGCGTTTGAGTGTATGTGTCTCGGATAGGTAGAACATCATCTATTTATTTCTGGCAGTCTGGGAGAGCAGAAATAATGAACAGTAAAAGGTCCGAGTAAATAAGAAGGCGCGTAACAATTTCCCTTTGTAAACATTATCCGTATTATATTAAAGCGGGAAGAAAGAGGAATTGTTAGAATTTAATTGTATGAAAGGATGTGGGGTGATGTAGCAACTCAATTCAGAAACGAGGGTAAGTCTTGAAAACGTTAAAAAAATGTGTTTCTCTCGACCTTGATACGTTTGTGAGACTCCTGTGAGACTTGGGCAGATCAACAAATATTGTAAGTAATAAAAATATTTTTCTACGAAGTTCACCAGAAAATGGATACTTGAAATCAAAAAACAAAATAATCAGACACAAAAACTTCTGAATTTTGTGAAAATCAGTATTTTTTTATTTTGTATACAAAACAAACTTCCTGTTTAAAAAAATTAACAATAAACAATTATTTAAAAAATATATTCTTACAATATATTACAACAGATGGGCAGAATGTTGTATTTTAAAAATGTTTCTATTTTATCGTTAACGTGTTTTCCTTTCTAGTACATTAGCTTATTTTATTAATTTTCTAGCACAACAAAATAAAATAATTTCCCCCTTAAAATAAGCAACGGATTATATGTAGATATTTATAACATTATAGACGCAAAAATAATATCATTATCGTTATTTTCTAACTTAAAAAAAGTATTTTTCATTTCTGCATTAGAAACGTTTAAAGTTTATTTAAGTATTAATATTAATGCGTTCATTGGTGGGTAGCATTTGCTTATTTATTTAAATATTTTTTATTTTTTTAATATTACGCGGCTTTTAGTTTTACACTATTTCTTATTGGAAACATCCGAATATGTTTGATTTTAATAAAAGAATGATGGATTTGTTTTAAACCAATTAAATAACAATAAAATTCCAGGTAACACCTTCAACGGGCCTGGAGCTATTTCTGATGTTATATATAGATCATATTAAGGCAATGGAGCAATAAAATATTTTTATTAATTACACCCCTGAATCCTAATGATTAAAAGATGCAATGATACGGTCAGCATTTATTTCTCATTCATATAAATCGTCCACTTTATTAAAAAAATTAAGTAATCTCGTTTCTTATTGTTTATACGATTTATACAATGCTTTTGTTTTATTGAGAGTATTATTTTCAATGATGTAAGAAAAAAATAATGAACACCTAATGCAAACCTATCACACTTATTGAATGTTTTCTCCTCATTATTGTAGGAAAATATCATTTATTGGGAAAATAGTTGTATAAAAGTTTTACAGATAAAAATAATAATAATTTGAAGTTTTTTTGAAGAAATCTTTAGTGCAACCTATAATACAAATTTTACAAGTGGTGTATATAAAATCAAAAACTTCAGCAGAATTAATAAAATTGCAATGCAATCTTATTATTTAGAAATCGATTTTCGAATTCCAGATAATTTTTTTAAATATGTTTAAACGTACAGTATTGAAAAATGAATTCAATCACGTCTTTATTAAACGCGTATTTATAGGATTTTATTTTAGAGTTAGGTATTGATTACTTAAGATTATTTTGTGAGTTGGATGTCACGTTTTAAACAGTGTTTTATCATGAATCTGCCATTGAAGACATGGACAAAATCTCATAATTTTTTTTTAATATAGTACCTACCTATAATCGTTCAATAAAATATTTGATTTATTGTTGAATGGTAACTAATTAAATATCAATTAAACATAGCCATTCGAAAACTGCGCCAAAGAAGGCAAACATTTTGATATGAAGATTAATAGTTAGTTTAACATTGTTCAAATAACTTAAAACTTTTTTGTGTAGGTACACCTATGCTTCTGTATATTTGCGTTGCACTACTTATGGTATTTTTTATTTAACGTTTTCAGTTTCGTCTGTTTTCTAGAAGTTTTATTATAATTTATCGGAATGGCACGTTTAGCCATTCTATTAGGTATCATTTGATAATGCCTTAGAAAGACAAAACGTGTCACTCCTATAAATTATTGTAAAACTTCTGGAAAACAGACGTTTTCATTCATATTAATTGTTTAATGATGAGTTTTAAATCAATGTTCAAGGGAAATTTTATTATTTCTGTTTTGCTTAAATTTCGTTAGTTTTTTTATTAGAATATAATATTTTTATAACTTAGAAATAATGTTTAGACCGATAATTTTTATGTCGATTTAGCAACTATTATATTATATTGATTGTAATAAGCATTTTGGTGTTTCCAAAATAAAATAAATATTATACATCAGTTCTACTGAAAATAAAATAAAACTAGTGAAATGGAATAATCTGAATAAATTGATTGCGGGGGCGATGAATTTGAATTATAAGAATCAAGATATGAACGATAAATGGTGTGGAGTCTGACCTGCTATCGCCATCCAGGGGTAGAAGGTGTGGTTGGCCGTCTGCTGGTGGAGCTGTGTAGGGACTGGCTGCGCGCCCCCGCCCAGGGAGCACTGGTTGTTCCAGGAGGAGAGCGAGGCGGAGCGCGCGGCCCCCGCGGCTGCCGTGGGAGATCCGGCCGGGTCTAGGGGTGCCCCATACGCTGACCTTCCGTCAGGGGTGCAAGCCGCGGGTCGCGCTGAGGACCAGCCCTTCTCCGCATAACCATTCTGGCCGCCGTCTTTGGAGCAATCTGGCTTATATGCAGGAGGCTGCGGCTCCGAGGCGTATAGCTTGCAGGCCGCTGCTACTGAAGCATCATAGGGAGAATCTTGGGGCGCTCGCTGCAAGTGCTGGGCTCCATACGGACCCATGCCCAGCCCTAGGGGGAAGGAGCGATAAGCCGCGGCCTGGTCCCCCGCGCTCGCCTGGTGGTGGTGAGACCCATAGAACCCGCTCTGCTCGAAGTAAGAATTCATCTTGAACAGTTTTGAGAGAGTCGCGATAGTCTATCTCCGGAGAGATCACAAGTTGAGTTAGTCGATTCACAGAAAGTGCACTCAAGTGCAGTTTGTAAGTGTTAAACAGAGTAGAGATCCATCTCTTGATATCGCATGTTCCTCACTGGCACAATCACAAAGTCGAGAAAAATTCACACAAAATCACTGGGTCAGGTGCTCCTCGGAACTGGATTGTCACAATCTCGTATAAAAATGTTTGCGGCGGATAACACCCTCGGCGCTTATTGGCGAGATAATTACCGAATAAAACTCCGATTATGTCTCGTAAAACCGAGCACGTGGCTTGTGAATAAGCGGAGACTCCTTACGATTGTTAAAGCGGCCAATAAACCGGCATAAGGTCCCTTTACCAACCTCGGCGAGTCGTAAAAGAATATTGCGTTTTTATTGGGTGTTAACACCTCCGCTACCGGCGATAAAAAAAATACTTCATTCGCCGATAAAACTCGATACAAATTTGTCTTTATCCGTCTACACAAATTGAATACTAAATAATAAAAAAATACTTTAAATAATCGCCGGGCCGTTAAACTTTTTTTTTACGACCGTGTTTTGTTATACTTTTACGATTGTTTTACGACGTAGTTAAGTCGATAGGCGGACCCACTTTTACGAGCTTTGAAGTGCTCGGTGATTTACCAATGTTTATTTACACGGTAGTTCAACACGTGGATATAACAATTAGACCGTGTGATCAAAACAAAAAATAATGCAATTCTAATTGTGTCAAAAAAAATTTTTTTGATTGAAGAAATTTTTTTTGTTGGATCGCGGGTAAATTTCGAAGTATCGTAATTTCGACGTCGTGAGTTTTGTGGGCTGTGGTTTATACGCGACGTCGTATTCCGTCGGTGTATCGAGGAACACTGCGCGCTGAAGGCATTAAGATGCTGTCGCGCCGGCCCCGCGCCCCGCGCCGCCTGCATCCGTCCCGCTCCCCCGGCTGATAAGGCCCATGACCCCCGGCGGACGGTCGCCCCTCTCGCTCGCTCCGATGATAAGAGAAACACGTGAAACTTGCTCCCTTTTGCGCACGTGGAAAATCAAACGCTTTTCACTGCACTTTGCAAAACAAACTGCAGCATAACTAATTAATTTACCTAGTTATAATAATTAACACAACACTCAATAAAATCTTATTTAATTCTTTACAAATTAAAAAAAAAATTAAAATCCAATTTAAGTGATTAATTAATTTATCTATTTTTTTTACATAAATATGTAATCATATTGCAAGAAATAAAAATATTTTTTTTTTTCATTTTTTATGCATGTTTGTATTAGTTAGAAAAATTTATTTATTTTTGTATTTTAGATATAAATTTATAATATTTTATTTTTAATATTAAAATACCATATTTTATTGATTTGTTTACATTTCAACAGTAGAAACAGAAGCAATTGGTGTCATAAATGCACAATGCTCTAGTAAGTGTCATAAAAACCATTTAAAAGACAATAATCCTAAGCGCTGCCTGGGAACGTCCTTGAGTCATTGTGTGCAACCGGTAATGATGACTTTATTGCCGTGCAACATTCATCTGAACATCTCAATAATGAGACCCCTAAAACATAATACTCCAATAGGCAATAAAAAGGGACTCAAAAGACGTGAATACATCAATGGAACAATGTTCATGTGACGCTACAATTGAGTAGCTAGCCCCCAAGTACGCGGCAACCGTAAAAAGTCACATCCTAAGCTCCACAACCCGGCATAACAGAGTGAGAAGCAATAAAACTGACTTTTATTTCTTTACAACCTGTTTTTAGCGCTACCTATACTATACCCATCTCTTTTACGGCCAACCCATTTCAAAGTATCAAAAGAATGCCGCTATAACTGTTTCGTTCACGAGAGTGGCAATAAAACCGGAGCTGTTGAATACTCGGCTGCGCGGTAAAATTGGTTCTGTCTTGCTCCGTCCCGCGGCGCGGTGGGCGCCCGAGTCGTGTGTCTGCCTCGCTCCCGCGCCGCTCCGCGAGTACTTGTTTGTAGTGGGGGGTTCAATTGTCCAATCAGACACGGATTTGTTACATCATATACAATTGTACATTTATGAGGGTATAAGGCTCGCCGTGATGAAAACATTATTGAGATATCAAAGGTAGTTTATTTGTTGACAATTACTTAGAAAGGAGTACGGCACTGAAACGTGAACCTTTCGAGCGGTTTGAGGGACCATTCCGAATACTTAGGGTAAAATAAATATAAAATATTATGGATATTATGAACGTGCCTTCCTTTTGATAACAGGTCGGTTATTTAATTCCAATGAAGTTATTATAGAAACATTTTAAATCGCTGGACTTGTTACGATCTAGATCAAGATAATTTTTTTAGACAAATAATAACTTACTTGATTGTTATTTTTAAATTAGGAATAACGTCATAAACTCAAAAAATATATAACCAAAAAAAAGTTCTTAGATAAGTGTGATTTTTAGTGTATTTAAATAACGACGTGAAATTAAATATTAAAAATTGGAAACGTGTGTTTTCAAAAAATCCTTCAAATGTTCTCCTAGTGAGCCCTTTGGGTAAAATTATTTTACAGAACAGATCACCTTTTAAATAAATTATCAGATAAATACAGATAAATTAAACGTTTTATAATGTATTTATTAAAATACTTAAGTCGTTTTGATACCGAAATTCCATAATGACGATTTAAAAAAAAATATTGGTTGGACATATAGAAAAAATCGACGATAGAAGATTGTTATTCAAAAGTAGTAGGTAGGTACCTATACGATAATTGTGAATGAAAAATAAATCGTGGAAGGCCAGATAAAATAAAAGTAAGATCGAAGTCGGGAAAATCGACCAGCATGTGTATCACGACGTATGAATATAGAGGAATCTCGAGTCTATTACTTCTACGAGGAAACGTTGTTAATAATAATAATAATAATATGATAACTTTTAAAGCGCCGTTTTTGTGATGTAATCACCTCAAGGGCGCATTAAGACGTGTTATTATATTGTTAGTTTTAATATTGTATATCAGTGAAATTAGAAATTTAACATTTGAATCAAAATAAAAGGTTTTCAGTCGTTGATAATTGATGTTATCATTAAAAAGGTGCCAATGTACAAAAATGAGTTTTTGATCCCAATTGGCGTTAAACATTAAGGACAATAATAGTGCAAAGGTATTGAATAAATGACACATGTTATAATAAACAATATTTTTTCCTCTATTTTTTTAAATATTGTATATTAAAACCACTTTGTACTAAACAGCCTTCAATACGGTAGACAAAAAATCTAAACAAACTCCAGTTTTACGTTCATAGTGTTGACGACCCACCTCAACAGTTGCAAAGTTCGGGTCTCAGCATCGGCGACGTATTAAGGGGCTGTAAAGTTCATTTTAGTGGCGGCTTGAGCGATCGTAAAAGTCACGAAGATCGGGCGGAAAGCGAACGCATTGACAGTAAAGGGGTTAAAATCTCACACGGCTTCCGAGAGGCTCCTGGGCGTCAAGTACCCACTCACATTTATGCTTTAAGGCCACCGGAAACACCCTCAGACGCTTAAATAAGCAATTAAATAAATCTTAAATGAATAAGATAATTAGGAATACAAAATGAAAGGATGAAAGTAGAATAAATGCAGTAGAAATGAGATCTCTAAGACGAATGTGTGATAAATCTGTATATGATAGAGTGTCAAATGCAAGTATAAGAAGTGAATGCGGTGCGAACGAAAGTGTTATGAACAAAATAATGAAAGGGTCGTTAAGATGGTTTGGACACATGGAAAGAATGAGTGAAGACAGAATGGTAAAGAAGGTATATGTAAACGGGTGAACGGAGCTAGAAATAGAGGAAGGCCGAGGAAAACGTGGCACGATTAAATCAATCAAATATTAAATATCGGTCACGTGAGGAGTCGGAGAAATCGACGTGCGTGCATGACAAGATGTAAGAATGTAGAGGAACCGAGAGAAGTATGTCAGGACAGAACAGTGTGACGTTCGTACGTGATGGTTAGTTAGTTTTTAGGAATAAAAAATGTGATATGTATTAACATGATTTCTTAGATCAACGCGATTTAAAACGTTTTATGATAACTAACTATTTAACTAACTATTACCTAATCTCCCCTAAAGGGTAGGCAGTAAGAACGGCCCGCCGTACTGTTCTTTCCCAACGTATTTCTTTCGATCCCTCAACATTAATACATCGTGCCATGCACGCACGACGATTTCTCCAACTCCTCGTGTGGCCGACATTTTATATTTGATTGATTTGATCGTGCTACGTTTTCCTCGGTCTTTCATTATTTCTAGTTCCGTTTAAGTCGTTTACTCAATGCTTTCTTTACCATCCTTTCTTCATTCGTTCTTTCCATGTGTCCAAACCATTTAAATTATTTTGGTCATAACATTTTCATTTGCACTGCATTCACTTCTTACATATGCATTTGACACTACTACGTCTAAGAGATTTAATTTCTATTGCATTTATTCTACATGCATCCTTCTTTTGGCAGTTCTATGGTTCACTTCCATACATAAGGGTCGAATAGATAACAAACATATAAAATCTAACTAACTAAGCAAATAACTACATAATATTGATGAAAATTACAGTATTCTACAATAGAAGTTTTATTATATTTCATGGTATTGCTGTTTTAGGACATCGTCAAATTTAGACCTTAAAATGTATTCTTCTTCAGTTAGATCGGGTGATCTGTTATCTCCGAATTTGCCTCCTCTTGCGATCTTTTGGGTGTCCTGCCAGGTGTACGTTGGCCTACGGATATCCCATTTGTAGGAGTGTATACGATTCCGTGAGTGTACATACGGTTTACATTGTCATACCAAAATCATATCCTCGTTCTGCTACATCTCACGATGTCCTCAGCATTACAGATTTCCTTAGAAATCGATGACATTAATAAATGCCCTAGCAGAACGGAACATGTCCCCCCTTCTTCTTCTTCTTCCTAGCCTTCCTTCCACTGCTGGATGTAGGCCTTTTCGTCTCAATTTTTCTCTATCCTGTACCACTTCAATCCATTTTCTCCCGGCGACCACAACAATATCGTCGGCCCATCTCTTCTGTGGCCGACCGACACCTCTTTTGTTTTCCCATTGCCTCCATTTTAAGACTTTGGGAATCCATCTTGAACTTAGCTGTCTGGCTACGTGTCCTGCCCATTGCCATTTCAATTTTGCGATCCGATCCATGATATCGGCGACTTTTGTTTGGCGTCTGCTTTCTGTATTTGTAATTCTATCACTCAGACTTATGCCCAACATTTGCCGCTCCAAGTCTCCTCTATAAAATATAATAAAACTTCTATAAAACTGATGTTTTCATCAAAATTTGATATTCGATATAGAGTTTTATAAAAATGTTCAAGAAACAATAAATAAGTAACTAACAATCACGCCGTTTTTTCCGAAGGCGTGAACAGACAAAAAAGGATCGCTACACTGTTCTTTACTGCCCTAGGTACTTGTACTTCACTCTCCTTTTCAACATTCATAAATCGTGTCATGCACGCACGTCGATATCTCTATGTATACTTTCTTCACCTTCTTAATGAACCTTCCATTATTGTATTCATAACACTTCCGTAGTTAGAGAATGCAGAGCAAATTAGATTTCTTAATATCATCACAACCGCAATTGTTGCGATCGTGTTAAGTCGATGATAATGATTTCATCTTTAACAATTTACAGATAAAATTGAACTGAAATGGTAGAAACCAACATTTATATGAGTAGATAATGATGATTCAATCCGATTGAATCACAAGTCGGCATATTTCGGTGGTCCCGAAATGCGTTTACATGCAAATTAAATTGTTTGTTAGTGCACTACGTAACCTTTTAAGGATTCCGGATTGCACCTTAATTGTATGAATTGGCCGTTTATTATCGGAAACGCGCCTTTGATATGCAATTTACGTAGCATTTAAATTTTACTGTGCGCGCTTACTTATAAAGGAACACACACACAGTAAACGTATTAAGTGAATATAAGTTAAACCAATATACGAGTACATAAAATATATAGGTACAACCTTTATTGGGCACGTTTAAAATGCGTTTCAATAGTTTAACTAACCATTTCGCCGGCAGAGGTAGGCAGAAAGAATAGACCGCCCCACTATTATTAACTGATATACTTCTCTCGATTCCTCAACACGCATGCATCGTGTCATGCACGCACGTCAATTTCTCCGACTCCTTTAGTGGCCGAAATTCAATAATTGTTTTATTTGAAGAGAGTTTTAAATTCATTCATTATGTTTTAACATGTTTCATCTTAGAAACGCGTGATGAAAACGTATTTTTTTAATTGAATAATATTTAAACACAAACTGGTTTCGGGACGCAGAAGCCCTTCGTCAGTTTAAGTATTGACAAAACCGTAACGATGAGGTTCGCAACCTATCACACCGCGTCTCCCGTGGGGGTGAAAAGTGAAGGATGGATTGCCGCATCATTAAAGGTATGCAGGCCATTCCTGCCTTCCTGGAGACGGCGTGATAATTATTTAGTTAGTAACATATGTTATATTCTGAATAATTTTTATAAATATAGTCAGTTTTGATAGATGTTAAAATAAATTTTTCAAACGTTTTATACATTTATTATAACAACATTTTTCAATAAATCTTGAATAATATTTCAAAGTTCTTGTTGGAGGCAATGCATTTATTACTAAAACCATAGAAAGGGGAAGCCAATGTTTGTCGGGTCCGCTAGTAATATTTATAAAATCATTGGTATTGAAATATTTCAGGCTAATATGGAGTATTAGTAGTTAGGTACTGATTCTATAATTACCTACATAAATATATTTAATTCTATGAATCAAAAATTCGTGCATTTATTTATTAATAATAAATGTATGAATTAGAAATTTCAGCGACACGGCATTGCTAATTTAAATAATGTTAGTAGGCATTAATCATTTTGCCCAAAATACCACTTCGTTTAATATTATTCAAAATCACTTATTTATTATGCATTAACTATGTGTAAATAAATATTCATTTATTAAGCTTATTATTTGTGGTTCAAACCGTTTTTGTGTGTTTTTTTTATCTCCAGTTGTTTTCTTATATAAAATTATGAGAGACCTCCCAGGATCAAATTAAGTGACGATTAGAGATGGGATGATCACACCCAATACATTATTTCTAAAACGCTACTAACCCCTTGGGAAGACGCCGCTTTAAACATAATGGGGTGGTTACATAGAGAGAAGGTAGCCAGTAGATATCCGATTAATATTTAAATTACAGGGCCACGTAGCACCCACAGACATAAGTAGGCACCTAGAGCTGTTTCGTTCATATTTTAAATTTATTTACCAAACCGATGAAAAATAAAAGAACGCTACACGAGTAGAGGCCATCATTTGTTTTTTGTTGGGTCCGCAACCGTGCTACGCGCAGTTCCTTAGTATTACGATAGTAATAGAACACTGCAGTTTGAGGTTAGGAATAATATTTCTGGATTATTAACTCGTGCCAGTGGTGCTTCAATTTTTATTCGACAATTTGTACAGATCGTGTGTAATTTAACTGATGAAATATAAAATATAGGAATGATACGAGTGAGATTTAAATTCATGATGTTCATTCAAGTTTTTGGTTTGAATTTGACAAAGAAAAAAATCAGTTAACAATATTTTTTTTTTAATAGTGCCTTACGTTCCTTTGTGTAACTAACTAACTAACTAACCATTACGCCGTCTCCCCGAAGGGGTGGGCAGAAAGAATGGACTGCCACACTTTTCTTTCCTGACATATTTCTCTCGATTCCTCAACATTCATACATCGTGTTATGCACGCGCGTCGATTTCTCTGAATCCTCACATGGCCGACATTAAATATTTGATTTATTTGACGTTTTCCTCGGTTTGCCTCTATTTATAGTTACATTTACATCGTTAACATATAATTTTTTTACCATTCTTTATTCATTCTTTCCATATGTCCAAACCATTATTAACAAACTTTTCATTATTTTGTGTATTAGTCAATATATAATCATTTAGATTTATGTTAATGCCTTAGTAAGACAAAAGGTATCAAATAGTATGAAATCAAATTAATGAGGAATTGGAGAAAGGAGTCGTGCGTGCAAGACACGATGTATGAATGTTGAGGAAACCAGAGAAGCATGTCAGGTAAAAACATTAATAATAATAATAATATTAACAATAATAATACGCTAACTTTTAAAGTGCCGTTTTTGTGATGTTATCACCTCAAGGGACCATTAACACGGGTTTTAAATCTAGAAATCTTTATATGAACATTGCATCTTATATTCGCGATTGGTTAGAAAGTATAATAAAACAAAATATACAAGTTATAATTTGGGTATGAAATATGAAAAATATGGGCTTTCAGCTTAGATCTGAAAACTGACCCTACTATTTATGCATCTAAAGTATGAAGAGAGATTGTTCCAAGCTGATGGGCCGGCTACTGCAAAGGCTCAATCCCCGAAATTAGTACAAGGGCAAGGCTTCGGCTCAACTAATCTTCCTATTGTAGATGACCATGATGCTAGGCAGAGGTAACCGAGTTTACATTTTCTATATCAAATTAACATTTTTAAAATTCTTTTACAAAGTAACCTTTGACTAATACATATTATATTAGGTGAATCTAACAATGTAAGAAGGTTTATATAATATATTTTTTTTAAGATTTCTAAGAATAAGTATTGGTTATATACTTACCGGTCGACAAATAACTTAGGAATTAAAAGGCGGAAATCCGAAGACATTCTAAAGTATTTGCGTCATAACATTTTATTGTAAAGAATCTTAAGTATTGTGTCATTTGAAATACATAAATATTATACAATTCAACTTACAAGTATTATTTTTTTAACTAGTTTGGTTGTTTGTTGACCCTATTTTAAAAATTTCACGAGTCGCCGTTTAGATCAAAACATTTCTCGCAATACGTGTTAACTAAATTTTAACCACATATTTCGTGCTGTGTGTACCTAATACAGATTTTTTATTGAGTTTTTCATTTGAAGACACCGTTTTTCAATTGAAAATGGATTTCATTTTAAAAATCGAATTGAGCAAACTTACACGCACAGTTATGAAACACTCAAAATAAGAAATACCTATCTTATTTCGTATATAATTATATAATAATAATAATAATAATAATAATAATAACAATAATAATTAAAATAATAATAACAATAATAATAATAATAATAATATGCTTATTTTTAAAGTGCCGTATTTGTGATGTATCATCATAAGGGCCCATTAACAATATTAATTTCGTCCTACTTAATAAAATATTTTATTTTTTAATAAAAAATATATTTGTATTATTTTGAGAATCAATTTCTTGACCAAAACTGTCAAGAAATAATAATTAATATATATAAATTTAAATTTAGAAACCAAAATATATTCAAACTCACCTCATACAAGGAGTCAGTTCCCACCAGCGCAAAGGGATGACATCTATGAATCGAAATCTGAAACAAAAATATTTAAAATATTAAAATTGACTTCTTTCATACATAATCATTTATTATTTTAAGATTAAAATTGTTGACAGTGACATATGCAATAATATTGAAATTTAAAAGTTTAAATGTCATGATAAACGTTTTCGTTGTTGAAAAAAATAATAAGAAAGTAAAATTTATTAAGGTTAGATTGATATTTATTTTGTAAGGAAGGACTCATCTTCCTCATGTGCTTACATATTTTTTTCTTATAAATGTTTACTCAGTACCTACCTACCTATGTAAATATTTATCTTCTCCACATTAAATTAAATTAATATATATAAAGATGATTTATAAAATGAGGTATCATAAGATTCAATTAAAATATTATAAAAAATATGTATTATATCATTTCAATTACGTATTTATGTTTGAATCAAATATTCTAAATATAATATAAAATCAATAAAATCAAATATACTTAAACATACATATTTTAAAGTAGCTACTGAAAAATATTTGTATTGTTTTCAATGCAGCTAACATGGCAAATCAAATACTGCAAACATTCCCAAAACAATACTAAACATTACGATTTTATGGCAGACATAAAAATATTTTTCCTAAAGAGTTTATTGACATCTAGCGGATAATGCGCGCACTATTTTCAAAAGCCGTAAAAGCCCTATCGTTGTTTAGCAGAATGTGATTTCAAACCAGAAATTCTACGAACAGTAAAAAAATACAGTTGGCTGCACTTTCATAGTCACACGGCTCGGTACTAAGGAACAGACCAAATAATAAATATTGATTATGAACGACAAAATCAAATGAATATGTAAATTCAGTAGTGAATAATTTTCTTTAGGAACTTTTACATAAATCCTACGACTTTAGAAATTCATTAATGTCATATTTCAATGAATAAAGAGTGATTTAATTATTTCTTGGCACATTTACTTAGTTCTAATATTTATGATGCTTACTGTAAATGAATTAATATGACTCCATATATTTTAATGAAATGAAAATGTTCGAGTAAATGAAAAAAAATATGAAAAATATTTCGCCTTTTATTATTAATTATACAGATTTAAACATATATATATAATTTAAAAATATTATATATATTTTTTTACATTAATGTGATTTTAAAATAAATAAGGCGCCCTTGAGGTGATTACATCACAAAAACGGCGTTTTAAAAGTTTTCATATTATACATTATATCTACAACTGTTACACTGTCCAAACAAAGTGCCGAGAAACTACGAGTGACCCAAAGAGCCATGTTAGTAATAAGCCTAAGAGACAGAGTCAGAAACGATACGGTGAGAGAAAAAAACAAAGGTCACTGACATCATCCACCGGGTGGCGACTCTAAAATGGCAATGGGCAGGTCACGTAGCTAGAAGCTCAAGCAAAAGTGGACAAAAAGACTGCTGAATTGGAGACCGTGGACGGCAAAGAGAAGTGCAGGGCGATCGCAACTACGGTGGAAGATGATCTGAATAGACACGTCGGAATAACCTGGATGCAGTCTGCACAGGACAGAATGACATGGAAGCGAATGGAGGAGGAGTCCAGGAGTGGACGGGAATACGCTGAGGAAGAAGAAGAAGAAGAATATTATATCATAAAATGAATTTATTATTACTCAATATACCTATTTCAAAAGAAATATTACATTATCACCAAGAGAACTCAAAATTATTACATCGTTTTCCCGATGATGAAGCTACAATACATTCGAAACATGAGGAGAGAAATAAACTTATATAATGGGAATAAAACTGTCTGATTCATAAAAATTCACTTTTATTTACAATATTATTGTTTTTTTATATAAGCATGTACAAGTATACACTATAGAATTTATATCTATAATGTTTTATCTAACTAAGTACCCATTAATGAACATTTTATGTACAGGCGGCTTAATTAAAAGCTGTTCTTTACTGACGACTTCATTTTAATCGTCTGGAGAAGGTAACCGCTAGACATGTCTGGTGTTGGAGTTGCGTAGACCCATTTATAGATAAGTATGTGTTAATTATTACGATGTGGTTAGTTTACCGATAGGTAAATAGGATCATGCGAGAAGATGTTATGTAAAAAGATAATGATAACTCTTAATACAGTTGGTTATAAATAAAAAAGGAATTGACCTTCTTTCAAATATTGATTGCAAACGTATGTACGAGTATGTAGCGGTAAAACTCAACAAATAATTGGTGTGGTTTTGTATTATCTAATAGACTTGAAATACTGACGGATACTGAATTATAAATGTTGTAAAATCAGTTATATAGGTACAAACGCAGGAAAAAAACATTACATATTGCTTATAAATAGGTAACTACAATATTATTGATAAATTTAATTTCAAAGTCAAATCATTTAATACATACCTACTCGTAAATGTCAATTTGATTGTTACCGCACTTTATATTAGTAAGTTGTGACACGAAATACGTTTGTACTGTTTTGATGATAAAATTATACGAGTATAAGTTTTTTCGTTTACAAAAAGTATTTTGACAGGTGTAAAAATATTTTTTTCTTTTGTTCCAATGACATTTTGAATAAATTCTTCAATATTATTTTAATGTTTTTGCTAGTGTTGGATTGTTTTAAGTTCCTAATTACAGTTTATTTAAAAAAAAACGGTGGAGGCGTGGATTATAAATTAAATAAACACAAATGTCCGGATCGTCCAGCTGACAACAAGTCCACCATCTAAAAGAACTTTACATATGTGTTAAATTATTTTTATTTTGTTATTTTTTTATATATCATTGTATTTTATGTAATTTGTTTTAGATTTATTTTGAGGATGTTGAACGGTCGAAGTGTGCGCGGGAGATGCCTATTGGTGGCGATGAGGTTCGCAACCCAACACACCGCATCTTTCGCGGGACGAAAAGAGAAGGATGGAGTGCTGCATCGTGGTTAAAGGGTGGCAGTCCATTCTTTCTGCCTACCCTTTCGGGGAGGCGGCGTGATGGTTAGTAAGTAAGTAAGTAATTCAAATGTGAATTCTCAACTCAAAATGTTAGCAATAATAGAAGAAATAAAAAATATGGAATAATAATTTAAAAAAAAAAATGATGGGGTTCTGACCAGTAGTAGAGATACGATGGGGTATGTTCTGCCAGGAAATATGCCTCTATAAAATGTTGTAATGCCCCATATAGATAAAGCATCAGCAACATTACGGCCATGTCCAACTCTCTAGAATCTACGAGTGGTAACTTAGACCTCGGGCAATGTGACCACTGATATTATTATCAGTGTCATAGTAAATAGAGAGTGAACGAATGGCGAAAATTCTTCAAATAAGATAAGGGAAAACCACTCTGGATATCATTACCCAGGTCATCACTATAAAGAAGAATTGAGCCACGGCCCTAGTCTCGGGCAAACCCTTGAGTGGGTCAAGGGTATTTGCCTGGGAAAAAGTTGCCTGTTCTTAAGTGATTGTCAACGCCAGGGGGACCTGACATGACACCATGAGAAGAAAAATGACGAGTTTTTTACTATGAGTTTATATTTTTCAACATTTTTCCATATATCCAGCATGTCATGGAAAGAGCCATGCTTGGAATAAACCTTATTCTTCTCCGGTCTCAATCTAACGATTGGTCTGCAGCAAGGCGACGCATCTTCTCTTCCACTCCGCTCGGTCCTCGGCAACTCTCTTCAACTCCGCATAAGAGGTGCAGACCATGTCTCGGTAAATCTGGTCTAGGTACTCCTGGCGAGGTCGTCCTCTGCCAATCGATTCCTCGACCATTCCCTCCAACACATTATGCAGGAAACATCCGTGTCGCAACACATGACCAATCCATCTTGCGCGCCTCACCGCTATGGTGTTCAACACGTGCCTAATCTCTTCAACCCTGCTGAGAACTTCTTCATTTGTAATGTGGTCCCTCCATGTAATATTGGTCCCCCAATAAACCTAGAGGGACAGAATTCGAAACGAATTTATTTTATTTTATTTTAAACGATAGGTGGGCCGAAGTAGCGGTGGGCTGGCCATATTTATCGGAGGACTGACGACCGATGGGGGAGAAGGGTTCTGGAGTGGAGACTGCGAACAGGATTCCGTAGAGTTGGACGTTACCCTGCACGCTGGATCAATGTTGTTATAAGGATTGCTGGACCTGAATGGATAAGAGTGACGATGAATAGGGGGCAGTGGCGTACTTTGGCAGAGGCCTACATTCAGCAATGGACGACAGACGGCTGATAAGTAAGTACCTAAGTAAATAAGCACTCAGATTATAAATTCTAAAGCGAAAGAAACAGTGATTTTAATTATTATAATATAAACTATTTCAAATCAAATCAAATCAAATCATTTATTGTTTATTTATTTATTTATTGATCATTTGCCAAGTACATGGTTTTAATACCACCCAACTGGGGTAACCCGTTCTAGGGAGGCATTCCTAGGTAAAACTCATTAAGTGACATTTGATTTTTTTTTTTTTTTTTTGCAATTTCTGATCAGACTTGTGAATTCTACGTCAGAAAGTAATCACCAAGTGTTTTTATTAAAGAATTACTGTTATTCTTTAATAAATACACTCGGCGATTGTTTTCTGACGTAGAATTCACAAGTCTGATGCGGAAGTTGCAAAAAAAGGAGAAAATTTTGAAATGTCACTTAATGAGTTTTACCTTTGAACCGACGATATAATATAATTTTCAAATTTAGGGAGCAGTTAAGGGAAGCAACACATATCCTAAAGTGTATAACTTAAAATTAATTGACTTATATATTATATAACACTATTTAAACACTATATTGTCTTGTATAACACTATTTAAACTATCTAACTAACCCCAGCGAGAAACGCGGTGTGATGGGTTGCGAACCTCATCGCTACCAATGGGCATCTCCCGCGCACACTTCTATCGTCCAACGTCCACAAATCAAATCTAAAACAAATAATATAAAATTAAATAACAAAATAAATTAAAATCCAAAAAAATATTTATTTGGAATAACTTTTTAAAAACGGTCTGATGAATCTCCGAATCTCTAAAAAACACGATCCGTTTTTACTTTCAAATTTATAAATATTGCATAACATTAAAATGTAATCTCTAATTTCAATCACATTGTTTAACTTTATATGTAATAATTTACAAAAAATAGGTAAATTTAACAAGCCATTCTGTAACATCATTATTATCTCATTAGAACCGTTACTATCTTTAAATCTTTATTCAGTGGATATGCTTTTAACAAATTTAAAAAAAGTTAAATTAAAGATCAGTATCGTTTATAAAATTTCCATGAAAATGGTATTCCCCTTGTATTCCGTGCCTACGGTTTTTAATGCATTATGCCGGAACACGTGGAACGGCATTCAAAGTCAACAGCTGTTTTCATGAAGAGCCACATTCGCTTTCACGTCATAAAAGTGGACAGTGCATTGGAGATATTCAGGGCCGGACATAGCCCAAGGCAAAATAGACTCAAGGGCTGTCAGGGGTGGGCATTTGGAATAAAATATTAAAAATAAATAAAGATTTTTTTTTTAAAAACTTACAAATTTACGCCCTAGAAGTGATTATTTGAAGACTACAGGGGAAAAACAAGGAATGTCAGTTAAAATTCAAAATAAATGTAATAATGCCATCTAGCGGCATTTGTACGTATCTATCCACAGTAAAATTTTCATATTCAAAAATCATGTGTGTC
This sequence comes from Lepidostoma basale, assembly GCA_022606425.2. NCBI lineage: Eukaryota > Metazoa > Arthropoda > Insecta > Trichoptera > Lepidostomatidae > Lepidostoma > Lepidostoma basale. The sequence continues at coordinate 1,175,759 of JAHDVF020001466.1, forward strand.
ATCGACTATGGCCAGATAATCGATTGCTAATTGCTAAGAAATGTATGGACTTCGATTAGCTTTATTCTCAATTTACTCAAATTAACCTTCTACTGACATTCCTTGTTTTTCCCCTGTTTCATTTATAAAAAGAGACGTTTATCAGGAAACAAGTATTTATTTGAACTAACTTACCGTCACGCCGTTTCCCCGGAGGGGTCGGCAGAGGGGATGGACCACCACACCGTTCTATCCTGACATAACTCTCGCGCCTTTTCTACAATAACATGACATGCACGCTCGTCGATAGTTCCAACTTCGAACATCGCCTTTCACTAATTGATTAATTTGGTCATGATATTTTTATTGTTTTATTTTACTTTCTAACCGATCGCGAATATCAGACGCAGCGTTCATATTCTGATTTTTAGTTTCAAAACAGGTCTAAATGCGCCCTTGAGGTGATTACATTACAAAAACGCCGCTTTAAAAGTTAGCATATTATTATTATTATCATCTAAAATATTAATTTAGTATACGGAACGTGTGAATCATGTTGTAAGATACTGGGTTCGATCCTTGACACGATTTGATTCTTAATAACACAAGCGCCTAAGATAGTGTACTGATTGAATAAATCTTCAAAAAATAAACTTAAATGAATTCTTATATTTTAAGAAAAAAAAATACACATGTTATATTATCTAATTTTTACGACTTAATTCAAATCTTCTCTTTCTTCTTCTTCTTGACGCCACATTCCGGTGCGGGACTTCCACAACAGTCCTCCTCTGACTTCTGTCCCTGGCCATCTCCGTTTACTCTCCAGATCTTGCAAATTTCTTCCAATCCTCTTCAATGCAGTCCGCCCATCATTTTATACCAATCTAATTTTGTTAATAATAATAATAATATACTAACTTTTATAGCGCGTTTTTGTGAAGGGCGCATTAAGACGTGTTTTAAATCTAAAAATCAAAATTTTCGCGACCGGTTAAAAAGTATAGTAGAACAAAGTATAAATGTTTAAATTGGGTATGAAATATGAAAAAGATGGGTTATTAAATTACATGTTAATGAATTAAGTTTCCAATGAGAAATAATGAATTACCGTTTTTTTAATTCGATTATGCATCGCAAATAATCAATTGGGCTTAGGATTGTACATTACTAGAAAAAAATGCGTATTAAATTTGTGCATTCTGTAAATTATACCTACCTATGTAAAACAAGTGTGTTAACATTAGTTGAGTATGAACGATGTATCGATTTACCGCTAAGAAATTAAATTTGAAGATTACTCAAAAAAATATCAGAGATTTACTGCGTGTAAATTAAGAAAGGGATTTGATGGTTCAAATGAGATGGGCTGGGAATGTACAAATAATGACATATACGCGTTGAGAAAAATTATTGAACACAACTAACTAACCATATCCCCTAGGGGTAGGCTTTGAGGATGAACTGTCACACTGTTCTATCCTACCATAACTCCCGCGCCTCTTCTACACATCATGACATGCACGCTCGTCGATTTGTTATTATTGGACATTCGGGAATTTAAAGGACTGGAAGACCTAGGCTAAGTCTGGAGGACGAAGTAAAGAATGATGGAGCACAGCTTTGACAAGTTGCAAATTGGAAGACGACGGCTGAAACCAGGAAAATATGAAGGTAAGTGTTGAAGAAGGTAAAGGCTCGATTTGGGCTGTAGCGCCATTGAAAAAGACGATTTGATGGCTCATACATATAAAATATTTAATGGAAGTAGAAATGCTTCCCAAACATACGTGATATTCAATCATTTTCACATAATTAGGGGATAATTTGGTAGAAACAAAATTAAAAAATAAGTGTAATAAACTCCACCGGCGAGTATAATGGTAATTTAAAATTTAATTAAATAATTATGTGTTATTATTTATGAAAATCAGAGTCCATGTTAATTAAACATCAAGGAGCTAAAAAGCTCACTTAATTATTGTTATTTAACTTAATTATCAATAAAACTAGCATTAAGATCCATAAAAAACTGGTACATCTTTTATCTCTTTTATTTATTTGTACTTCGTATAATTGTATCTCTTTTTAATGTTCCCGTGAAGTGGCCATTAAACCACTAGTGTTCTCTTTCGCACTAATGGGTCTGAATAGGCATGCGTGAGTCACGCCATCTCGCTCTCCCCGTAGGGCGCAAATATGGCTGCCAGAACGAGCCTTTTGTCAACCGCTCAACAGAGCATGTTCAAGGATAGATGTGGGCGGGAAGCACAGTGGCGCAGCCGAGGCAAAACTTTGCCAAATACTATTAATTTGGTTATATTGAAAAATAAAACAATTTGACATGGGATTTTTTATTAAATAAAAAATCAAAGATGTTGTATATGTTGTCATCGCAAATAAGTATATCAAAAAAAGTTAAGATGGCAGTGCACAATGGTGTTCTTGTGCCGACCCTTGTGTATGGAAGTGAAGGGCGGATCTGGTAAAATTAGGATGAAAATAGAATAAATGCAGTAGAAATGAAATCTCTTAGACAAATGTGTAGTAAATCTGTTTACGAGAACAAAAGTGAACGTTTTATGAGCAAAATATCGAAAGTGTCGTAAGGATGGTTTGAACACATGGAAATATTAAATGAAGAAAGGATGGTGAAGAAATGTAAGTATAACGATGTATACAGAACAAAAAAAAGAGGAAGACAGCGGACAACGTGGTGCGATCGAATCGATCAAATATTAAATGTCGGGCATTTGAGAAATCGACGCGCGAGAATGACACGATAAAGAATGTTGAGGAAGGGAGATAAATATGCCAGTCAACAGTATTGCGGTCCACTATTCTACTAACAATTTTGAGGAGACGGCGTGATGTTTAGTTAGTATGTTTTGTATAGGAAATATAATTTTTAAACCAAAATGTTTGATGTTTTCTTACTTATATTATGTATGGTATACCCGGATAAAATGGTATGTATACTAGTGGTGGTCTATGACACTATGGACAGAATGCTTAGTCCCTGATTCAGAGCATACGATTTAAATCCTTATGACCACTTCCAAAATAATAATGGTCTAGTATTTCTTCTCATGTGGGATTTGTATAAACGAAAATAATGCCATTGATTTGAATATTTAGTGTTATTTATATAAAAAAAAACAATTTACTTCGGGTTTTAAATATTTAAAATTGAATTATATACATATTAATTATAAAATAATTACTACTATTTTTTCTTTCAGTATATGAAATATACAATCAAAAACTGTCTTGAAGTTTGACTATTTATTGGTGAAATTATGCTAGGTATATGGCATGATGAAAAATTTTAATATCTGAGAATTATATTCGTATCTGCACTTGGTGGTGAAGAGTTTTTTGGCCTTCCTTGCTTCATTTGGTTTACGGGTGAATGCAAGAATTAAAACAATATGTATCGCAAGACACAAACTTTTTGTCCCGCGGTGCGAAGGAGCTTTAAATTTCACGGATTGTATTGTTGGCATTGTGGAACTGGCGGTGTGGAACAGGATGCCCTAAAATATTCGCAATCAAGACAACGAAGGAGTATATAGAAGCTCTTTTCATACTTTCCTTTTTAAGATAAGCTTTCCTAACGATGAGCGCCCTTGAATCGAATTCCTCATAAAATGGCACTATAAAAATCATCATGATGATGATTTTTATAGTGTTTCATTTTTCATCATCATCATTTTGCTTGTACAAGATAGAAAGCATACTTAACTACTATTACATTAATTTTATATATTTTTACCACTATTAAATAAATCCAAAAATCTTAATCGCGTACAACACGTTTTTATTTATATATTGTAAAATATATTAAAATATATATTTTTAAATTCTTCAAGAATAACTTTATTTTTTAATACTAGATATACATATGTGAAACCATAAAATTTTAGAACGAATTGAAAATCTTACATGCCGTATGACGTTTGTATGCGAATTTCCATTTTTGTTAAAAAAAAATAAGCGTGAATAAATCACTACTAGCATGATATGCAGCAATGAAATTATTTGCAACACTTAATTAAAACATTCATACTTACATTTCGGAAGTAGGTTATAAAAAAACTGTTATGATTATTTTTATGGGCCATAATACACCCCTATAACAGCCGCCATAACTGTACAGTAGATGAGCTTCCCTAGTGAAGAGCACACGTAAGAATCGGTCTGCGCTCCTCTAACGCATTAGATGTGCGCTTAATGGAAAGAGATAGACATTATGGAAAGATTCTGGAACGGAAGTATTTTGAATTTCTTCCTTGAAGGAATCTATTCTATTAGAAATTAAATAATAATATTAATAATAATAAATTGGATAATTTATAGAGCGCCGTTTTTATGAATTAATCATCTCAAGGGCGCTGTAGAAAATGCTCCATTTTATGAACCACATTACATGGATCAACATTTATATCAGGAAAGTATAAATTGAAAAGGTGCATAATTTGAATTAGGTATTTAATATTATAATAAAAATTTAAAAAATACGTATTTAATAAAAATTCCGTAATGCAGTAAGAAGAATTATGATTTTTGACAGATGTTTAAAAGTAGTTTTAATATTGCCATTTTTTTTAACACGGATAAAATATTTTTAAATGCTGAAAACAAAATCAAGTATTTCAATTTATTAAATGCCTTTAGCTTCACTAACAAACTAAAGCATCTTAGTTTATATTATTTTACCGTCTATGTCTATGTGTAGATATAATACTATTATAAAACGCGGTAAACGATTGGTTTCGCCACGAGGGATAATAACAATATTGTTAAAATTTGAAGCATAGTGAATGGCTAAAATGGTTTCCAAAGAAAATTGGGCCAATAGTATGAATTAAGAGCATACGTTATTTAAAATACCATCATAATTTTAAACACATAAAAACGATATTTTTTAAATTTTATATTTATTTATACAGGTAGGTACCTACCTACTTGGTTATTTTAGAAACGGAGCGTTACGATTTTTTTACATATTGCAAACAATAATTATTAATAAAGTTTAAATGATTTCCTTGGTATTATTGAGTTTTGACTCCATTCACATCAATCCCGACAATCTAATAAAAAAATAAATATACTCGTATGCATTACTGTTAAATGAATCATGTCAGGGTTCTTGAAGCCTAGTGGCGGTGGAAAATTTGTTATGCGTATTAAAACAATTTTCTTATTTCACTAATTATTTGTAACTTTTTGTTAATTTCCCAAGTTTTCCCAATTGATTTTAAAATGAAATATTTAACTACAATTACATTAAAATGAAACATGAAAAAACAACTTTCAATTAATTAATACTAATGAAAACGTATGTTTATAGAAATTTTAAGAAAATTAATGGGAAAGACATATTTCGCCTTATTTAGGCGTTATCAAATGCCAAGTGTGCAAAATGCCTTAGAAAGTAATTTTGAAAGTCATGGTGTTTTTTTTACATTATTGTTTGAGAAACAATAAATAACATTCATATTATTTTTTGATAAACCTAAGGCGTAAAAAGGAAGTCTATAAAAATTAAAACACGGTTAATTCCAATTTTTTTCTTGAGATGTTTCGAAAACAGGGAGAACGATATAAACATGATAGAAAATAACTTTGTTATATTTGATTTAAAAAATATATATGGTTAATTATATTAGAACAACAACAACAACAACAATTGAACGAACTTCAATCTGCGTTCAATGCAGCAGCAAGACTCATTAAAGGCATTCCAAAAAAGTCCCATATAACACAACATCTCAAAGAACTTCACTGGCTTAAGAGTCTAGAAAGAATCCAGTGTAAACTCTGCTGGGCAGTCTTCAAAGCGCTACATGGAATGGCTCCAAATTATATATCCGAACTCTGTATAGCGGACAGCCTAAATACAAGGACATCCACACTTCGCTCGGCGAAATCCTCGGCAATAGGAAGATTAGTTGAGCCAAAGCGTTGTCCTAGTAAAAATTTCGGGGATCGAGCGTGTGCGGTAGCCGGTCCATCAGCTTGAAACAATCTTCCTTCACGCCTCAAATGCATAAATGATCCGACAGATTTCAGATCTAAGCTGAAAACCCATATTTTTCATATTTCATACCCAATTTAAAACCTGCTTATTTTGTTCTATTGTACTTTCTAATCGATTGCGAATATTAATCAGATGCAGCGTTCACATTTAGATTTAATACACGTCTTAATGCGCCCTTGAGGTGATTACATCACAAAAACGGCGCTTTAATAGTTAGCATAATATTATTATTATTATTATTATTATTATTATTATATACATATTACTGTACCTATACGTGAATACAAAAAACAAACTGTGTGAAAGCCGGTAACTTTGCATATACGAGTATATAAATAAATTGCTTTTAGTACAATTAGATAGAATTTTGGTGAGTTCTCTCTCCAGCAATAACGTATCTCCCTCTTCCTGCTGGACCTTTGTACATACTCCTCGAGCCGAGATGCGGATGCTGTGGAGATAGGACCACAACGTGCCTTGTACTGGATCTATTGTATGCTAATTTCCCTATGATTATCGCCATCTGCTCCTGAACAAGAGCGAGGTGAAAATACTCAGGCACGTGGAATAATGAATTGCACTCGCTCTGGTGATGAATTTCAATGATTACGAGCGAAAACCGAGGCAATTTCAATAACAATCCTTTTGTAATGGGTGGCCTTTGATATTGTGTTGTAAGTAGTTAAGTATACTGTTTTATAAAATAGATATTAAATTTTTGAAAAACTCAATGCATTAATACTGTGGAATCACATAATTTTGAGTTTATACGATGAGTAAAAACATAGTTATTTAATATATTATATTAACAATCTGTTTAATATATTGATGCCAAGAAAATATTTCTAAGTTAATTATACTAATCCGTATGCATGGATAGTAAAATAAATTTCAGAAACTATTATTATGATTTTTTCGTTTATATAAAGAATTTTGACAGGTGTAAAAATAAAATTTTCATTTGTTCAAATGACAATTTGAATAATTTCATCAATATTATTTTAAAAGTTCTTGCTGGTGTTTGATTGCTTTAAGTACCTAATTACAGCTAATTTAAAAAAAAACATGGTGGATCCGTGTAAAATAAATCAAATAATCACAAAAGTCCGGATCTTCCATATCAACAAGTGCAACATCTAAAATGAACATTATGTGTTAAAATATTTTTATTTTGTTATTTTATTTTATTTTATATCATTGTATTTTATATGATTTGTTTTAGATTTATTTTGTGGATGTTGGACGATCGAAGTGTGCGTGGGAGATGCCTATTGGTGGCGATGAGGTTCGCAACCCATCACACCGCGTCTCCCGCGGGGCGAAAAGAGAAGGATGGAGTGCCGCATCGGTTAAAATGTGACAGTCCATTCTTTCCGCCTACCCTTTTGGGGAGACGGCGTGATGGTTAGTTAGTTTATTATTATTATTTTCATAAACTGAAGGCATTTTGATAACTTAAGTTTATAATATTATATTATGGTTTATAAAAAAAATGAGCCTTGGGACATTGGGTATGTCTGTGTCATATGGTTTCCTCTTGGAGATCATTGCAGTTTAGATCTTCCAAATGATTGATGATTAATCCCACCCCCATTAATAACCACCGTGAAGATGGAGATCGTTGGAATCTTCGAAATGTCAGTTGAAGAAGGAAACCAAAATACCTATGTACCCATGACATATAGAATCACACTAAAAATTAACCATTCACAAAAGTGGTAGGTACTACGTAAATTTAAAAAAATATTTTTCACGGTTTCCTATTTCATTTGATCCTGAATGATCTGATATTATCTCGTTATGTTCATGGAAAATTATGATACTGCTATTGCATGGTTATTCTGAGAAAAAAAAAAGTAAAAGTCAATCAATCTTGCAAAGTTTTGATCTGTGGGGTCCATAATGACTTGTCCCAAAGGTCGTGTTACAGCATATTGATCGTTTCTTAAGAAAATATGTCTGGAGTGTCACACACTTGTAAAATATTACCAATTCTCTAGATCACGTGGACATGTCTTTGTTATTTATTTATGAGACAAACATTTGCACATTTTGATGCTGATATGCTATGTTCAATTGACCATATTTGACAATTTACCATATGTGATATTTCAAAGGTGCTTTTATTTGGGTAAATATTCTTATGTATACCTATATAAAAAAAAACAGTGAGTTCTTTCGATATCTGGGTTTCGAATGTGAGGGAGATTTATTCTACCCTATGTAGTGGGTGGTATGATTCTGGGAAATGATATATCTCTAACTCTGTTGCGCTGAGTAAGGGTAAACATATTATACTATTCTTTTAAAAGATAGCCTCTAACATCGGAGAGTGTGCTTGTTAACCTCATTTATGCCTATATATAATATTAAGGAAATATCTTCTTCTTCTTCTTCTTCTCTTTATAGACCTTTGGTCTGTTCCTGAAATCAGGCTGGCCTCTCTTGGGAGGTTGACTCGCAGCTATCTCTCCATTTCTTCGGCGGTCTTCCGGGGGGACGGCAGCCGGAAGGAATTTGATGCGCCACAGCGTGTGGGATTCTGGTGGGGTCCATCCTCTGCACGTACGCATTCCAATATCTTCAGCGTTGTCTGCCTCCACCTTGCAGATCTCGCGGATGGCCATAGTCCTTCCTGCTATCATCCTCAGCGTCCTCATCTCTGCCACCCGTACTAAAGTACGGGTGGCAGAGATAGACAGTTTAGTGAAATATCACTTTACATAAATTCATACAGTATTCTAGTGTCACACGAAAATTTCAATAACATTTTGTATTTCATAAATAGCTGTTTCATTGACTGAAGTATATATATTTCACTATCTGAAATAAAGAAGCTGGGTTGGTAAAAAGTAAGTTATATTTTCCAAAATGTGAGATTATTAAAGTCTTTGATCTTAAGTCCTCTCCTATGGCGCTATTACGGTACTCTTCTGCCTGCCCCAACGCTTCTTTTAATATCCTTCTCCATTCTCCCATCCTTTGTAAACATACTTCCTAAATAAACAAATTCATCTACTTGTTTTCCCCCGTTCACGCTTATGTTGTGGTCTGTAGTAAATTAATAAATAAGTATTAAAAAAACAAATTTTGATACATAAATAAATAAAGTAGTTCCAGATACCTACGTTTAAAAAAAGAGATGACATACCTAATTATATTACTAATTTGCTAATGGATTTAAGGTGAGTAATCCACATATACATATTTTTACATATTTATATAGGAAATATGTACTTAAATAGGCTTTTGAAATAACACATAAATTCAAGGTACAAGATAGAACACCCAGTTACAAAAAAAGGAATAACCACGTTTAAAGTATATAAAGTTTTTTTTGTTATTATGTTTAAATATTTTTTAGTCACAAACCCGATTGAAGTCGAATACGAAACTAAGAGCTTATCATAATTTATGAAATAACATGTTAGGCCAGGAAGAAATTATGTCACTATTTATGGCCCTGACGTAATGCGATTGAAGTCCGACAAGGAAAAATGTTATCTAATCAATACTGAATTATATATATTTTTGAATCATCAGCGTTTCGAACTATTGGTGCACTTTACTATCTTCTTCTTCTTTAACAGCCGTTGTCGTCCACTGCTGGACATAGGCCTCCCGCATACTTCTCCATGTATGACATCTCATACGGGGGGTGGTTGGCATTACAACGCCACGCTTGCCAGACGGGTTGGCGAGGTGTCCTTCCACGTCAGCCTATGCATCAATATTATCGACACTCGATCCGAAACATTTCGCGTAGTTTCCAGGGGAGACCAAAGTCGAGGAGGTGTGGATAGGTACTTGGGATCAGACCAATCCTCCATCACCGTGGTAATGGCCATGCACCGCTCGAAGATTAAATAGGATACCTATATAAATTATTAATTCTTAAACGGTTTCATTAAAAATTCTTTGTTTTATTACAATTAGCTTACGTTATGAGTTCTAATCAGTTTATTTTTCTCAAAAGACATAACCTACAAATATATTTTCAGTTTGACGCATCCATTTGAGAACAGGTAAAATAAAAGGAAAATTGAAATGGCAATGGGCTGGACACTTGGCTAGACAGGGTGGCAACAGATGGGCACCCAGGATACTCAGTTGGAGACCATGGGCAAATAGGCGAAGTGTCGGAAGGCCACCGATGAGATGGACCGATGATATTGTCAAAAGGGTTGGAAAATCTTGGATACAAAGGGGGCAGGATAGAGACGAGTGGAGGAAATTGGAAGAGGCCTATATCCAGCAGTGGTGGGAAGAAGGTTAGCAAAGAAGAAGAAGAAAATACAAAGAATGCATGAGAGATGGTTCGACTTTAGAATTACAAGATTCTCTCTAAAATCAAGAGTATTTGTCTTCAGAACTTACATTCACTAATATAAAAGACGCCGATCTCCGAAGCGACTATGTTCAGCAGTTTGATTGCTCTCCCCACCGAATACACGCATGAGTACTGATTTGCTTGAAAATTTTCTTGATCTTGCATTAGAATATATGGTAGCAATCCGTGGTTCTATCCAACAGCTTACCTTTTTGGAATGTTGGGTATCTACTCTATGCAGTTTCGAAGAGATGGGTTTTTCATAATCTATTTCTTTTGAATATTCAAGGGATATTTTTAGAACTCAGCCGTGATGGAGGGTGTGGGTGTTCTCAAAAGTAATATCAAAGTTTTTAGGTTTATTTTTCGTCTTGTGATTCAAAGACATCGGGTATACCTTCATCATATAGAAAATGACACATACTCGTATATAAATAAGATTATTTTGTTCTTCATATGACGAAGGAAATTGTATCGTTGAAAAGTGAAAAAAGCATTTTAATTCATAAAAAAATCGTAAAAATATTAAAAAATTAATATACCGTTTATTTTTTTCACTTTTTGGAATATATTATTTCTGACCTTGTTTTGAAGTTGATATTTTTTTATAGCTTCATCATCGCAAAAACAAGAATTAATTATAAAAAACAGTGTTTTATTTCCTTTCCATAGACGATTTTTTTTAAATAATTTTATAAATTAACATTTTGAAACTTTTTTTTATGAAACAATGGAATAAAGGGAAGTCACTTTTAATTGTTTGTGTTCCCGATTTCCCCCACATTCATTGTGCGTTTAAAAATACTTCATTACTCTGTTATTCTGGTTTTTTATGTAATTATTCCGTTCTAGGCACTTATTCTCGAGAAAAGATTCGCAATATTTTTCTCGATTCACGCCGTCCAATGCACATTTTTGCTTGTTTCTCGATTATCGAAATAGCTCGGCCTTCCGATAAACGCGAAGTTTGCGTAGCCAAATAATGCTGCTCTGAATGAAACAATTCAGCGAATACAAGCAGTAGTCGTTTCTGAAGCAGACGATTTATTTTTACGGCTTTCCGCGTCTATGGAATGAAAGTGTTATGTTTGTTTGATGCTACCTATAAACGTATGTATGAGTGTAGACGAATACATTCAAATACAGAAGGTTACATATAAGATTATTCCAAACGATTAGTAACTTAAGCCGATAATTTTCTTTTTTTATGAATATACATACTGTTTGTACCAATATAGAATCATTCAAGTTAAAAACGACACAGGTGTAATTAAAACATATGTTTTATTTCAATGTAAGTATTTGTGTACGCTTTGAGTGTATGAAAAAAATATATATTTGTTAATTTATCATTTTCAAAGTACGTTCACGTCGTTAAAATATACTTTCTTTATCATTATTTATTGTCATTCTCTCCATGTATTAAAATCATCTTAATGTTCCTTTTTTTATTTTTTCATATCATTTTAATTCGCATTGCATTCACTTCTAATATTTAAATTCAACAATCTATCGTACACAGATTTTCGACACAAACGGAACTAGAAATAGAGGAAGACCGTAGAAAACGTGCCACGATCAAATAAATCAAATATTGAATGTGGGCCACGTGAGGAGTCGGAGAAATCGATGTTCGTGCATGACACGATATATGAATGTTGAGTCAGTCACTGAGGCAGTCCAAATTCATATGCAAATTTATCAGATTATTTTTTCTTTCTAATTGAATCGTGATTTCAAAATTCAAAACATTCTTTTTTTCAATTTCGAATTGGTTCAAAAGTCATGCGGGGTAAAGTGGTTTATAAAAACGCTTCAATGCAAGTATTTATTAATCTCTTGAAACAAACAATAAATCACGGTTTACTCTGATAACATTTTAGCAATTCGAGTTCAGAGGTGGGCGAGTGTTATTAAATTTATTTGATAAAAAAAAATTTAGCAAGCACGAAAATGGCGAGATCAAGATGGCCGCTATCTCATAGCCGGTATTTATTACTCGCCACGGCACAGGAACACAGAAACAGCCAAGTTCTACAAACACGAACGGTGATTTATCAGAGAGCAGAATAAGCACGAAAGGAAAAGCGCGAACAATCTTACGTACGAGGTCCGACTTGCTCGCCTGCGTTCCTGGTATATTTCTCTGTGATTAAGGAAGTTCGCGAAGTGTTGGGATACTTTCTCAGATTCTCAGGGTTTCTGTCTCGCTGATATATATTATTAAATAATTCATGAACGCCGTTGACTTATTTTTATACGAAAACAATTTGTACTTATCTGACTTTTGTTTATTAAGTACATAACGTGAGATCATCTATACGAAAAACATTCTTTCGATTCGTTCTATTTCAGTTTGAATAATTCATTTATGATAAATTTAATTTGTTTATACATACCTATATGTACTCCAAGAATACATACTTCGATATGTATTCCAAGTGGTACATTTTTACCATAACAAGTTTTCACTAGCAATCAATGTATTGATGAATACATTATGTACCACAATATTTTTGTAATCACATGTGTATGGTAGGTACTATGTAAATGGGTAGTAGGGACCTAAGTCACAATGTTCACAAATTTGAATTTCAAATTGACGAACAAAAAATATAGGATTGAACATAATCAATTTGTATAAACATGGTACATCAATGTACGAGTACAATAATATATTCCTGCCTTCCCCTTCGGAGAGATGGCGTGATGGTAAGTTAGTTTATCTATTTATTTATTGATATTACTTAGTTAAAACTATGTTTTGCGAATTTTGTATAACTCATTGGTCCGGAGCCGGCTCGAATGTGGCTCGGTGATATGGAGTCCCCACGAGGCGAGATACTCGCTCATGTTAGAGAGGGTTCAGAAAAGATTTCTGAGATATCTCTACATGAGGGAGTTTGGTAGCTATCCGTGGCTTTATCCCACTGCATTCCTCTTGGGCATGCTGGGGACCAATAGTTTACAGATAAGAAGGGATGGGTGCACACTTACCCATTTCTTCAGACTTATCAGGGGATTCTTTGAGAATTCCGTCATCTTGGAGGCTATCCATCTTTATGTTCCGGATGGTTATCTTCAACAGCGTCAGCACAGACTGTTTTATCTCCCATCATTCAGAACCAACCTGCCTTTGGTGATGCCGGTGGGGAGAGCAATCAAACTGCTAAACATGATCGCTTCGGAGATCGATGTCTTTCATATTCGTGAAAGTACGTTCAGAAGACAGATACTCATGACTTTGGAGAGTATCTTGTATTCCTAATGTCGAACCATCTCTCATGCGTTCCTGGTATTATATATTTGTTATATTTTACCTGTTCTCAATAGATGTCTTAAACTATAAAAATTGTTTGTAATATCTTTTGAGAAAATAAACTGATTTGATTTGATTTGATTTGAAAAAAAAAACATCGGTAGATAAGTGAGGATTTTTTTCTCACTGCAGAGTCTGAAAATATTTTGATTCAAAATGATGGCCGTTTTAAAATGTACATGAATCATAAATAATTAAATAAATTGAAACTCTCGTGTAAGTGCCTCAAACATAAACAAGAAGGACAATCCTCTGTATGATTGCCCTTGCGTATATCAAAGATTGTAATGGGAACTGGAGTCCGGGACAGCTGAATTGATTTCCCAAATAATTTCCATATTATTTATAGAGTGGACCAACACATCGGTAGCCCACTGCCACGCTCGGCTCGGCACTCAGGCCGCCGCTGCGCTGGTGCGATCAATAAACTCCATGGGAGGGGAGAGAATTATTATATTCGGCTTTGGTTTGGTAGGTACCAGCAGTATGGAAGGTCGCTGTCGGTCATTGTCGGACTGTGGATGCCACCCGCCCTAGATCCATGTGTCTCAATAAGTCTCTTAACTAATTTACACGAATGAAAACGTATTTTTTTAAAGTTTGATTATATTTTAAGGGGATTACATGTTCCCAAGCTCTTCGAGGAGCTCGGAAGAAAATCAGCAAGGAGGGTAAAACTCTTCAAGAGATGTATGGCCATGGATAGTAAGTACGTAAGTATTAATATAACTCAAATATAGATTCCGGGATAACTAAATCGTTACTAAAACGTTCCCTATAAAATAATGAAAAAAACTCTTACACCTTTTACGAGATATTGCGCCACTAGTGTATCGTAAAGGATGTCATTTGATTGTATTAGTAATTTGTCTCCAATTTTCAACTAAAATATTATTTCGATAAAAATATTCTAATAAATAAAATTTACTGTGTAATAATGTGAATAATTAATGGACCGACGATCTGAAGAGGATTGCTGGACATGGATGGATGGTAGCGGCAATGGATAGGGGGCGGTGGCGGGCTTTGGGAGAGGCCTACATTCGGCAGTGGATGACAGACGGCTGATGATGAATAATGTGAAGAATAGCAAAAATCTCAACTCGGCATTAACTATATTTAAAGAAATATTATTATATTTATGATAAGCAATGTATACTAGCTACCCAGCATCCGTAATGGAAGATTAAAATAAATCATTAAATGAAGAGAATTCAATTTGATATAGAAGAAGTGAATTTATTCCAAATATTTTCCAAATTGCAGTTTTTGTAGTAAATCTTTTCGATATACCTTAACCACTTTTCCATCTAATCTTCCAAATATGTAATACTTAAAATTAAAGAAGATTTAAAAACTACGTATAACTTTTTTGAAATAACAGGTTAACTATAATATATGTGAAGTGATTTATTATAACTATACCTTTTTTAATCTCGATAATGTACGAGTATTCGGATTTCAAGATTTATTGTGAACATATTAAAATAGGTACCCGAAAAGTGTGTAGGCATGTACCTGAAGCGATTTATTTTTTTCCGTATTCCAAAGATTAATTTGAAACTACTTGCGCAAAAACCTTACAATTTATTATCAAAATTTACGTAAGTAGGTTACGAACCTTTGTACCTAGGCACTTAAATAATGCGTGGTTTATATTAAATTATAGGCCCTCCAGACACAAATTTATACGCAGTTTCCACACACCTACGTCCCCTTTATAACGAATAGGGGAAGTTGGGGTTTTTGGGTCAAGTAATTTCGTGAACAGTCTGAGATTTATTACGAACTCAAGGGAAAGCTGATAAATATGGTTATATATTTAGTTTGGGAAAGCAGTTATAGTGTATTCATATTAAATATTATGGGCGCATATTATAAAACACATTAAACTTTCGGCACTAATATACAGCAATTTTAAAAATATTATTTTCATGAAATTTTGAACACATTTTTTGATGAAAAATAGTGTATCGTGACAGAGAATGAAAAACAGTTAGAGTGAATTTACCTTAAAAACAACGTTTTATAATTTTGAAAGAAAACTGTAACCACGTGACTCTTAACCTTTAAACATTTTGTAAGTACCTATATATTACACAACACGTAATATTTTGAAGTAATAAATATTATGAAACCTAAAAACGCTGTTAATCCAACTTTTATATAAAATTGGAGTTTCATTTATACAAGGAAAAACGTGTATAGTATACAATATGGTATGTAATTATGATTTCATGACATATAAGAGAAGCAGGGCAGAGTCTACAATACTGCAGTGAGGCCCGCCATGCTATATGGAGTAGAGTGCTAGACCAACAAAAAAGTCCACGAACGTCGAGTCCACGCTGCCGAGATGAGAATGCTGAAGTGGGCCGGAGGCGTCACAAGGCTGGACCACGTAAGGAACGAATACGTGAGTGATACGTCGTGTGATGCGAAGAGACAGTGAACACATTGTCCAAAAAGCCCTCAGCATTCCCACACAACCAAGAAGAAGTGGTCGCCAGATGACAAAATAGAAAAGAAGCTCCAACGCAAGAACACGACAGTGGAAATGGCAAAGGGAAAGAAGAAGAAGATACGTATAAGAGAAGCGAGAGCCGAAAATGATAATCCTTCTCTGAAAGGCGAAACTAAGAACCTTACGGTCCATCGCAGACGTAACTCTTAGAGATCCAATACAAAGTAATAAGGTAAGGTCTAAGGTTTGTCTATGATGTTAAGGACATAGTGAGGTAGGGAAGAAGTAAAAGGCGCTTCTAAAGGGATTATTCAAACTGTATGGAAGATACGAGTCTTGAGAAAATACTGAAATCCCTAGCAATAAGAGATTATAAAAACTGCCACCGAAAAGACAGAAAGAAAGCTTAGTGTCATCATTTCAGGATAGCTCATCACAAACACGTCATACGACCGAGACCAAGGGGAAGAATAAGTGTGATATTGAAAGTAGGGTTGGGGCAGGCAACAAAGTGAATGGTGCACTTAAAGTTGTCATCGCAAACAAAAACCTATCCAAAAAAGCTAAAATGGCAGTGCACAATGGTGTTCTTATACCGACGCTTATAATAATAATAATAATAATATGCTACCTTTTATAGCGCCGTTTTTGTGATGTTATCAAATCAAATCAAATCAAATCGAATCAGTTTATTTCATCAACAGACATTACAAAATTTATTTTTAAGGCATCTATTGAGAACAGGTAAAATAATATATTATATATAGTATAGGCCAGAAACGCATAAGAGATGGTTCAACATTAGGAAGACCGGATACTCTCCAGAATTAAGAGTATTTGCCTTCTGAACGTACTTTCACTAACATGAAAGACGTCGATCTCCGAGGAGACCGCGTTCAGCAGACTAATTGCTCTTCCTACCGGTGTCACCAGAGGCAGATTGCTTCTGGCGGCTGGTAGGTAAACCTCAAGGGCGCGTTAAGACGTGTTTTAAATCTAAAAATCTAAATCTGATTTTCGCGATCGGCTAAAAAGTATGCAAACTGGCAAAGAAGGATGAAAGTAGAATAAATGCAGTAGACATGACGAGCTCTTAGACGAATGTGTGGATACTCTGTTTATGATAGTGTCGAATAAAAATAAGTATAAGAAGTGAATGCGGTGCGAATGATGGTGTATGAACAAAATAATGAAAGGATCATGTGGTTTGGACACATGGAAAGAATGAATGAAGAAAGAATGGTAAAAAAGTATATGTTAACGATGTAAATGGAACTAGAAATAGAGAAGACCGAGGAAAACGTGGCAGATCAAATAAATCAAATATTGAATGTCGGCCACGTGAGGAGTCAGGGAAATCGACGCGCGTGCATGACACGATGTACGATGTTGAGGAAGCGAGAAAAATATGTCAGGAAAGAAAAGTGTGGCAGTCCATTCTTTCTGCTTACCCCTTCGGAGAGACGGCGTGATGTAAGTTAAGTTAGTTAGTTATTATTCAAATAAAATAGGGTATTTTTTCTACATTTTTTATTTTTTATTTGTTTCTAGAGTTCCGAGAAATAAGAGCAAATAAAAATCTAATTTTGAAAACATGTAATAAGCTTCCTAATTAAAAATAATGATAATAATAATTTATTGGTTACAAAATAATCACATTCTGTACAAACTAGTAATCAAAGCTACGTTCATCCAATTATCCCCACTAATTACTCTCCTAATTAAGTCATTTATTCAAAATTATTTTTAAAAGAGCCAACATTTTTTGTAATTAAAAATAAATTTGTTAATCCTATATAATACCTAGAAATCTACTTGTAACTTTAAATTTTGTAATAACTTAAATTAAATTCAGCTTTATTGATCGACAGGTAGTCAAGTCGACAACTTTTATGTTTAGGTAATACTTAATTTAACTTTCACGTGGGTAAGCAACTCAATATGCAGTAGCTGTCGGCACGCATTATTTTTAAGCATTTTAAAATATAAAATCCACGAGCATTTTTCTGTCCATGACAAAGACCTTCTCCATTTGCTTCCATGTCACTCTGTCCTGTGCATACTGCATCCAGGTTATTTCGACGTGTCTGTTCAGATCACCCTTCCATCGTAGTTGCGGTCGCCCTGCACTTCTCTTGGCCGTCCACGGTCTCCAAGTCAGCAGTCTTCTTGTCCACTTTTCATCTGAGCTTCTGGCTACGTGACCTGCCCATTGCCATTTTAGAGTTGCCACCCGGTGGATGACGTCAATGACCTTTGTTTTTTCTCTCACCGTAACGTTTCTGACTCTGTCTCTTAGGGTTGTTCCTAACATGGCTCTTCCAATGTCTCTTTGGGTCACTCGTAGTTTCTCGGTACTTTGTTTGGACAATGTTATAGTTTCAATACCATAAGTACCAACTGGCAGAACGCAGGTTTCATAGATTTTTCGTTTCAGGTTGATCGGTATTTTCCGGTTTTTAAGGATGTAACCCATGTTTCTGTCCATATCTGTTAAAAAACGGTTAGGAGTGTGACATTATTTAATCAATATGATTATTGGTAAAATAAAGTAACGAACTAAAAAAAAATCTATAAACAACTAAAATTAGGTACTTTTATAAAAAAACTAATATATGTAACAACTAAATCTCTCTTTAGTCACATATTTCAGGACTGAGAAACATGTCTCACTCATAAACCATCCTCCATGGTTCACCATGCACTTCTGTCACCGATCAGCCTCCAGGCTGCAGCTATTGAGGGGCCAGTCAGCGCCCTGATTTGATAGAACCAGTGGCTCATCCTTGTGGTCGCTTTCCTTCTTTTTTTGCCCATTATTATGAACTTGTTCCGTATTTTACAACTACAAAAATTGTTCTTGTTCTCTATCTCATATCATAGGAAGAATATTCTAGATTGAGTTTTTAAATATTGGAACACTTCCTTTGTTTTTTTACCGCTGAGAGTCGTGTGTTTTAGTCGGTAAGCACGTAGATAACAGCATTTATTATAATTTCTAGTTAGGCACCCATCCTTCGAATATAATGTATTTTCACGAGCACCAGAAAACAAGTTTTTCTAGTTGCTCCAATTATCGACACTGCCTAATCTTTTCCATATACTGTAATATCTATATGTAGACTTATGTATCAACGAAGTTCGTGGTGGTTGAGCAAGTATTCTAAATTGTTACGTAATAAATTCTAAACGTTATTACTCTTCCGTTGATAATAAAGAACCATTTTTCCTCGCTTTTTTTATAAGAGAGTACGATAAAATTTAGTATAGCGTTTTGAGTGTGCTTTTACGTAAAGAAGAACAACTCGGAATCTAGATTTTTGTGTCCGAAATTAATCTAGGAAATGAACAATAATCACATTTCCTGTACAAACCACTAATCAAAGCTACGTTCATCCAATTACCCCCACTAATTACATAGGCCGGAGCTTTTAGGCAGTCTTTCGTCCGAGGAGTCCGTGAACCCGAATTTGAATAAATCGTTTAATTATTATTCTGTGTACGTAAGTAGGTACTACTTAAAGGTACTGTGGGTAGGTACTGTTAGCGATTTCACTGCATCCTGTTTGAGCACCAATTTAAATTAATTCGTATGAACGTACGTCAAATTATTAGTGGGTGGTATTTGATTGTACTCGAGTATAACATTATCTTGTGTTTTGTTGTTCTGTCTTCTGAAACTACAGAAAAATTCATAAATTTAATTTCACACTCAAAACATAAAACGCGAGAAATTCCATACACAAATCATCTGGGAGATTGGTTTTGACCATCTATTTCTTCCAAATTGACAACATTTAATTAAATGTATTTTGTATTAAAAGTAGTATTTTTTGAATTCCCATTCATAATATGCACCTAGGTATTTTGGGATCTTGGTATATGATCTGGTTATGACCACCCTGAAGATGAAGACTGCAACGATCTCTGAAACATCGGTGCAGAAAAACGAGTTACACGGATTTTCCCAAGATCCCAAAATACATATTACAATCAACCATGAAAACCTACGTAATTATTTTACACATATAGGTATAATCCATAAAGTTAGAGTTTCACAAAAACGTCATGCAAGTTCAGAAATAAGAAATATAAAAACTCAATTTAAAAGTAAAAATTATTTAAAAACAAACACTAGCAAATTTGTTAAGGTTCTTTTTAAACAATTTCTAATAATAACATTTTAATATTTTTAGTATCACTAACTAAACCTAAAAAGATATGTAAATACTGTTGAATTACAAGTGGGAAAAATGTCCCACGTTATTGTAATTTACCCTTAGATCTTACCTTCATCCAGAGATGGGGTATTCAACGCATGGTTTTCGAAGAATTTGGGCGTTAAAAAAATAAATTTTTAGTAATAATCGAAACGCATTTACCTAAATATCAACATATAATAAAATAGGTATTTATGATCAAAATGTTATAGACTTGATTCGTTTTTATACACTTCCTTCTAACTATATTTAATAATTATTTTCTTGAAATAACACCAACGCAACTGTAATATCATATTGATAAAGTAAATTAAATCTCGCATGCGTCTTATCCGAGATCACTCAATGTCTTCCAATGAAAATATTTCTATTTCATTTCACATTACGCTTAACTAATTTTCATTTGTTGACTTGTAAATCTAATTGGTTTATAAACCAACATGTTATAACATTGATTATTTCTTGAACAGTGATGAAACACTCCAAATTAAATAGTGAATACGAATAAAAACGTACGTTTTTAAAAGTTTTATTGTAGTTTATGGGAATGGCATGTTTCGCCTTCCTATGGCATTATCATTTAAATAAATACATATGAGTTTGTTTCAACTCGATAAATTATGATTGAAATATAATATTTGATTCGTTCATTAAACAATGTTTTGCTGTCATCAAAATTTATCACGTAAGTTTGTCAAAGGTGTTATTTCCTTTTTATTTAACTTACAACCACTAATTCATTAAACAGTTATAGTTATATAACAGTTAACCTAACCTAACATAACCTAACCGCAATGGAACATGGTGGGTTCAATGTTTTTAATACTAATTTTAAAACTTTATAACAATAGTTTTACATATTGATTTCGTTTACAAACTGTGCAATTTTCAGTGAAATCAGTCCTGTAATTTTCGAGAAAACCGGGAACACACAGAAAAACATTAATTTTTTTCATATTATTCCATATTAAATGTAATAAATTTAATTCTTAATTAAATCTATTCAAAATTAAATTTGGAATTTCGATTCACGAATATTCATACCTATAATATGGACCCTTAAGAACTAAATAGCAATTCAGTTCTTACTTATCGATTTGTGACTTCTGTGCGGGGTAAGTACTTAGTATGTAGACGCTTAGTATTCCATGACCAGGTTCAATTTGCAATTCGATCGCGCAGAATCGTGGCCGAACTCGCCGAGCAGTGGCGTAAGGAAGGGAATGCCTTTTAAAGCGGATACGTTTTGCCTTGTAAATTGAAAATGTTAAAAATACATCTTTTATCAGCATTGGACCCTGATAGCCTACTAGCGGACGCGCCGTAGCGAACACAGTTTCTTTATTCCGGATGACGGAATTACACAACGAGAAAAATACGATGCATGTTAGAATATCAAACAATGAAACCATGAAATAAATAAGGATTGTGTAACTGATATGTACGTATTTAAGAGAAAACACATCATAATAATAATAATTAGGCTAAATTGTATAGCGCCGTTTTCGTGAATAGCTCACTTCAAGGGCGCTTTGACAATATTTTTAGTCGTGAGAGCTGTATCTGACACTAGCCATCAGATGATTGTTTACATTTTATAGGATATATATTAGTGTCATTGGGTGGAAATTCCAATAGTAGCAGCCAACCGAAGGACCAAAATTATATAACATATTATATTTAAATTAATTAATATTAAAAATTAAAATATCCATTTTTCAAGCCGAATAAAATCAGTGTCTAATAAAAATATGTATCGAATGAGCCCATGAAATACTCGTATAACAAATAAATACCAAAAGGAGACCTTATTGAAGAAAATACGAATTTATCAATAATAATTAAAATATTAGTTTTAACGATGTCAAAAATTAAAAAACTTTATATATAGTTCAACAAACTTTCATGTGAATTATATCGTATACAGATATTTTTTTAAAGAAAAGTAAAAAATATAGGACTTATTTTACATAGAGTTCGTGAGTAAAACAATACCAGTTTCTGAGACCAACTGTTTCAGTCTATTTGGTTCTACGGTATTTTAAGAATTTGCCATAAATACTTAAAAACTAAGTTGAATACTCAACTGAGTTTATATTGTTCTCTCGATGATGAAGGTGAAAAGATTTTGATACACGTCGACAAAAATAAACGAGAAAAAACAGTGTTTTAATTCATTAAAAATTCGTTATCATGGAATTACGGTTATAACGTCTTAAGATTATCTAAAATTAATATTTTTTGTTTTATTTACCATTATTTGTTGTGAAATCACATTTGAATAACTTTTGAAAAATATTGTAGGTTTTGGACTCCAGACGTCCTTCTTCAGTGTAAAAATAAAACAAGAAAGTATTGATCCAACTTCATTACTTATATACTAAATGAAAGGATTCGAAACGTGTCTGTGGAAAGTGTTTTCAAATTTTATTATTTTTAAGCACTAAGCACTTTAGCACTAAACCCATGCCCGCTGTCTGAGAATTCAACCAATATTTTCTGTAATCTGCCATCGGATCATTGAATATAATGAAATATTTTAAACATTTTGTGGTTATACATTTTCACAAAACTTAAATAAATTATAATCAATAAAGATTTTTTACCATAATAAACGTTGTTACGTATAAATTTTCACTATGCACCATATATATTCATTTACTAACTATTACATTATACATTTTGTAAATAATAAAGGTTTTACATATTTTTACTTACTATTTTAATAAATGAAGTATAATTAATCAATAAATTTACAGAACGGATTCGAACTTCTGCCGTACGAATTCAGTAAAGCATTACGAATATTATGTACTTTGTATTAAACGGCAAACGCTATAAATCCATTCGGAAAACTACGACTTGTTAATTTTTTATTCGAATAGGTGTGTATTACGATCACGCGTGAGATTGTAATTGGTTTTGTACCTTATAAATTAGAAATACCATTTTGAAACTGTTATTGATGGCTTCGAAAAAGCCGAAAATGCAATGTAAGGGAAACGCCCCCACTCGCGAGGTCACTTCCCCCTCGTTATATTCTACACTCATACTTTTAAGTCATTATTTCAAATAGCCTGGATTCTCTTTTAATCTTAATATGTAAATTTATAGTAATTAAACTGATTGTAATTGGGCACTGAATTAATTTATTTCAAAGTCCGTGAACTCTGTTTTATCAAATGAGATAATAACTTATTATGCAAAGAAGATTTTTGAATAGTTTTATAATTAGATATGCCCACCGAAATCTACCTGCCAATTGAATATAAAATAACATCAGCTTAACTTAACCAGGGAAATTCCTCGTCAGTTAATTTGCCTTTTGAATATTTTAAACATGACATCACAATGCAGAGATTCGAGCTTTGAAAATACTCACGCTCTCTTTCAAAATGTTTGTTTTTATGAATACAAACATATATTTCTCTCACTCACCCACTCATTTTGACAACGGAAAGCAAATGTATATACGAAATTAATCACTGAGAGATAATTCACAAACAAAAAAAATTATAAATAAAAAGTAAGCCGCAATGAGTGACCACAAAGATAATTTGGAAGGAGAATTTTAAATATTATTTTATCCACTTTATTTATTAAATATTTTTACAAAATAACAATACTATACACCACATTTTTTTAATGTGACTTTCTCCATTCTTAGAATTCACATAACTATGTACCTTACATTTTTGGTGGTAACATCACAAAAAGGCGCTTTTAATGTTAGCATATTATGATTATTACTATATTACACTCAAGGTCACCTCAAAAATATAGTTTATAAATAATGTAGATAAAACCTTGTTTCAAATTCTTGGTATCAACATTGGTATCAATATTGGTATTCAACAGTATTAACGCCTTCCTTCAATAAAGTGACGTGAAATAAGTTAATGTTTACAATTGTAAGTTTATGAATTAAAGCGGCGGTTGATCCACTTATGTCAAAAAAAATTCTCAACATGCCTGGAATGTATTATCTTAATCTTTGAGATAATTATATAATGTATATAAATAGAAAATATTGAGTACACATTAAAAAAAAAACATAAATTTAATTTATAATTTTTTTTTTGTTGTTATAAGTTTCAATCCTAGGGATTAGTTTGCTGAAATGTCTAACTACTTTTGCTAGTACCAGTTGGGCCTTTAGAGTGGTAGTTTCCTGTTGCTTTTCAGATTAATGAAGGCCCCAAATTATATATAGTACATATACCTACAAGGGTTAAGGTTATCAGTATTAATATAGAATATAAAAGTAATCATGAATAAGGTTTATATGATCAAAACCATTTTAAACTGTTTTTAGAATGAATTTTCTTTTGTAGGCCGGACATCTAAAATCTAATTACAATATTATGTACACTAGATACCTAGAAAATTGTCTAAGCTTCTATGCGAATACGTAAAAATATACGCGTATCTATCGAGCAAAGATAAAGGTTCCTTAAAACCCTTTAAGACATTTTTAAGAATCTATATCGGAGAATTCTTACGGTTTAATTACGCTCGGAATGTCTCAATCGCTATTCAGTAGAGCCGTATTCCTTCAATCGCACCGATCGGATTCAATCGACAGAACTTATCATAATCTCGCGGAAGAGGGTTGACAAAAGGGCTGGAGTTCCCCCGAATCACGTCGCCGTTTCATAAGTTACCTCAAAGAGCAATCGAGGTAATCCGATGGTATACCCCGGAGCGCCCGAATCGCCCAATAATAATGAAGCGAATGAGAACGGCACAGCAGCCAGTGTATAAACTGGCTATTCAGGACACATAAACAGCCCGTATATGCCACCCCAGTCTACTCGCCCGCCCGGGGGTGGTCTCCCCAAGACGCGCTAACCTCCCCCTTAGGAATACCCCAGAAAGGATTGGAATACGTAACGCGGGCCAGGGCTGTACAAGGCAAAATATTAAGGATAATAATAATAATAATATTAATAATATTAATTATAACTAACTAATTGACAATCACACCGCCTCCCTGGAGGGGTAGGCAGAAAGTACGGACCGCCACATTGTTCTGTCCTGACATACTTCTCTCGATTCCTCTACATTCATACATCTTGCCATGCATGCACGTCGATTTATCCGACTCAGTTTTGTGCTTATTCCATATTCCGACAATATTTCCCACAGCCAGAATTGTAATAATAATAATAATAATAATAATAATAACAATATTAATAATAATTGATAATAATAATAATAATAATAATAATAATAATAATAATAATATTAATAATAATAATAATAATAATAATAATAATAATAACAATAATAGTAATAATTGATAATGATAATAATAATAATACTAATAATAATAATAATAATAAATATAATAATAATAATAATAACCCCATTTTACACAATTTTTATGAATTAATCATAGGTACTCTGGGGCATTGTAGATAATATTCCATTTTATGAATAATTTCAATTACAATATTTGAGAATATATATTAAATACGAATAAAAGTGTATCTTTTCCTAGATGTTTTATTTGATTTTATTGAAATGACGTTTTTTTCCTTGCTAAGGCATTATCAAATGTTTGATTTGGTTTGTTCACATTTGACAATGCCTTAGCGACCCAAAACATGTCATTAAAATAAAATCAAATGAAACTTCTAGAAAACAAACGTTATATTCGTATTTATTATTTAGTATAGAGCTTTACATAATTAACAATATTCATTATATACATACGAGTAAATTGTGTTCAAACTTGGATAGTCTTCATTCAACCAGTAATATTATATTAAGACCACAAAATACTCTAAAACCGCGAAAATGACGAATCGATCCGTCGTTACTAACCGACTCTAAATTTAGCAGCTAAATCGAGCGCAACTTATCGACCACAAATAATAAACAACGTTCTCTGGACCGATTAAGTACTGCCTGGATTTGATGAGACGAATTCCCAATGCATTTGCAAATCGCGTCACGATTTATTA
The DNA here is from genome assembly GCA_022606425.2 of Lepidostoma basale. Classification (NCBI taxonomy): domain Eukaryota; kingdom Metazoa; phylum Arthropoda; class Insecta; order Trichoptera; family Lepidostomatidae; genus Lepidostoma; species Lepidostoma basale. The sequence goes on from JAHDVF020001466.1 coordinate 1,202,083, forward strand.
ATAAAGCACTCCGGGCATATCGGCTGCCGTCAGCGTTCTAATGTTTATCGCACGGCGCAGGAATTTTTAAAATAAATCATTGCGTTTTGTAAACACTGGCACATGCACAATGTGTCCCAACATCACATACAATGTGCGTGAAATTCGGACACAAACTATTCGCATACTTCAAAGTCTTCTTCTTATAAGTCTGATGACCTTTTATTGGTTGCATCTCTCTGAACGCGGTCTCTCCGGAGATCGACGTCTTTCATATGTATTAGTGAAAATACTTTCAGAAGAAAAATACTTTTAACTTTAGAGAGTATCTTGTCTTTTTAATATCTAACCATCTCTCACGCTTTCGATGTGTGAATGTAGAAGATGCGCGAGAGTTATGTCAGGATAGAACAATGTGGCTATCCATCCTCTCTGCCTATCCCTCCGGGGAAACGGTGTGATGGTTAGTTAATTAGTTTAAGGCAAAATATCTTAATGATGATTTTTTATGAATTAAAACACTGTTTATACCACTTTGAAGGAAAAACAGTGTTTTATTTCATAAAGTACGAGTTTAAAGTATAAAGTATTTATAATTTATATATTATCGATGTAAATGGAACCAGAAATAGAGGAAGACCGAGGAAAACGTGGCACGATCAAATAAATAAAATATTGATTGTCGGCCATGTGAGGAGTCAGAGAAATCGACGCGCGTGCATGACACGATGTATGAATGTTGAGGAAGCGAGAGAAATATGTCAGGAAAGAAAAGTGTGGCAGTCCATTATTTCTGCCTATCCCTTCGGCGAGACGGTGTGATGGTTAGTTAGTTAGTTAGTTAAGTATACCTATATAAAGTACGAGTTTCATAAAGTAGATAGGTACATGGATAACTAAACCAACATAATCTACATTCGGGATTTTATAGAAATATTTAGATGAAGAAGTTCTTTCGAAAAATGTTCAATTTTTTTTATTTAAAAATAGAACGACGAGCACAGCTGGTTTGCGCAATCCCTTGATCCAGCCCCTTTCGGCACGCTCCCCATCCCCAATGTTTTCTTCCGTGCTCTTACCCCCCGGCGGGGAGTTCCGAACTCTTCCGAAGTTTCGTGGAGCCGACCCCCTCCGTGCGGATTCCCGGCCCGGCTCGAACCGGTCCGGACGGCGAAGGCAAAAAATAAGAATACGTACGAAAGACGAATGATTTCATTTGTACGAGTTATAGAAATACGGATACAGACTAGCTTGAAGTTTTACGGATACAGACAAGCTTGAAGTTGTACGCTCGAATAACTCAGATAAAAATTTAACACATTGTTTAATTTTTTTTTACATTATTAGATAAGTCGTTAACCTTTTCATTGTGTACAATTAATTTAATATTCAACTAAAAAAAAACTATTGTATATTTGAGAAATTTTTCAATTGATTAAAATGAAGACTTACGTAATATTGTATAATTATATGCATTGTTTATTTAATATAATTATTTTAAGTAAAATTCAAAATGACCATAATAAAAATAATAAAGCCGTCATCACTGCAAATAGATATATATCCACTACAGCATACAGTACACAATAGAGTTCTAGTGCCAACCCTTATGTATGAAAGTGAAGTTTGGAGCTGCTAAAATTGTGATAAATTTATTATAGTAGAAATATAACTGGGCAGAATAAGCGGGAAAACGATGTATGATAGAATATCGACCATAGTATTTGAGAAGGTGTTTGTATGTACCAAATATTTATACTTATTTATTTATTTATAACTGTGTTAAATGATCAATTTTCACATATAAAAAAATTAAGTAATGTAAATTACAAAACAAATTATAAAAATCTTGAGATTATTGCAATCAATGTGTTCATGTTATCAATATTGAATAGTTTAGATATCCATATTAATGTATCTTGAATAATTCAAGAAGAAAAAAACTAATAAAAAATACGTTTATAGTTTAGAAGATGTATTTCAAATGTATTTACAACAAATTTTTGTCCCAACGCATGTATCGCTCTGTAATAATTGCATATTTCTAATTAAATCAACGATTCAATCGTGCACGCGTGGTTGACTCTACAAAGGCGCCATCTTCATAAAACAAAAGACAATCAAACGAGCAAAACAGCAATAAACGTCTGTTTCATTTAAAGTTCTGAATTATGTGCCACTTAAGATAAAGGTCAACAGAAATGTCCACATTAGAGTGAGCTCAGAATTGCTCGATACAAGATAGGTACATCCCGTGAGCCAATTTAAATTAAACAGGACACATATCACATTTAAGATTTATTCGAATAACTTTATAAAAAGTTGTAGACCAATAAATCATTTTAGGTAGGTATGGTTAATGTCACGAGATACTTGGCAAATAAATTATGTCCTCTTTGATGTAGTAAACAGCCTACTTGGTACATACTAGCGTATCGTGTAAAACAAATGCGACTACATCTCTCATGCGTTTCAATAGATACCATAAACCTTAATTTTGTTTGTAATATCTTTTGAGAAAATAAACTGATTTGATATGTAAAAATTAAATTTATAAAAGCTTATTACACAATTCAGTTAATTATAACTAACTAACAAACTAACCATCACGCCGTCTTTCCGAAGGGGTAGGCAGAAATAATGGACTGCCACACTGACCGATGCGGTACTCCATCATTCTCTTTATGCCCCTTAATTAATTATAAATTTGGATTTTACAGTGGTAGGGCCTTAAGTTTATTAAATGAAATTCTAAATTAATGTTTAATATTGATAAAATAACACAAATTATTTATTTCACTGCTTCAGAACAGCTTTCATTATGCTTGTTAGGTTGTTGGGAGGCATGAAAAAATATGCGTTTGAAATATTTCGAAAATAGTGTATGTATGAGATTATAAAAAAAGTTTTTGTTTTCATAATCTAAAAATCGAAATCAGTTTACTTTTACCAGAGCGTTTATGGATCATGCGTTAAGAGCATTCTGTTATTTGCATATGGAGTTGTTAGTTAAGTTGTTAACGTCCAAGCCACAACAGAGATTATTCGATATTTTCATTTGTCTTAAGGTCTATTTACACTCATCAGTTATTACCGTCCCGTCCGACACGTCACGATAAAAATTGCTTTGAATCTCACCGACTGCTTATGTCAAATGCTAAAATAAATTGCCGCCGGGGTTTGCCGAAGAAAGCGTCAGCATAAAAATGCCACTTACTAAAAATTATCAATCTTTTTCATCAATCTTTCTTGGACCTCCTAAAAGATGGAAGGACAGCTGGGAATCTACCTCACAGGAGGAACAATACTCTGGAGAATAGACCACATAGGTCTACAATATGGAAAAAGAAGAAGAATAATCTTTTTAGGGTGTGTTTCCTATAGTACCTATATAATTATTTCTTACATAATAACATTTTTATGAACATTTAAATTCGCGCGTAAATAGACTTTTATACAGAGACTTAAATATTACATATCGAGGTACGTGGTCTCAAAATATATTCAACACGCATATGTGAGTACCTACCTGTCATTAAAAAACTTATTAGGTATCTGGGTATGGGTGTGGGTATCTTTTAAGTTCTCACTGCTAGGAACAAAGGTGAGTTAATGAAAACATTACAATTTATGTCATAGCTCGTAAAGCAATCGCCATACCTAATGCAGTAAGTTAATCGATACAACCTACTTAGGTAGGTGGTTAACTTAGTACTTACTCGTGGGTAGGTTCCTACTCTGAAATAGATATCGATTGAATCGTTATCAATAGAAAATTAAACAATTATATAGGTAGGTGACTATCTAGTTGGTAGCCATTATTTATGAATACAATTATAATAATAATTAAAATAATTATACATAATTAAGGAACCTGTTTCGAATCGTTAATAATGAATTTTAAATAATTAATTCAATGAGATTTTAAAAATAAAAAATATTTTAGAACTAGCAAGAGAATACAGCCCGCGGTCTCTCGTTTTGAGTTTTGGTAATAATGTTTTTCTGTATTATCTCACTTTTGAGTGATTTAAATTTTTTATAAAAAATAAATGATAAAAACTCCGAAATTACAAGCTACGTAGGGAAGTATATAAAATAAAAATATATCTATAGTTGTAAAAACGGGTAGAATTTTTGTGAAATCACCCTTTCTAGCTACCCCTTGATAGATAGGTAGGTACCACACGATGGTATTGTAGTTAGTAATAGATTTATACCTGAACCCACTTTAGCATCTTCAATATAATTTTTTTGAGCAGCATTAATTTTTAATTTTTTAAAGACGTCTCAATACCCCTTGAGTTAATTACATTGCGAAAACGGCGCTTTAAAATGTTACATATTGTTATTATTACCTATAAGATATGTTAGAGTACCTACTTGATATATCGTGGGTATACTGGCAAAAAACGTTAAGTCGAAAATTGGCAGTTTTGACTTAGTGATGCAGTATTGTAAAGTTTACAATGCTCTACAAATTGGCAAAATACACGAAGTCGAATGAAACAGATTTTTTCTCTAGTTTTAAAAATAAATTTAACGTTAAATCGTACAAAAGGTATTTCATACAGGCTAAAAGCTTCAAAAAACTTAATATTTTTCGAAGAGTCTTGTTGAACATTTTTGTACTGGAAAAAAACGTTAACTCTACTTATTGTCTTCGGCTGAAAAAAATTCCCTCGATTGACTTTTGACAACGACACTTATATGTTTCAAATTTAAAGAAAACTTAAATGTTCGATTTCTCAAAACAGCGATTTTAGACTTAACGTTTTTTGCCAGTATACCCACGATATGATGTTTAGTTAGTTAGTTTATTGATTGAAGTTGTTACGTATCGAAGTAATAAGTACTTTAAGACACTGTTATAACTATAAAATTTTGATTGAAATGCAATACAAATTCATAACCATTTCACTAACAAGACGCAGTTTTAATAAACTTTTTAAACTATTCTCTTTTGATATTAGTATGCCTTCTAATTCTTCGTCCGCGCATCCGCCTCGAAATCCCATTACGTACCATTCGTTCTTAACATTATTTCATCCGGCATTCGTTCTACGTGACCAAACTATTTCAGACGGCCAACAAAAAAACAGTGATCAGTTGGCAGAAGAATAATCGAGGGACCATTACGTGAGCGCGTTCTTTAAACAACAAATTAACTTTTTGCGAGCGTGTAAATGCACTTTCATTGACTGGACCAAATTACAAATAATGAATAATAAAGATTCAATAAGTGCACGCGCATCTCGCCGTAATAGAGGCATAAAAATAAGTCGAATGTCTCGGGCGGCGTGCGTCCTTTTCGCACGCACTGCCGATTCGCCACCGCAGTGAGAGAGTAGAAGTGCATCCAATTACAAGCAATCAGCTGATTCCTTGGTTACAGAGTACAAAAAAAACACAGACCGCCTTATAAACTATCGAGTTTTATTGGCCACCCGTTCGATAAAGGTCATAGAAACGCCGCACATGAAAAAGCGCGCGCGGGAGAATGTTTGCGTCTCGTTCCGTGTAGCGGCGAAGCGCGCGCGAGCGAGAGCGACGGCTATAGTCTTGTAGTTGTGCCGAGCTCCCGGGTCTCACACCTACCTCAACAATCATCACAATCATTTTACGATTATTTTAGTGGCAGTAAAAATCAAAGTTATAGCCTGTTTGCTTTTACTATGTAGTTACTACGGTCCTTTACCACCGGCGCTTACCACGGAACCGCTTGCGACAATTTTGCATTCTTATATTCGGATAACGCGGCTTTTTATTGTCGATAAATTGGCCGCAAAGGTTGTTTAAATAATTTCACCGTACATTTAACAATGCGCGCGGCAGTCGGCGCGGGATATTATGTAAACAAATAATGCACTTAACATTTTATTGAGGTTTTGATTATTGTGTTCTCGAACTTTATTACGTAGGTACCTACGCAGACCGCTTTTGCACGCCCGCTTGAGTAGGCAAATGCTTGCAATCATCCGAGCACGTGTTTAAATATAACTGTTATATTTTAGTGCACTGTAAACACCTAAGTATGCGTTCACTTTCATTTAAACACACGTTTGTTTTGGTTTATACCTATACATTTATCCATCAATAAAATATTATTTCACCACAAATAAACTAATAATCATATACTTGTAGACCGTGATTCTGTACTATTTGACATACCTATCAAGATTCTCCCACATTCATAACACATGCTCGTCAATTGTTCAACTTTGCAAAGGACTATTGGTAACAAATCTGCTTTAATTATATTTTAAAAGTATTTTAGTGGTGGTTTAGAGGATAAAACGTTTGGCTCCCGATCCAGGGAACTTGGGTTCGAGCCTGTACACGACAAGATTCCTTCTTGATAATAATGAGCTATTTTCTGCCCTTTTTTTTTTTTTTTTATGTAGGTACACAACAAGTCGTTTGGACCCAATTACTGTATACACATTTTTACTTTTTAGCTATTATATTGATTCTCGTGACATGTGATAGGTAGCCAATCTATCGCCATTTTATTGTCACGTGAATTCTACACCAGACCAAAGACAGTGTGACAATCACACTGCCATCGCCGGGAATCGAACCCAGGACCTTCGGCATGGAAGTCAGAGCTCGTAACCACTCTGCCACGAAGGTCGTCAAATAAAATAATTTCTAAAATCATTGATATAAATCATTGGTGTTTTGTCTTTTTTTTTAAATCCTTAATTATGTAGGTACCAATTTTTGTGTAAATCTCTGAATTGGCTCATAAAGCAGAAATCTATTTTTAATATATTGAATGCATTAACAAAAATAGATTTATCAAATATGATGTGTATATTTTTGTTTAGACTAATAGGTATTATTAAAAGCAAAATAAAAAACATTTGTATGAAACGGAACATTGTAAATAAAAGCGGTATCTAATACTGATTCTTCTTATTAGACGATAAAGTAACTAATTGGATTTTTTCTTACTAGATATTTTTTGTGGCCAAAGCTAAGAAAGTGAATTGAAACTCGATAAAAAAAATATAAAATTCATTTAACTTTGAAATTGATTAAACATATCAATAATTTTTAACCATGAAGAGTAGGTAGGTATAGATAGGTAGGTATATAAAATGTTATTAGGTAATAGAACATATGAAATAAAAACATTATCTTGAAATCATGTTATAAAAACAGCGGATTTATTTTATAGTTATAGTTATTGTGATTACATGATTATATGTGATTACATTTTAAATGCTGGTCTATTTAAAATATTCATATGTGTGTATGTTAAAAAAAATGTAATATTTTATTTCAATTCCTATTTTTCATTAATTTTTCCACTTTTGAGTGGTAAATACAGTGTTTTAATTGATACAAAAATATCGTCATTGTTGGATTGTGTTAACGCCTCAAATAAAATAAAAATGTTTTTGAAATGATGGGGATTTTTTTAAACGAGCATAATGACTCAATTTATTTATTGGTTCGTAATTTAAAATTTACATATCATGGTACCACGTTAATTTATTACGCAATGATTCGAATATCTTTGTTTTTGATGTGACGATTTTCCCCTAACGCTAATTTATGGTCTAATAACACGCTAGATGAGTATCAACAAACGACTAAATTGTTTGATTATGATGGATAGGTAGGTGTCTGGGTGTACATACTGTGTCTATACCTACCTACGTAATAAATAAAGCTATTGGCCAAATTGGAGGCATGCTGGCTCCCAATTGAGAAATGTGTCTATTGTAGTCGCATTATGAAGGAGCGCTAGAAAAATAATTGTAAATTAACGATGTAGTGATGTACTGTTTGGTTGAACGCAGTTGGTGGTAGCAAAAAAATGTATTGTTATAAAGGTCATAAATCATTGCTTATAAAAATTTATTATTAGGATATCTTGAGAATAAAATGTGGGTGTATAAATTTATGAGTAGGTACCTATACAAAATTTTTCGTTTTGTATATTTGATTAAAATTTAACTTACTCGTATTTCCGAAGGGTATGCAGAGAAAATGGACCGCAAAACGCTATTTTAAAATTTAAAATACTGTTTTATTCACTTTATGAGTTTATCCCGATGATTAAGGTACCTACCTACTCAAAGTGAATTTATTTTTATTTCCATTCTTTCTTTGAGAATTTTATATTTGTACAGTGTACCATGAATGCACTTCGGTTTTACTGGTTCTAATATGGAAGACATAACCAACTAACTAACTATTTTACCATCACGCCGTCTCCCCGGAGGGGTAGGCAGAAAGAATGGAACGCCACACTGTTCTGTCCTGACATACTTCTCTCGATTCCTCTACATTCTTATATCTTGTCATGCACGCAGGTCGATTTCTCCGACTCCTCACGTGACCGACATTCAATATTTGAATGATTTGATCGCAGACATTGAAAAATATTACTGATTGGTCGTTTACTTTCTCAGTTTTTTGTGTGCAAACCACATAATTTTTTTGATATTCTTTCATAAAAAAAAATAAAAAACCTTTTACTTATTCGTCTGAAAGGTCTTATATCTATTGCATTTATTTTACACTCATCTTTTTTTCCCAATACCACAGATTACTTCCGTCGGTATTCGAAAAATTGTGCGCTGCACTACAAGAGGGATTTTTGTTTTATTTGGTTTTAAATAATTTTTAATTGAAGATTGTTATTCTAAAACTTTTTATTAAAAGTAATCTGTCGTAAGGCATAAAAATAAATTATTGGACTCAATAACTATTTTTCATTAATTTATTCCTTCAGTTTTCGACATTCTTATAAGGTAAAAAACTGTACACCATTAGTTAAAATTTATTTATTTACTAGAAAAATTATACAACAATTTACAGTACCTATTAAAAAAATCCCTTATCTATTTCTTATTTTGAAACAAGAATATTTAAATTTACATTTAATTTAAATTAGCTTTAGGTGTAACAATGTTAATTTAAATTTATATTAGTTTTGACATAGGGTTTAAAATTAAAAATTCGTTCGACCAACATACCTAATTGAATTTGCAAGGTAAGATTAGATAAAAAACTAAAAAAAAAACTGTATAAAATATACTGTTTTTTAAAGAAATCAATACAATTTCTATTTGGCTAAAGATGTAGGTATCTTTAAGTATAAAGTTTATTCCTTATAATACAATATAATATTATAAATATAAATAATATGTTGGTGTCTATCTACTAACTAAAACATTTAATCACATTGGAGGTTTAAATTTGTTTAAATGTTGTTTCTTAAATTAATTAAGTTTCAAAACCTATTTCATTATTATAAGTATTTTTGAATAGAAGTAAAATATATCAATATTACTTAAATTCATAATTCTATTCAGGCATGAAATTCTTTCTAAAATGTGCGTTTTAATATAAACAGTTTATTATTTTCAAAATAAATAAAAATAGAGAGATAGGTATTTTTGATCACGGGTCACAAAAAATAAAATATTAAATGGGAAAACGGTACACCTTCATAAATGTGAAAACCATTGCACAAAATCCAATTTAAACAAAATATAAACTCAAGGATACAAATCCAAACTCCCAACTCAACAAAATGTAAAAATAACGCAACATTCCTTTGAGATTCTGTATATAGGTAGGCCAAAATGCTGAGTGAACAGTGAAATGGCGGTCCGGGACGGCGAACCAACCAGAGCTCGGTGCCGTCGGCCATAGCGGCCCGCTTATTGGCCCACTCAAAAATAGAACGGCGGCCATTACAATCATTTATCATCCTATCAGCTGACATCAATCTTCAATAGATTTTTTTAAAAAGGATTTTATTTGTTAGATGACAATTTATTTTTGGGGATATTTCAAGGAATTTTTGCTTTTTATTTGTAAGATAATGGTTATGGACAAAATTTAAGTAGGTATTCTAGAAAAATTATATTTTGATAGGTATTTTAATATATATTTTTAAATGATAAATATATTAATTTATTTATACGTCTTATTAACGCAGTTATTACTCACCTATTGATTCAAAATGCCAATTAGGAAATAAAATTAGTTTAGAATACTTTTGGTAGGTATTTAGATACAAAATATTAATAGGCAATGAACGGATAATGGCAGATTGAATACTTTATTGAAATAAAATAATTTTAAAGGATTAAAATTTCATCATGAATCGACCACCGGTTTCGATTCTGATGATACATATGCTTCATTGCCTTTAGTGTTAATAAATAATGGAAATAAAGAAAGTGACAATTATAATTTCAGTAGGTATATATAATATTTAGTTAAGTTTCACTCAGATTTATGGCGGCGACTGGTTTCGGGGGCGATGTACCGAAACCGGTGGAATCAAAATAATAAAATGCTTCAAATAATTTATATTTTCATTATTTACAATGAATTTCTACCATTAAATTTATTAATATTGGTACGTAAATTTCAAAAGAAGGTGCTTTTGGAGAGACCACGTGGACAAAAATCGTTAAAGATGAAAACCCAAGTAGCAAGAGATTACCAGGTAAGGCCGCCAAAAAGATGGAGAGATGGCTGGACATCATCATCCCAGGACAGCTCATCGTCACAAACAGGTCATACGACCTAAACTAAGAGGAAGAAGAAGAACATTAATATTTGGTTTAAGTTTGGTGTCGAAACCGCTTGGCGCTCACTAAACAAAGTATTTTTTTTATAATGAACACAGAAATGAAGATAATTATGTAGGTACATCAAAAATAAATATTTAATTTGGTGTAAATCGTCGAGTTCAATGATATGTTAAATATGTAAATGTTTTAATATTCAAAATAACATATTTCATAATATTCCTAAGTAGATATTATCAAAACAAATGTTTTCTTTACCTAACTCACAAAAGTTAATTTTGTCAAAAAAATATTTATTCCATTATTATATCTTATTGAACACAAATGAAGTAGGTATTAAATTTTAATCTACGTATGCGATAACCAAAAACATTCCTATGTATAAATAAATGTTCTGTATATATATAAGTAAATATCTATACCTATGTACCTATATTTAGGAGATTAAAACCATTTAACTAAATACATACTAAAACATTTGAAGAAATAACAAAGGAAATCCAATTAATTTTATGAAACATGATAAATTATATATGTATGCGTGAGACGAATGTTTAAAAAATTGAATTAATTATTTTTTGCGTTATTATAAATTTGACAAGAACAAAATATATGATTTACAAAGTAAATTCTAATGGATATAAAATGTTTTAGTCAAAAAACATCTTAGTAGATAATTATGATCCTATTATTATTATATTATATAATTTAAAATCTCTATTTTACATGCTAAAATCACTTAAAGATTTTTTTAATGTGGGTACATTGTTAGGTTATTATGAAGAAAGAAAAAATATTAATATTATTGATACCTTTATAAAATTACAGCATTAATATTGAGACAAAGAATTATTATTTCTTCTCTAAATTCAATGATTTAAATGGCCAATTTTTCGGAATTTGGTTAACCACATTGTTGCTTTACAATTGTATAGGTGCATACATATTGAACGATAAAAAAAATCTAAGTATTTTTGATAATAATATTAGGTAAGCGCAAGGGAAAAATGTCACTCTCTCAAAATAAAATAAAACTTCTAAAAAATTAACTTAACATTAACATGGTAGAATTATATAATGCGGATTTTTTATAGAATTATAACAATGTTTTTTCCAGTTTTGAGTTTTTTCTCTACAGGTTTTGATTTCGGGCGAACGATATAAATATATAAATATAAACTTTTTTTAAATTTTATCATTCACCGGATGTTGAATGTAAATAGCCTTCAATTTATGTAGAAAAAATGAATGTGGTTTTGTTATAACTTTTTTTATTGAGTTTATTTTTCTCGACGTGTTTCGAATATTTTATACCTTCTTCATCGATAGCACAATATAAACGAATAGGAAAAATCGACATAATGAAATTTCAGTGTTAACGCTTTAAGTTTATCAAAAGTTGTTACGATTCATAAAAAAAATGTCATTACTATTGAATATGTAATACCTATCTGATAAAAAATGTCGCTTTGTAGGTACTTCTCGATAATGATAAAAATTGTAAAATTAAAATTTGAAATTCGAATTAGAAACGACGTTATTATTGCCATGCCCGTAGTCTCGTACTAGACACAACTGCGACTCATTTCTTTTCCTCGGGCAAGTTCATTGCCCTTCGGTACAAAACAAGAAACAGAAGGTTCGGGCGGGATGAATGTGGCCGGCTCGAAACCACGCAACGTGCGGAGCATCTTCGGACCTATTTCGGAACGGAATCTAATAATAATATTTTTAATCCCGTCTCGAATGATACACTTGAACAAATATGTTACATCTGGGATATACAGAGATTCAAAATTTTCATATTTGCAATTTTTTTTAATTTTCAATATTAGTTTGCAGAAAGTCTAACATTTTTTGGTGGTTCTTGGGGTGCCACATGTATCTTTAATGTGGTAGTTTCCCGTTGCTTTCCCCTTTTTTCTCTATAACATGTTATTATATAGAAGGAAAATTAAGTTTACTTTACACAATTTTTTGCTATCCTTTCTCATGACATGTGATAGATAGCTAGTAGCACTTTTTATTGTCACGTGAATTCTACCAGACTTTACCAGAGAATTTTATTGAAATCGGGACCTTCGGTTTGGCAGTCATAGCTATTGCTACTCTGCCACGAAGGCCGTTATATTAACATAACACAAATTTACATAGTAATCTGATAATCTAATGTGTTTTTTTTTATAAACTAAATTTCTGTATAATGCATTGTGGAATCCTCTCCAAAAGGCCGCGACATTTCTTAAAGGATACTTCGACATACCGATTTACCAAAAATCTCTTTATTCATAAAATAAAAATAATGCATGAATAGGATAAATGGAGGTAAATGAAAACATAATGTGTGAATATCGTGATATTTTTTAAAACGTTACCGTCGTATTACTTATCGCAGCAAACAAGCAAGACGTTGCCTACGGGTTTCCTAGAGAACCCTAGTCGTAGACCTCTTCAAAAGCTTGCCTGTTGCGATGGTCACCATGGTAATGTATAAAAAATGATCACGATAATACCGCCATTTACCCTACAAGTCAAATACAATAATAAATAAAATCATTGTCATTAAAAACCAAGCGCGCTTAGATATTAGAAGCTTAGAATATAATAATTGGTTGTAACTGACAAACTTGTGGTTTTCCATGGTTTCCTCAGCTGTAAGGGGAATGTTACGAGCCCCAGAGCTTTATTGAGTCAGCTCTGTCTAATTGAAACTCATCTTCATCTTCTTCTTCTCCCCCTTAGTTTAGGTCGTATGACATGTTTATGTCGGCGGGCTGTCCTGAGATGATGATGTCCAGCCATCTCTCCATCTTTAGGTTTTCATCAATTTTTGCAATTCCTTTGTTCTCCATGCGGTTCACGTGGTCTCTATAAAAGCGCCATCTGCTTCATCCCCATCTTACTATGTGTTCTTAAAATTACAGACAAACCTTATCGTTTCATTTCTGATTCGATCTCTGGGGGTTTTGCCTGCGATGGAGCGTATGGTTCGCATTTCTGCGAAAGTAAACTCATAATATAGAAATAAAATTTTAAAATCACTACAAAGTTATCAATATCCTTGAGATAATCACCAGCAAGGATTATTATATTTTGAAACCAATAAAGGGAAAAAATAGTATTTGGTTGTATTTTTTTTGTAATAAATTATTTTGTAATTTACATGATTTCATATTTACGTAGGTACCTTTGAAATAACGTAAGTCGCGTGATATACAACTCAAAGACACACTGTATAGGTACCTACCCAATATATTTTCTATAATATCATTGGTTAATATTATTTTGAAAGTGTATAAAATTTTCACAACTTTTTGAATTTACTCTAGTCTGCCCTTAACGAAACAGTTTTATCAATAGTAATATTTTACGTTCTATAACCATGATTTCAATATTTTTAGTCACGTGATTTAAAAGGCCTTTTGTTTTTCCTAATTTAAATAATCAGTTTGCTTGATAAATTGCTAATCAGGTACCTACCTACCAACTGTCGATTTATTAAATTATAAAAGATTAAATATTATCAGAAGGCATAAAAAAACAACATGCCTATCTTAGAATAAATGGTTTGTACATAATTTAAAGATATCTGGACTTTGAATATTAAATCAAACCAGATTTCTAAGCTTGTATTATATCATAGGTATATATTTTTGTACATGGATATTGGATATTGTATTTAATATATTATGCAGACATTAAATCAGTAAAAATCTTTGTTAGGTATTGGACTATTGTGGTAATAGGTGGGCAAGAGTACAAAAATGACATTAATAACGTATTTCATTGCTTGTTACGCGGCGGGGAGTCAAAAAGTCCATTGTCGCATGATGGATCTCGGACAAAGACCGGCGCATTAAACGTCAATCTTTTTTCCGGGCCTCTTTGTAATTTCGACATTAGTGTACGCGGAGAAGAACGGTGCACATGATTCGAATAAATTCAAATTAGCGCTTGTTCCTCGTTTGCCCGCCAGAGTGAGGTGCCTACCTACGTGAAGTGTATGATTAACGCACACGAGAATGACACCTCTCACCCACACATTGCCGCAGTCAAATGTGTATTTATATTTTTCTCCGGTTTCGACAGTGGTGAAAATGGGATAATAAACAATATCTATATCATAGATTCCCAAACTTCACCCACAACCCCCTTTAAGTTAAATGCACGTGCCCCCCCCCCCCCCCCTGAAAATTGAGCTTTCAAATAAAATAAAATATAAAACATTGTGATTGCTAAAGTGTTTATGAAAAAATCCTAATAAAAACTACGAACCTGATGTATTGCCAGACGACCTTCGTGGCCGAGTGCTAAGTGCATTGACTGCCACCTCGAAGTTTCCGGGTTCGATTCCCGTAGAGGGCAGTGTGATTATCACACTGTCTTCGGTCTGGTGTAGAATTCACGTGATAATAAAATGGCGATAGATTAGCTACCTATCATATGTCATGAGAATAATTATGATAGCTATAATACCCTTTACATCGATTTGGCTCATGACGAACAAAATAATAATAATTATAATAATGTGACCTGATCCAATGGACTTGTTTTCAAGCCTGGACACGATTCCTTCTCTACAAAAACGAGCTATTTCTGCTCAGTTTGACATAATAACACTTAATAAAAATAATTTAAAACACTGTGTAATAAAGCACCTCCTTCGACTGATATTAATGGGTAAAGTGGAGGGACGTCGGGGAGTTGGTAGAAGGCAGCTATCCTGGCCGCGGAACATCAAAGAGTGGGCAGGAATAACAAGAGTTCAGAACCTGTTCCAAAGTAGGGCAGGATAGAGGTGCCTTTGCTGCAGTGATTGCCAACATTGGGGGGACCTGACACGGCACCGAAAGAAGAAGAAGAAGTGTAATAAAGCATTTCTGAATGTTTATGAATGTTAAAAATAAATAGCAGCTCATGCCCCCTATTTTTTTTGGGAGGTACCTACTCCTGCTTCCTTTAGAGCCAGCATGGACTCTTTATTTCCTTCCTGTAGACCTAGGAGAACCATTAGAACACTTTGGGAACTTGCGGTCTAGAAAAATAAGAATGGCCATTGAATCATAATTATATTTTTTATCTACCGGGACGTTTTATAATTTGTGATAATTGATTATTTTATGAATAGAGTGTTTGCGTGCTTGCCCACAAATCATTACTTTTGGAGAAGGCCTTAAGCATTTTGAAAATTCTGAACATTATATATTTGCCTTCCAGTAAATGAATTTATACGTAAATCATAATATAAAAATGTACGTAAGTGCGTCATCGTATATTTTGTATTTACGTATGAATAAAATAAGAATTGTTTCGCCAATCATTGTCTGGATCATCATGAATTATAATCAACTGCATATTATAATACCTGATGATGTTAACATCGGTGGTTTAAAAATATATAAAAATTGAAATATCATAATAATGTTCCAAATTAAACCATGAATAATACTGAAGTATCAAAGTCTTTCCGTAAAACTTTGGTTTAAAAAAGTTTAAAAAAAAAATTATATTAAACGCCTGCATGACACCTAGAATCACAATTAGAGAGTGTAAATCTATCCTGTTTACTTTTCTTGAAAAATGGGGAGACGATTAGTCAGTTTTTTTTTAATTTACAAACAAAAGTTTTATTTTTATTTTGGTAATTATCATTGATATTTAAATTTAAATAAAAAAATATTAAATTTTCATATGAAACATTCACTTTGTGGTAATTTATTTTAATTGCCGACTAGTTTCGCTTGTACCCAAGCTTCCTCAAGGCTTCTTAATAACAGGAACTGTTAATAACATAACCCTGTTATTACGAAGCCCTGAAGAAGCTTGCGTACAAGCGAAAATAGTCGGCAATTAAAATATCCGCATAGTGGTGAAAAACAAAGTCCAGTGTTCTTATTTAATTTGATTTAAATACAAATAATAAAAAATATTTGTGCGTAGGCACCCATTTCTTGTAGCATTGTTTATTCATAATATTTCTTGTGGTGTTGATTAATGTATCTTTCATATTAAAGTAGACAATATGCGTATAAAGATAACGAAACACCAAAACCGGTTCATAATGGGCTCCAGCACTGTATGATCGCTGATTGCAAATCATTGCCCAGCTTCCAAGTTGTGGGAGGCCTGCAATTTATACTAGAGCCGTTTAGAATTGAGTCTTGGGGCCATAAATCATTTCCCTATGTCTATCTCGCTTGCACTTACGGGCCTTATGGAGCGGTTTAGGGATGGGCGTAACAATAAAATAAATATATCGATAAGTAACGTTTATTATCGTATCTTGTTCATAAACTTTAACGAGTTAACAAAGTTTTGATATTAAACTTTATTTACTGGTTTTATGTGCGTTTAAATTCGTATAAAATTTGTGACTACAAGATACTAAATTAAATACCAGTATAAACCGAAAATTGTTAAATTTAAAAAATTGTGTACCGTATGTCTATAAACATAGAAAGAAAGTTAAGTATAAGAAACAATATATAATAATAATATACAATATATCTATCTACCTATATTAAGTTAAAGTTAAGTATAAAAAACAAACAGTCAAAAACAGTCAAAAAAGCCCGAAATCCTCCCGAAAGTGGTTGTGCGAAAGCAATTTTAAGTAGTGAGGGAAGAATGATTACTGATTTCAAAAGTATACAAGGAAGATGGATGGAGTACTTTAAAGATATGTATGGCAGTGAAATGACTGAAGATTCAATAAGAATGAGCTTTACAAATGAGAGTTGCACGAACAGCGGAAGTGAAATTACTGAAATAAATTTGAACGAGATAGTAAGTGCTGTAAGATGTATGAAAGGTGGAAAAGCTGTCGGATATGACTGTGTAGCCTTAGAGTTTATCAAAAACGGTGGGCCGGTGGTTTCAGCATGGTTATATAGACTCTTTAACCAGTGTTTAGAGGAGGGATATACGCCGCTCGACTGGAGGAGGGCTGTTATCATGCCTCTTTATAAGGGAAAGGGGTCTCGTATGGACTGTGGAAATCACCGGGCAATAAGTCTATTAAGCGCCGTTGGTAAACTCTACGGTCGAATTTTAATAGAAAGAGTAAAAAAGACGACGACTGAAAGAGTATGGGATGTGCAAGGCGCTTTTATGACCGGAAGAGGTTGTATGGATCAGATTTTTGCACTTCGAACGCTTGCGGAGAAGTTTATGGCCAAAAACCGTAAGCTTTTCTGTGCGTTTGTCGATTTGCAAAAAGCCTATGATCGAGTGAACAGAGAAAAACTGTGGTCAATCTTGTCCGAATACGGAGTGAGCACAAAACTGATACGGGCGGTTGCTTCTCTCTACGAAGGGAGCACTGCCAGTGTTAGGGTAAATGGGGACATCACGCCCTGGTTTGATATCACGAAGGGTGTTAAGCAGGGCTGCGTGATGTCCCCTTGGTTGTTCAATCTGTATATGGACAAGTGTATGAAAGAACTTAAAGGTATAAATGCTGGTGCTAAGATGAGTGATCTGTCTGTAAACTGTCTGCTTTACGCGGACGACGCCGTTCTCGTTGCGGATAGTGCGGACGAATTACAAGTCTTGGTGTCGAGAATGTATAAGGTATGCAAGTCGAACGATTTAATGATGAATGTCGGAAAGTCAAAGGTGTTAGTTTTTGAAAGGGAAGAGCAAATGACAGTTTGTAATATAAGTGTAAATGAAGAGAACTTGGAACAGGTGAGCGAATTTGTGTATTTAGGTAGCATGTTCACAGCGGATGGCCGAACGGACAGTGATATTGAAAGAAGGGTTGGTGCGGGTAACAAAGTG
Organism: Lepidostoma basale; assembly: GCA_022606425.2. Classification (NCBI taxonomy): domain Eukaryota; kingdom Metazoa; phylum Arthropoda; class Insecta; order Trichoptera; family Lepidostomatidae; genus Lepidostoma; species Lepidostoma basale. The sequence goes on from JAHDVF020001466.1 coordinate 1,220,409, forward strand.
AATGGAGCTTTAAAAGTAGTTATTGGAAACAAGAATTTATCAATGAAAGCGAAAATGGCCGTTCACAATGGAGTTCTGGTTCCAACCCTTATGTATGGAAGCGAAGCATGGAACTGGCAGAAGAAAGATGAAAGCAGAATAAATGCGGTAGAGATGAGGTCCCTAAGACGTATGTGCGGTAGAGCGATGTACGACAGAATCTCAAATGCTGATATTAGGAAAGAGTGTAGAGCGAAAGAAGGTATTATGAACAAAATTATGAAAGGTTCGCTTCGTTGGTTCGGACATATGGAGCGCATGGGTGAAGAAAGAATGGTTAAAAAAGTATACGTTAACAATGTAAATGGAGTAAGGAGTCGAGGTAGACCGAGGAAAACATGGCATGACCAAATTAATCAAATATTAAAAGTTGGTCATGTCAGAAGCCGGAAGAATCGACGTGCGTGTATGACTCGATGTATGAATGTGGAGGAAGCTAGAGAGGTGTGCCAGGATAGAGTAGTGTGGCGGTCCATTCTCTCTGCCTACCCCTGCGGGGAAACGGCGTGATGGTTTTGTTGTTTGTTGTATAAAAAACAAAGTAGATCATATTGTGGCCCTTAAAAGAGCCGTTTATATTACAAAAAAATGTATCAATCCCGATCGGAGTCTTCTTCATCAGTGTCTTCTGCCAAATTTATTATAAGTTTCTGGTTTCTTAAAATTTGCTCTTGGTGTACAGGGCCTGCCTAATTGCAATAATTCAGTCTTTATTCGGTCCACTGTCGCTCTACTCACACCACAAATAAACGCGGCCGTGCATACGTTGTGAATCACTGTTGGAGTTAGAGGGCTAATATCGCCATGGAATTTCTTCAAATCAACGTTAGAAAATAAACTATCCATAGTGCGCAACGAGTGGTGACACACGAATGTATTTATTTAATTGCTGTAAACACATTTATAGCAACAATAAAAAAAAACACGCACTGCAATTGGTAAAGACCAATCATTAGTGACCCATCTACATAACATAACGTACAGATCATATAAAATCATTATAGTCGATCGTATCGTATATCGATCGACGAAAAAATCGATAACGGTCGCTTCCCATCCCTATCTCTATTGACATTTATGGCCCCAAGACTCAGTTTAAAACGGCCGGAGTATAGTTATAATGACCCTTTCTAGTGACCCGAACGTCTCCAACGACCGATCGTAATCCGTAAACACAATCAACACGAATGGTAGAATGACAAAATGTCCCCAAGTCTCTTAAAACCGCTGCTCGGGATTAAGCTGCTGAAATAAATTTTACGAAAGGCTGAAATCAACGGTTTCAACAAAATAAAGCATTTTAAAAATCATACTCGGGACTTGGGACATAAGCGTGGAGGACATAAGCCTTAAGAGACACAGCACACAAGACATAAGCGTTTACTGGACTTGAGCGTTAACTGGACACAAGCGTACAGAACAAAAGCGACTAAAGACATAAGCCTTAAGAGACACAGCACACAAGACATAAGCGTTTACTGGACTTGAGCGTTAACTTGACATGAGCGTACTGGATAAGAGCGTACTGGATTGAACTTACTGGACATGAACGTACTGGAAATGAGCGTACTGGATAAGAGCGTACTGGTTAAAGGTTTGAGGGACACAAACCTACAGGACAAAAGTGACTAAAGACAAAGACCTTTAGAGACACAGCACACAAGACATAAGCGTTAACTGGTCTTCAGCGTTAACTGGACATGAGCGTACTAGATTGAACTTACTGGACATGAGCGTACTGGAAATGAGCGTACTAGACAAGTACTCGGGACCTGATTATCTTGGCACATAAGCGTGGAGGACATAAGCTTTTAGAGACACAGCACACAATACAAAAGCGTGTACTGAACATGACCGTTAACTGGACATGAGCGTACTGGACAGAAGCGTACTGGATTAAACTTACTGGACAAGAGCGTACTGGTTAAAGGTTTGTGGGATACAAACGTACAGGACAAAAACGACTAAAGACATAAATGCACAGAAAGAGACAAGACTGCAGCTGCAGGCATAATTTTAATAGAACATTTTTATACCTGACAGTATAAAAATCCTATTAACAATCTTACAAAATAAAAAAAAATTGAATATTTGTCAGTAAAAGCCTTTAGTACATATTTTCTTAAGAACTTTTCTTATTTACAACGATCGCACAAAGTATTGATCCACTGGATGGACAAATGCGCGCGGACACATGGATTTAAGTGCGCGCTTATAAGATGTCGGCGGAACGTTTTTTTAAGTCGCCGTTGAAGATTAAGTCACCGAAATAAATTCTCGTGAAGAGTGAAACAATCGCGACGGTAAATTTTAAAAGAAAATAAATGTTCTGTTACGATTTTGTAAACATAAATATAAATAAAGGATTTTATTAATCGGAGCATCAAGGTCATCGTTTGCCTAATAATGCCCTTGGGTGGATAGATTTATTTCATTACGTCTGCGTCTCGTGACAATTTTAAAATATCCCACTATTCTAATTCAGTAATAGGTATTCATTTATTCATGAAAGAGTCTTGTAGATTTTTCTAGAAAACTGTAGAAAACAAACGTCTTCAAATTTATCACATTTAGGTCCACTGGGATTTTGAATTAATGTTGAAAATATTACAATTTAGAAAAAGTGTCAAAGTAAAATTGTTTTTACCCACTTTTTATAGGAAAAAGTAATATTTTTTTTAAACATAAGACTTTAAGACTCTTAAATGACATATTATTGAATAAGAACATATTTTTTATACTTCCCTTTTAATTTTTTAAGACTTTTTGATATATATATATGGGCAAGAAAAACAAATTCAAATGCGGAAATAAAAGTAAAATACAAAAACAAATAAATCTGTCAACTAATCTAACCATCACGCCGTCTAATAGCTTTCGATTCCTCAACATTCATAAATCGTGTCATGCATTCACGTCGATTTCTCCGACTTCTCACGTGGTCATTCTCGATTGTGCCACATTTTCTGCCACAAACTTCTTAATACTGCACTGTTCGGTCAGTCTTTTCCTAGTGCGCCCTTGGGGTTATTCATTTTACAAAACGGAGCACTTATAATATAAATAATAATAATAATTTCTTCATTCATTCTTTCCATGTGTCCAAAACATCTTAATAATCCTTTTATTATATAGTTCATACCAATTTCATTAGTACTGCATTCATTTATTATATTATATGCATTTGACACTCTATCATATAAATATTAATTTATCACACATTCGTCTAAAAGCTCTCATTTCTACTCCATTTATTCTAATAAAATTAAATTACACGAATCAATAGCAAAATATAGCCATCAATTCTTCAAAGGAAAATGTTTTTCAAAATGGGAAAAATATTTGTTTTCTTTGAAAGCAATATTTGACAAATACATTCCCCATTATCATAATTTCCCTCGTGCGGCAATAAATTTTTATGTCCCCCACATTTCAAACAGAAAACAATAAAAACCCCTCACTTAATCACGATCCTTTAAATACTTTTCTAAACCTTTATCGGAATATTTCGGGGTCGTTCGGAAAATATTCACAAGCGGCATTTTTGTAATGAAGGTAGGCACATTCACGCGGCAGAATAATAATACACAAGGAAATTCTTTTACAATTCAACGCTATCTCGCTATGTATTTTATTCAATGTGAAAGTCATCGTGTCGGCTCGGAATTAAATTTCCGCCAGTATTGTAAAGATTTTCCCTCGTATTTCTTAAGAACCGAGGCGTGTGTGAGGAACCTAAATAAAACCCCTTTGCGTGAGCTAAATCCGGACAAAGTTTTTTGGTAAATTATTGCTTACTTTCTTCCGCGCTGATGTCGCCTCGTGTTTTCAAAACTCTAGCGCAAAGTCCTACAGTTTTCGAAGTGGGGCCGTAATTTTGTCCGGAATTTACATAAATTAGTTACATGCCCTGAGACATTTTCCGAAAAGCTCATTTGTCGGCGAGGAAATTATTTCACCGGTAGCGAGTTTTATAATTTCATTTTTTAAGCGACCGACGTGGCCGCGCTGACCGTATTTGCATTTTAATGGCTAAAGGTACAAAGTGTTAAGCAGAGAGCAGTTACTATCGGCTTTAATCTTAAATAATACGTTCACTGAAAATCATTAGTAGGTGTTGCAGTTATCTCTCGATTCAATTGGATTTAGATTGAACCTATAAATTCTGCTTGTTTTTAATTGGTTTTTACTGTTTTCAATAAACGATATCGTTTTTTTTTTCTATTGATGGAATCGAAGAGATTTATATTAATCTAAAAGATAAGTAACAAGATAATAAAACAGTTTAACTAACTAACTAACTAACCATCACGCTGTTTCTCCGGAAGCGTAGGTAGAGAGGATGGACTGCCATACTGTTATGTCCTGATATACCTCTCTAATTTCCTCTGCATTTATATATCATAACATGCAAGTTCGTCGATTTTTCCGACTTTGAATGTAGTCTTGCAATGAATGTAGTCTTGTAGCCTTTCAGTATTTGATTAATTTGGTCATGCCATGCTTTCCTCGGTCTTCAACGGCTTTTTTTTCTATCACACTGCATGTATACAACATTTTATTAGGGTATTGTCGAAATCTTTCGAATTATTTATGCACCTAAGGAATGAAGGAAGATTCTTCCAATCTGATGGGTCGGCTGCAAAGGTTCGATCCACGAAATTTGTGCTAGAACAACGTTCGGCTCAACTAATCTACCTATTTCCGAGGATTTAGCAGAGCGATGTGTGGATTTTCTTGAATTTATTGTGTCAGTTATACAAAGTTTGGATATATTATATAATTTGGTGTTGTTCATTGCAGTGCTCTAAAGACTGTCCAACAGCAAAGAGGATGTAATAATGCTGTTATTATTGTATTGGTTAATATTATGTTTATGCAATGTTTGTAAAATTTTCAACCTTTTTAAATTTCCACAGTAATCACTCACATTGTGGTTAGACATTTTAAACTTATAGATATAAAATAATAAAACCTTTTTTATTTGACCATGATATGGATATTATAATTGATACCAAATAGTTTCACTTGGACCCAAGTTTCATCAGGGAAATATAACAACTGTTATTATATTGTCCTGATGAAGTTTGGGTCCAAGCAAAACTAGTTGGAATCAAATATTATTACCATACCGTGGTTAAATATAAAGTGATTTCTTATTTTATTATATATCGATCTTCGTCTTCCTAATGTCGAACCATCTCTCATGCGTTCCTGGTATTATATTGTCTTCTTCTTTCCTCTCGCCTCTTCCCGTTATTCGGGGTCGGCATTTCTTATCATGTTATCCTGGTATTATTTCTTATCTTCTTATCCTGGTATTATATTTTATATATTATATTTTATCTGTACTCAATAGATGCCATAAACACTATTATTGTTATTTATTGTTTCTTGAACAATGGTGTAAAATTCCATATCAAATAATTGACATGTTTCGTCCTTCTAAGGCATTATCAAATGTCACATTAAATGGCACATTTGATAATGTCCATAAAATATAATAAAACTTCTAGAAAACTGACGTTTTCATTCGTATTACTTAACTAATATTGTTTGAAATGTCTGTTGAGATAATAAACTGTATTGATTTATTGATTGATTGATAAGTTTATCTTTTGATATTTCAAAGATTCTTGTTTAGTATTATATTTCCACTAAACGATGTAACTTGTATTGAAGGATTGTAACTGAGATTTATATGCAACTAAAAGATAAGTAACTAGATAATAAAACAAGTTATATCCTCAGTAAGTAGATATATGTATTAACTAATTTATTGTTATGTTTGAGAGGTACATTAGGCGGCGTAACAAATATCTCAACGATGTAAAATCCTCCAATTCCCCGGCGTGAATTTGTGTTTCGCAATAATTACTTTTACAAAGCGTTAAATTAAGAGTGTCGATATACTAAGAGTCCGCGTATTTATTTACATAGATATCCAGTGTCTACTTATTTATAGGTTGAGGAAATGAAGCAGAATCTAAATGTACAGCGCGGTCGTAATTCAGTTGTGTGGCGATAAATATTTCGCTCTGGTATTAGACCGGCGCAGGCGTGATCTGCCAGGAATGTTTGCTGTATTGTACCCGACGACGAAGGCAGATAGATACACGTAAGTATAGTCTGATTTGAATTCATTTTAGTGAGTGAAATGCTGGGTTCAAATATAAATATGAATTATTTTTCTAATAACAAAAAAAATATTAACCCCTATTTGCATGATTTTTCTTTTCTGATTGAAAAAAAAATTGTGTACTTAGTTACAGCTCTGTATTATGGAAAAATTATCAAAAAATATTTTTTCCATAAATATTTTTATTTTTATAAAAAAAACAGTATGATGGAAATTTCCATCATCATGCAACTGCATACGGTAGTGACGATAATTTAAGCAAAAGATTTATGTTTTTGTTACAAATTTTAGAAGTCTTCACTTCATTCATTGTAATTTTTTCACCGGTTTTATTGCACAAATATTCTAAAAAACTTGATATTTCCGGACGGCAAATCGTAAATAAAAACAAACTTCGGAAAACCAATTTTGAATGTGACTGAGGTAACTGATGATATTTGTTTTATTTTTCAATTGAATACGTTCCGTTTCATTCATTAATCTTTTAAAAATTTGCTAGACCTAAAAAAATCAATACTATAACATTTTTTATACATTTTTCTCTTTTGTTTGGTATAGTGTGAATTTCCATCAGTATGCAAAAAGGGTTAAATCGTCAACAAAACTTATATTTTTAATTAATAATTAAAAACTACATGTTTTTTTAAACTATTTTCCACTTTTGTCTTTATTTCGAAAGTGACTGGTTTTGCCAGGCTCGCTGGCATCGACAGACTGGTGACACTGTTATGAACTGACTTCTCAGGGGTGGTAAACATGATTCTATACAAAAATAATGATATAAAATTTACTGAATTTAAATATTAATATTAAAAATATATTAAATTAAACATCATTCTGTTTTCAATACAATTACCATCCCTCTAAAAAATGTATTCTACCAACAGTGTGTAATCGAGGAATTTATTTTAAAAATGCCTCTATGCTCTTGTTGAACGAATTGTTCGCACCTGTCTGATTAACATTATGTTCTTTACAATAAGATCTATACCCGTTAAAGCGCCCTTGAGGAGAGTTATTCATGAAAAAGGCGCTATACAAATTAGCCTAATTATTATTGTTATCATTATTATTGATTAGTGCTCTACCCTTTGCACATGGTGACGTCACATGCAGCATCTAATTCCGTTCATAGTGTATGTGTGCCAGGAGTAACAAATCCCTTCAGAGCGCACACAATAACCGTCTCTCAGGAGCAGGCTGATTGCGCTCGTATATTGTCACTACTTCATCGTCTCCACTAAAGCAGTCTAGCCATCAAAATTAATTCCAAATAGAAGGCGCCATAGTGTTCAACTGTTTTTAGTGCTTAACATTTTGATCAATTTTGTTATTGAACAATATTTTTTTTTACTTTGTAACACAACATTTTTTGTACTTTCGTATGAAGCACTCAGTTTGCTGTGTGGCATTATTTTAAATATAATATAAATACTAACTATTAATAATTCGCTAACGCCGGAGCTTCGTCAGGGTTACAAAGACGCTGAAAGTGTCACGCGAAACCGGTTGATTGTTAGAAAATAAAGTGGTTTAAAAACAAATTAAAAGTGTGTTTATATTATATTTGAGGATTAATTGTATCTCAATAGAGACGAAGATGTAAATTATTTGTAAACAGAATATGGTAGTCGAGGCGTTTACAGGACTTATGACCTGTCATTGGTTGGGTTAAGCGATCACTTTATGTTTAACAACATTCAACATTCCGCCCTTCTTACGACACCACGTCTGACAAAATCCAGTATTTGTCTACAAGTATTTGTATACAAAAAAACAAATTCTATATTATATTTAACAATTTTTACTTTGTGTTGTTTTACAAAGTAAAAAAATATTGTTATTATAAATTATATATCCGCAACACAAAGTAATGGTTGGTATATTGTAGAAACATTTGGTTTTTCTTTAGGTACACGGGGAATCCAGAAAGGAGTTTTTAAATTAAAATGAAAATAGAAAATTATTTATTAATAACGTTTATAGTATGTGATATGTACTAAATGACGCACCGTTTTTTTAAATTGATTAAATGTCCATTTTCTATATATATATATATATATATATATATAGAAAATGGACATTTAATCAATTTAAAAAAACGGTGCGTCATTTAGTACATATCACATACTATAAACGTTATTAATAAATAATTTTCTATTTTCATTTTAATTTCTAATATCTTTTATCCATTCCTGAGTAAATTGTTCATGACACGCTATAGAGATATTATATTGAATATAAAATAACAAATATTTTGTGGGATTCTGAAATAAATAAATAATTTATTAATGAATTAAAACACTGCTTATTTCACTTCAATACCGAGAGATATATATAAACTAAAACATGTCCAAAAAATCCGCCTAATTCGTTTAAACTCTAATGCCCTGATTAAGATACTGCGTTTTGAAAACGCTTGGAAAAATTATACAATATGTGAATGGATAACGGAGCCGAGAAAGATCACGAAAAACATTATTTCGTCAATTTTATTCCACTGCTGAATATAGGCCAATCCTAAACTTTTCAAACATTTTTTACGTTGGGCACCTACGACCCACACAAGTTGGATAATATCATTCGTCATAAGAACATGGCACGATCAAGTTAATCAAAATTAAAAGGTCGGTCATATTAGAAGTCGGAAAAATCGACGTGCGCATAAGAATGTGGTGGTAGCTAAAGAGGTGTGTCAGGATATACGAGTATATGTTAAGTGTGGCGGTTCATTCTCTCTGCCAACACTTTCAGGGAAACGGCATAATGGTTTGTTGTTGTTATTATTTGAAATATTTTGCGACCAAAAAGATAACTGAATATACTAATAAACCGCTATTCTCAATGACGCGAGGTTAAAATCTAAGCAGAACACTTACCAATTTGTTTATTTATTTTATTAGATAATTTTTTAAGCGATCGCAAATATCAGATGCTGCTAGATTTTTATATATAAAACACGTCTCAATGTGCCCTTGGGGTGATTACATCATGAAAACAGCCCCTTAAAAGTTAGAATTTATTATTATTATTATAAGGTATGATCTTTTTGAATTTCACGAATCAGAAAGCTTACGTTTGAGCGAGTTTTTTTTTCATACATGAGAGTATCTATCCGTGAAAAACTGAATTAATAAAAAGCTATTAAGTGTATAACTGAATTAATAAAAAGCTATTAAGTGTATAACTTGATATAGTGCTTACACAAACTATTATCTGAAACAGGTACCTACCGAGTCACTTAGTTATAAATGCCATATACTGATATGAAATTATTCCCCCACAGGTTAAAACGCAGCCATTAAACGCTATACAAGGTGAAAATTATATAGACGCTATGTAAAATGGTTCGTTAATAATTCCATTTGCATACCGGCCAGTTTTAATTCAATCAGATATGGGGTAAATTTCTTTCGTAATTAATTAAACTTATCATAAATCAAAATTTAAATCAAGCGCCCTTGAGATTAACCAAATCGCGTGCTTTAAATGAAAAAACAATAGGTCGTTCAAATATACAATTTTTAGTTTGTATATACCAACTAACATTCTTCTCTTCTTCTTCGTAACCTTTTAGACCCTTGGTCTGTTTTTATTGCTAGGCTGGCCTCTCTCGGCTAGTTGACTCCTAGCTATCTCTCCATTTTCTTGGTAGTCTTCCGGAGGGACGGTAGCCAATAGGAATCTTATGCATCACAACGTGTAGGATTCTGAAGGTATCTGCATTGTCTATCCCATCTGACAATATCTCTCACACAGATTAAAAAAAATAACGATTTGATGTACTTGCGCTTTCGCAGACTTTTGTTTACCTGGGGAACAGCATTACATGGGATGGTCGATCAAAGAAAGACGTCGATAGTCGTATCCACCACGCTTAACTTGTCTTCAACAAAAAAGCTCAAATATTCGAGTCCAATAACATAGACCTAAACTTCCGAAAACAACTGATAAACACATTTGTGTGGAGTGTTTTACTGTACGACTGCGAGACTTGGTGCCTGGGCGAAAGAGAGCGCAAAAGGCTGGAAGCGTTTGAAATGTAGACCTACCGATGAATTGCCCATATATCATGGAGGGACAAGGTTACAAATGAAGAGGTTCTCAGCAGAGTTGAAGATAATAGGCACATGTTGAACACCATAGCGGAGAGGCGCGCGAGTTGGATTGGTCATGTGTTGCAACACGTATAATTCCTGCATGAATTGGAGGGAATGGTCTAGGGGTTGATTGGCAGAGGACGACCTCACCAGGAGGACCTAGACCAGATTTGCCGAGATATGGGCTGCACATCTTATGCGGAGTTGAAGAGAGTTGCCGAGGACCGAGCGGAGTGGAAGAGGAGATGCGTCGCCTTGCTGCATACCAATCTTTATATTGAGACCGGTGAAGAAGAAGTACTCGCACATAATTTATTTTAAAACGAAGAGCGTAAGCAATAAGGTTGGACAACATTATGTCTACTTTTACTTTTGATACACCAACTCTAAAGAGAGATATAGTTCTACAACCGAACCATTTTCGAAGGTTTCCTAGCCAGGATTATCATCTTCTCCAGACACTTCGTTTTCCGTTAATTTTTATTTATAGAAAATTATGCCTTTAAACGAACGTGGGTTTTGAAATTGCAGACTTCATGTGTATATTTTTAACAGACTTTCGCAAAATATTTAAATTATTTGATTTTATACGTAAAATTCTGATTTCGCGTGGAGTTTTATTGATTTAACTACAGAATCATGGTGCTTTTGACACGTTCAAATATTTTTATTCCTGGAATTAGTCGACAATTAATTTGAAATTCGCTGTTACATTCGGCTAAAATTAGTGTTTCCTCGTTGATTTTTTGACAATTTTGTCATAAAACCACGCTCGTTCGGTCGACTCCTACGTAAAAAGGGGACATTTTATTTGCCGGAATGTCTGAGGCGTTCTTCATCAACATCGTCCGACATTCTTATGCTTGCTAAATTGCCTATTTTGGGGGACAGGTTTCATTTCCACACGTGTCCAAGCTCTGCACCGTTGAACAAGTAGGTACCTGCATTGTGAGGTCCAAATATTTCTGGTTTAACTCTATAAAATATGGAATCCAGCAACCGTTTTAGATTTTTGGTATAATAACAATTTATTTATATTTTGTTAAATACTCCGTAGAGTCATTTTTACTGACTGGCAGGCCTAAAATCTGTATATTTGCTGTACAAATATATTTAAAAATAATCATACGATAACTGCGAATTGAATCAATACATGAAATACCTTTTTTGTAAATAATTCAATAATAATAATAATGATATTTGTATTTCGCCGTTTTCGTGATGTAATCACCTTAAGGGGTTATTAAATCGTTCATTAAGTCAAAAATAAAAGCTGCATCTGATATCTACGAACAGTTAGAAAATAGTAATAAAAAACATATATTTTCTAGAAACTTTATTTGGGCACGAAAGTAAATATATACAGATTTCAGCTAATTGTAAAACCTGAAACTTATTGGATCATATATCCACCTAAAGTTTTAAGGCATATTGTTCCAAGTATTCTAAGATTTTTCAGTAGAGCTATCCAAATTCTTTGAAATTTCCATGATATGAGACTTTTATGGAATACCCTAATGTCGAACCATCTCTAATGCGTTCCTGGTACTTTGTTGTATTATAATAATATTTTACCTGTACTTAATAGATGCCTTAAATATTTTCCTGTTTGTAATGTCTATTGAGTTAATAAACTGATTTGATTGATACCCAACGCCTCGGTGCAATATTGAACTACAGTTTGAAGTTGTCTTACTTGTTGTTTTGGAATGTTTGCGTTAATTCAATTAAACCAAAAATGTGAATGTAATCTTTAATTTAGAAATTATCAAGCAATCATATGTAACACATTAAAATGGCGCCATTGTCTTTAAAATGTGTATTTAAAAAAATGCTGAATTTACTTACAGATAAATTGTAGTTTACGCTGTATATTCAAACAATAACTTTACTCCAAACCCCTTTGAAAACTTTTAAGCTTTACTACGTAAACAATTTTATGATAATTTTAATAATATATTTGCATAACATTATAACTGTATGTGCACACCTTCCTTATCTTACAGTAAAATCATTTGAAAAGAACGAGTACAAGGTCTATGGTATAAAATATAATATTACTTAGTAAGATATATAAGGAAGATTTTATAAAACTCATTAGTACCTACCTTATTAAGTTAATAAAATTACACTAAAATAAATCTGTTTTACAAGATCATTTATTTATTTTCTTGACACATTCACTGGAGAGATTCATTATTTGATATTTAAGTAAAAAATAATAATCTTAATAAATAATTATAATAATAACTAAAAGAAATAATATTCTCTTAATTTAATTAAGTCGTAAAATTTACAAATCTTACAATTAATGTAAAAAAGTTAAAACAATTTAATTTGGAACACTGTTATAATATCACATAACAAATTATTTATTTAAATTCTATAAAACGCTTTTTAAACACTATGAAACAATTTATTTAATTTCTCACACACGTCTCCAGCTTCCACCGAATTCACACAGCGAGCAATGCACGCACGTCAATTCTTACGACTTCTAACATGGCCGACCTTTAAAATTTAATTAATCTGGTCATGCCAAGTTCTCTTCGGTCTCCCACAACTCCGTGTTCCATTCACAACGTTAACGTATAATTTCTTAGCCTTTCTTCCTTCATCCATGGGTTCGATATTTCCAAACCAACATAGTGATCCATTCATAATTTTGTTCATAATACTTTCTTCCGTCTGACATTATTTTGTTACTGTTATTTTGTTTTAGCATACATACGTCTTATGGATCTCATCTCTACCGCATTTATTCTGGTTCATCTATTATATACAGATTTACTATTCTTTCATATAAGGAATCTACTTTCCCCCCATTTATTCTATTCACTCCCTTCTTTTACTATTATAGTTCTAATTCTCATTTTGACATAATATCGTCAGTACAACAAAACACTACTGTGCACTGTCATCTCAGATTTTTTTGATAAACTTTTGCTTGAGACAGAGATATTAAACAGATCATTCACTTTTTTGGCTGCTTAACCTTTATTTGAATGTAACTTTCCACTTGTATCACACCTTCATGGTCTAGTACACTTTCGGTAGTTTAATAAAGTCTAAATCTATTTTCATCTAAAAAAAAATCATATGAACCACTCACTTTATGGTTAGATATTTAAAACTTATAGTTATGAATAAATAAAACATTTTGGATTTGAGCACGGTATGGATAATATAATTTACGCCAACTAGTTTCGCTTGAACGCAAGCTTCATCAGGACAGTGTCATTTTTTTTTAATTAAAAAAAAAACAATTGGGTTATATGGATATATTTTTAGATCTTACTTTTAATTATGTATTGTTTCAGATCTTTTTTATATTGAGTTGTAGTGAGGTTCCTTGTGTCTTTTGGTAGTTCATTGTAAAGTTTCAGTCCATTGTTCAATATCCTTAATTGTCCTGACTTAGTTCGTACATTCGGTAAGTGATATTTCTCACAGTTCCTGGTCCAGTGTCTGTGTATGTCTGAATTTTTAGTTAATTTGTAGCTGCTGTCTGTTGTCTTTTTCATGGTCACTCTGTGTACAATTTTTAAGGTCTCATATTTGGTCAGGTCTGATATGTCCATTTGTTTTGTTTGTCTGTAAACTTGTATTGTTGGTGTAAGGTAGTCTATGTTATAAGCTAATTTTATTATTTTATTTTGTTGTCTTTGGAGTCTGGAGATGTCCGTTGGGTTTCATGAGGCATAATAAGTTATTGGTTATTATTTATTATCCTGCCCTGCTGAAGCTTGGGTCCAAGCGAGAAAAGTTTGCATCAATTATTATGTCGGGGTTAAATGCATAACCCATATAAGCGGACTTCGACTGCTGAATCAGCATATTTCATGGTGAAATATATTACACGAATAACCGAAAACGCCTGACTTAGGACCTACTTATCAAAAGTGATGAATCGGGGCCCAGATTTTATTCACACAGGTCACTAGGTCACTAGAGCAGAGCATCGTGTGAAAATGCGACTTCTAACCGACACGAGTCTACGCCGTCAAGTCTACGTACGAGAAACCTCCGACCCTCCTACCGAGCTACGCAACTGTCTACACTGCTACGCCACGCAACTTCCGACTTCACTCCAGCCGACCGACGCTACCGCCCAGTGAACCATCAGCCCCAGCTGCTATCGACGTCCAGGCCCACGCTCCATCACGAGTACATAATACTGTTAATGTATGATTACTTGTGACCTGCAATAAACGCTGAAACCCTGCTTTTAACTCTCACCACACCCCCCAAAATTATAACCATACCGTGGTTTATATAAAGTGTTTTGTTATTTTATATATAATATATAAGTAAAAAAAAATCATAGTTAACAAACATAGAAATCTTCGCGAGGATTCGAAATTAATCTTGAAATTTTTTTTCGGTCGCAATGGCGCCCTTGTCCTTAAGAATATTTGTCCCGATAATATTGAGCGAGTTTTTCCGCGCGGATAAATTAGTGTTGCCAGTTGCACGCTTCACTTCCCGCCTCTGATATATCGTCCCGGAGCACGCACGAAGGGAACTTATCCAAGAAATACCACCTTGAAAACCCTTTAACCCTCGCATGCCCGTCTTACGGCTGCTAAGACACGATATAAAAACCAAAAAAATCAAAAAGGTTTACTACTTTTAATTAATCTGATTATATTGTCATTGTCTTCCAATTTTCTTGCCGTCATATTTAAATCTTACCAAACTAACTAACTAACTAACCATCACGCCGTCTCCCCGAAGAGGTAGGCAGAAAGAATGGACTGCCACACTTTTCTTTCCTGACATATTTCTCTCGCTTCCTCAACATTCATACATCGTGTCATGCACGCGCGTCGTTTTCTCTGACTCCTCACATGGCTGACATTCAATATTTGATTTATTTGATCATGCCACGTTTTCCTCGGTCTTCCTCTATTTCTGGTTCCATTTACATCATTAACATATAATTTTTTTACCATTCTTCATTCATTCTTTCCATATGTCCAAACCACCTTAATGATCTTTTCATTATTTTGTTCATGACACCATCATTCGCACCGCATTCACTTATTATATTTTCATTCGACACTCAAATTTAAATCTTACCTACTTACAAAAATACATTTGTAATAGTGTTTCCGAAAATGACTTTAATTGTGTAAGCACAAATGCAAGTAATAATGAATGAAAACGATATTTTTTTAACTACTTCCACTTTTGTCTTTATTTCAACGGCTGTCGAAATATAAGTGGAAGTAGTTAAATTCATTCATCGGCATTCAACACAACGATCCTCGAAGGAAGAAGCAACACACACACTTCTTGTCCCGCGGTGCCAAGGAACATCAGGCTGCCCTACAATATCCGCAATCAAGACGACGAAAGAGTGTTCAGAAGCTCTCTTAAAACTTTTCTTTTTAAGAGAAGTTTCCGGACGAAGAGCGCCCTTGAAGTGAATCTCTCACAAAATGGCGCTATAAAATCATTATCATCATCATCATCTTCCTTTATCCATTCGTTCCATATGTCCAAAACATAATCGTCAGTTCAAAGGTAAAACTCATTAAGTGACATTTAAATTTTTTTTTTTGCAATTTCTGTATCAGACTTGTGAATTCTACGTCAGAAAATAATCACCAAGTGTATTTATTAAATAATAAGAGTTATTCTTTAATAAAAACACTTGGTGATTATTTACTGACGTAGAATTCACAAGTCTGATACAGAAATTGCAAAAATAATGAGTTTTAACTTTGAACCGACGATATACATATTTGTATTCTAGTTGTTCTTAATTTCATTGCATAGCTGCTTTTTTCTTCTTCTCGATACGAGTACATTTCTTATTTATTTCTACGTCAAGTTGACAAATACTGTAGTATGAATCCTCAATCATTCGGTAAATTAAAACGTTGTTGACATTCAAAACTACACTTAAAAAATTCACACGCTTTCGTGTCTTTGAAATGCACATATTACAAAATAGCTCATACATATAAAAATGTATTTTTTATTTCATAATTTGTACCTTCAACCGACTTGTTATAATAGCAAAAAGCAAAAAACGTATAGGCCATTTTAGGGTTCAATTTACGTACGCAGTTCAAAAATAATTTAACTATAAAATAAAACCTTTAAGTAAAAAGGAAAAACGTTTTTATTTTATCAATTGAATATTAACTAACTTTGAAAACTAATCTTTTGACGTGGTGTGATTTTGCTTGTGGGTAATTTTAAAATGCGGAGCCGAAGTTTATGTTCTGTTAGTAAAGAATAATTACCTTAGGTTCGGAACATAACTTGGTTGCTTAATCAGAAATATTTATTGAAGAAGTTTGGCTTTAGATAACATGGTTCATATTTCGGACATGGCATTGGGTAGTTTTGTTAATTTAGTGTTTGTTTTATATTTATCTTTCAAAAGTTCAATACATAGCGAAATGTGAATCGAAAACGTGTTTGGGAAAACTGCTAAAAAATATGAACACGACGGTACTTACGCTGAAATGTCACAACATAAATGGTACCAAATCAAAAATTCTTCTTTTTACAAAAAAAAATATCCAAGCTAAGTACCTTAATTTCTTAAATTTTAAGCTTATTTTATTTTGTATTCTCTATAATCAATGTAATATTTTAAGAGAATCTTATCTTGTATACACGTAAGTAATTGCTTTAATATAGTTATTTTTAATTTTGTGGTCACACTTGAATACCCATAACCGCCCTACCTTCAGGTAATTTTCCGAGACACCAGTTTTTTTTTATTAATTAAATTTAGTTACATATATATATTTTTTTTAAAATTATAATACGAAACGTCAAAGACTCGACTGCACACTTCGCCTGCCCCTTGTAAAACTATCATACTTTTGAAGACTTGTACACAAGTATTGTTGGCATACGCGCGTATTCCTAAGAGTTTGTACATTTGAGGTACATTACTTTTTCTCAAGCGCGTACGTGATACGGGATGGTGCAGAATGGTACAGTCAAAGTGAACGTATCACGTACGTTCAAATACGTAGGGTGGTTAAGTAACAAACTATACACGATCCACAAAAAAATTACAATACACATTTACAAAAAACACGTTCCTTCAGAGCATTAAAAAAAGCTGGTTCGAATATAGTATTTTTAAAACTAAGTAATTAGTTTTAAAATAATGTTTAAATAGTGTTATAATAAATTCTATTAGGTCCTTACATATGAAATTGGCGTTTTGTAGGGAGGAACATAAAGTCGTTTTTTTTTTTTAATATAATATATTTATTTAATCAAAGTATGTACCATGGCTATCTATGCACTTTTGCCATCTCATAGGTAGTTCATCGATCCCTTTATTTAAAAAACCATTCGGACGAGAATCAATAAAATCTTTGAAGTCGGTTTGGACTGCCCCATCGGAGTTGAATTTTTTCCCTTGCAAGAAGTTAGCCAAATTTCGAAAAAAAAGTAATCTGTTGGGGCAAGGTCCGGAGAGTACGGTGGATGTCTTAGACATTCCAATTGAAGTTCTTCTAATTTGGTAGCCGTCTGTTGTGCAGTGTGTGGTCTAGGGTAATCATGAAGCAGCAGTGGCCTAGAGCGATTAACCAGCCTCGGTTGTTTTGCAGCTAGCTTTACCATCATGGTTTGCAGTTGCTGACAATAGATATCTGCCGTAATCGTCTGGCCAGATTTAAGAAAGCTGTAGTGAACGACACCAGCACTAGTCCACCAAACGCTCACAAGTGACTTTTTTGGAGTCAATTTTCGCTTGGGGCATGGTTTGGCTGGTTCGGCAGGGTTCAGCCATTGCGATGAGCGCTTCCGATTATCATACAGGATCCACTTTTCAACACAGGTAATGATTCGATCCAAAATCCCTTCATTATTGTGCCGGTTGAGTAATGCAACGCAGCAGTCAACGCGCGTTTGTTGATTTGCTTCACTTAATTCGTGAGGTACCCACCTTTCAAGCTTTTTCACCTTCCCAATTTGCTTCAAGTGGATTAAAACAGTTTTATCACTAACACCGCAGCCTGCAGCTAACTCGGACGTGGTTTGCGATGGATCCGCTTCCACAATAGCCTTCAATTCTTCATTATCAACTTTGGTCTCCGGCCGTCCACGGGGCTTGTTCTGCAGGTCGAAATTTCCAGAACGAAAACGTTGGAACCAAAAACGCACTGTGTTTTCTTTTGCGGCACCGTCGCCATACACATCATTAATCCTTCGAGCCGTTTCTGCAGCACTGGTGCCACGGTGGAACTCGTACTCGTAAATAACGCGATATTTCAATTTTTCCATTTTGTAAACTGAGTGACGCAAAGAAAAAAAACAATTGAGGAAAAAACAAATGAATTATAATTTTCGAAACACAAATACTTGAGTAAATAGCTATATAAATTTGAATTTGGAATTCCTAACCAAAGAGAAGATATTTGAGATCAAAGTTGCCAGTACGCCAAAACGCCAATTTCATATGTAAGGACCTAATATAAGACAAATAATTTTAAATTGTAACTAACTAACTAACTAACTAACCATCACGCCGTCTCCCCGAAAGGGTAGGCAGAAATAATGGACTGTCACTTCTTTTCATCCTTTTTTCGCCCAGCGGGAGACGCGGTGTGATGGGTTGCGAACCTCATCGCCACCAATAGGCATCTCCCGCGCACACTTCGATCGTCCAACACCCACAAAATAAATCTAAAACAAATAATATAAAATACAATGCTATAAAATAAAATAACAAAATAATAATAATTTATAATAACACAAATTTTTCGTTTTATATGGTGTACATATTGTCTATTTAATTTATGTTCCACGAATCCACCGTTTTTTAATTTAGCACATAATGTTTTTTTCGATGTTGCGCATGTTGACATGGACGATCCGGACATTTGTATTTATTTCATTTATGTTACACGTATCCACCGTTTTTTAAATTAGCTGTAATTAGGCACTTAACCAGCAAGAACTTAAAAAAAATATTAAAGAAATTATTCAAATTGACCAATCAAAACCCTTTATTCTTATTATTTTTTTCACGTACATCTTCCCTATTTTCTATTGCGTATAACATTTTAAGTTAAGAATTATCTATACAGAAAGCAATCAAAAATTTATTAGTTCGAGTGCGTAATGGATATTTAGATATGTACATATTTTTAAAAGCTTATCTATAAAATTCCTTTGGGGTGTTCCAAAACATAATGTATTTGGCCTGACAAGTACCTTATAATACATAGCCTCATAACTCAGATTAAACCTGATATCTGTTCACTTGATTTACATATTATCAAACATGTTTGCGAAGTACATAGCCGGGTATATAAGTATACCTGTATACGTACGAGTATATATTGTACATACTTCAGGTATAGATATATTTCTATGTCGCCACAATTCACCTATGTGTTGGTTAAAAAGTACCCACATACGAATGTTATATACATTGATTAAGGGGCGTAACAATTAATGTCTTATGAATAAATGATTTATTATAGTTTTATGTTTATTAAAATACAGGTAGCAGGTAGAATTAAAGCGGAGTGTGTGACATATAAATACATTTATTTTAATTTATTAGAATTTATAATTATTATTATTAGTTTAATAAATAACTCTTTTCATGATTACAGCATGAGTCAGATCGATGTAAAGAGTGAAAAAAAGAACACCAAAGGAAATATATGTACATGTAACCATGAGAATAGAATTATAACAGTTATCTCTTTGTAATATGGCTTGGACATATGGAAAGAATGAATGAAGAAAGATTGGTAAAAAAATTATATGTTAATGATGTAAATGGAACCAGAAATAGAGCAAGACCGAGAAAAACGTGGCACGATCAAATAAATCAAATATTGAATGTCGGCCATGTGAGGAGTCAGAAAAATGTATGAATGTTGAAGAAGCGAGAGAAATATGTCAGGAAAGTTAGTTATCTCTTTGTAGTTCTTATCGTAATGATATTCACGAATTCGCTAAAATTGCATCCAAATAGGTTTATATAAGTTTAAAGAAGGCGAATCACCTTCACCTTCACCTTAATGGAGAATCTCGCAGCGCCGCTGTGCGGCAATTTGGGGCATAAAATAAGATATGCTCCCTCGCTCTGCTATAGCTGTGGGGAACATATTATCTATAAACGGAACAAAAGCAGCTTGTTATTATGAAGAAGGATAGGGTCGTATCCAGGTTTGAATCCAAGTCCACTGGATAAGGAGGCAAGCGTTCTGTTCCCTAGACCGCCACCGGCAATTACCTTAAAAATATAATACCATTTTCCTCAATTTATATAATCGAGAAATAAATATAAAAGGAATAATGTGAAATTTAATTCCAACATTACAAATTATTAAGTCAGACATTGGTCAAATCGACACTGTAAGATTAAAAAAAAATGTAATTATGGATTTGAAAATAAGAAAACTATATTTTATTTTCCCTTATCTTAATAGGGCGTTCATGAATTTGCTTTATTTACATGTAAATAATAATACTTTAGATTAACCACCACGCCATTTCACTATTCTATCAAGATATGCCTCTCTAGCTTCCTTCATATTCGCTCTTTCAAAGTCCTCGGAAAGTTCATATTCACTCTTTTTGGATAGGCTTTTGTTTGCGATGACAACTTTAAGTGCACCATTTACTCTTTTGCCTGCCCCAACCCTTCTTTCAATATCTCTCTCCACTCTCCCATTCTTTGTAAACATACTTCCTAAATAAACAAATACATCCACTTTACCATCCTTATATAATATCTCTAGTGTTTTGACTATAGTTAGGTAAAGGGTGTTTTTTTATTTTTCTGTGGACACTTTTTGATTCAAACACTGGGAGAAGAGAGAATAATATTATTTTCCCCTGTAGTTATTATTATTATATATATGATATTTGTTAGATATATATAATTTCTAATTCGTTACGCCTTTGGGCGAGTAATGTATGCCGATAGCACTCGGGGTTCTTGTTGTGTCGTGTTCACATTTTTGTGTTCACTTTTCTCTCCTCCGAGAGCATGCCGAGAGCCGTTCACTATCTGCCGGCTTAGATTTATTATTGGCGATATGAGAGAGTGTCGAAAGATTAAACGAACAATAGAGGAACAACGTACCGCGAGGCTTATCAATCAATGTTTTCTCGCCTCCATTTTATTTTTACACACTGTAAGACCTCTGCAATATCAAATACCAAGTAAGCAAAGATAATCTATTTTGTTCCCGGAATAGAAAGATAGGAAAAACTTCGTGATTGTGGGAGTGAATTTAATTTGTGAGAGCCCCAAATCGTTCAATTTTTCTCAGACCAATTTATCTGCGTTGAGTGGTGATGTTGCTAAAAACGTGACTTATGAATTAAGTCGTGTAGGGTTATGTCGTTTATTTTCAATTCAAACTACAGAAAATTGATTATCTTACGATTTAACTAACATTTACCAAGTAAATATTAAATACTTATACAATAATAAAGCCCCGAACGAGAAAACAGTTAAACTTTTAGCATATAAGATCTAAGCTGAAAACTCATATTTTTCATATTTCATACCCAAATTAAAATCACTTTTCCAACAGACTTGGGAGGTATAGACAATAGAGCTGAACCTATGTTTGCCAGAAGATCTAAGCTTTACGCTAAATCATTGGACGTTTAAAATATTGCTTGGCATACTTGTATGGCCTTCGGCATATTCATACAAATATTAAGCATTACTAAAATATATAATTTTATTAATTTCATCGTAATATGCTTTGTCGATCTATTGATGTTAGACCGCGATAGCCGAATATTTTTAAAAAATGTCCCATGGTGCCAAGGAGTTTTCGTATCCGCCTAATTCTGCAAATATTGATTCCTAAATGGGGGCACGAAATGTATGTGATTGTTATGTGAGGAGTTGGAGAAATCGACGTGCGTGCATAACACAATATATGAATGTAGAGAAAACGAGAGACGTAGGTACGCCAGGAAAGAACAGTATGGTGGTATATTATTTCTGTCAACCCCTTCGGGGAGATAGCGTGATTTGGTTAGACTTTACAAAATGAAGTGAATGCGTAAATAGACTTCTTGGACTTGAATCTTCGGGCTTACAGAGATTCAGCTCTGATGGCTATTCCTCTTACGTTTGTAGGACACTAACTAACTAACTAACCATCACCCGTCTCCCCGGAGGGGTAGGCAGAAATAATGGATCGCCACACAGTTCCTCTACATTCATACATCTTATCATGCACGCCCGTCAATTTCTCCGACTCCTCACGTGACCGACATTTAATATTTGATTGATTTGAGCGTGCCACGTTTTCCTCGGCCTTCCTCTATATATAGCTCCGTTCACGCCGTTTACATATACCTTCTTCACCATTCTGTCTTCACTCGTTCTTTCCATGTGTCCAAACCATCTTAATGACCCTTTCATTATTTTGTTCATAACACTTTCATTCACACCGCATTCACTTCTTATAATTGTATTTGACACTCTATCATATACAGATTTGCCACACATTCGTCTTAGAGATCTCATTTCTAATGCATTTATTCTACTCTCATCCTTCTTTTGCCATTTCCATGTTTCACTTCTGTTGGGAATGTGATTTGGTGGCTAGATGTGTGGCCCAAAATGCTCTTTCAAAAAAGGCGAGGAAGAATTTAGAGTTTATGCTTAAGTTCTTCATTATTCTCAGTCAGGGAATGGAAGACCAGCTAGGTTTGGCATTGTAGAGTATGATGGGATCAGTCTTATTATTTTTAAAAAAAGTGTATGATTCTGAGAGGAAGAGAAAACGAGTAGTACCTGGATGGAAAGATATAGCATCCTACATGAGACCATTTTGTTTGGAGAAGCAATGCATGATTATATTGGTATCAACATCTAACATACTACATCTTGATAACTGTATTTATAAAACTTACAGTTCATTGTACAGGCTAGCTAAATATATATTGTACGGCTATACTCATATCTATTATTACACTTAGGTGTGGTGAAAAAAGAGCAAACAAAAGTTTAGTTGTTTATTACCAACATGCTAGTTTTTATCATAGCCAAACATGAGGCGTCAAGTTAATGCTCGCTTGAATAATAATTTATCTGCTAAATAATATACGACTCCGCACAGCAAAGCTAGTGGAAATGGAAAAAAAACGTACAACGAAATATAAATAAATTTAATTTAACTTTTATTTATTAGATCTACAAATGTAATCAGATATACACATGCTATAAGAGGTAACGTTTTCCCGCTAAAACAGGTTATTATAGAAATAGACTTGTAACCTAATTATACAATAATGCAGAACACTTACGAGTATATAACCGTCTAATTTTGAACAAAAAAAGTAGAACAAGTGGATTCATTATTTCATGTGGGAAGTAGAATAGAAGAATATACAAATAATCGAAATTTGTATTGAGTGAAAGGGTTAGTCCAGGCAATATAACGAATGGTTAGATATAATTTATCGTTTACAACGAAAGCTTATCCGAGCTAAAGCTTTGACAGTAGTGAATTTTGGTATTACATATTGTATAATAGTACACAATGGAGTTCTAGTGCCAACCCTCATGTATGGAAGTGAAGTTTGGAGCTGGCAAAATAAGGATGAAAGCAGGATAAACGCCGTAGAAATGAGATCACTAAGAAGAATGTGCGGGAAAACGTTGTATGATAGAATATCGAACGATGAAATAAGAAAGAAATGTAAGACAGATGACTGCATCATGAATAAAATTAAAAAAGGGTCCCTGAGATGGTTCGGACATATGGAACGAATGGATGAGAGTAGAACGGTTAAAAAGTTGTACACAAGCAGTGTGAGTGGGAAAAGAAGCCGAGGACGACCGAGGAAAACATGGCATGCCCAAATTAACCAATTACTAAAAGGCGGCCACATTCGAAGTCGGAATAATCGACGTGCGTGCATGGTGCGATGTATGAATGTGGAGGAAGCCCGAGAGGTGTGCCAGGACAGGCCAGTGTGGCGATCCATCCTCTCTGCCTACTCCTCCGGGGAAATGGCGTGATGGTTAGTTAGTTAGTTTAGTTAGTATAATGGTGAATTTTATGTACGAAAGTGAGGCATTGAACTGTAAAAATAGTGTAAAAGTGGAGTGAAATTGTAAAAATCTTAAAATAATCTATTAAATACGATAGAATGGTAATGGCTTTGGACTTGGATCTTATGGCATATAGGTAGAAGTTCAGCTCTAATGGCTTTCATCTCTTGGAAATATGATTTATTGGTTGGTTTCTGCGGTGTTAGATGTGCGAACCAAAATGTTCTTCCAGATAAGGGCGAGGGAGGATTTAGGGATAATGCTAATGTCACGCTTTTATTTTGGCCCGGGCTGCATTAATGTTGAAAGAAAAAAATAATAAAAATAAAAATAATAATAATAATAATAATAATAATAATAATAATAATATATGCTTACTTTTAAAGCGCCGTTTTGTAATCACCTCAAGCGCGCATTAAGACATGTTTTAAATCTAAATGAGAACGCTGCATCTGATTGATTTTTTATTGGTTTTCAGCTTAGATCCGAAATCAGTCGGCACTTTGTTTGGACAGTGTTACAGTTTCAAGAACATAAGTACCTACCAACTGGCAGAACGCAGGCTTCATAGACTTTTTGTTTCAGGTTGATCGGTATTTTCCGGTTTTTAAGGATGCAACTCATGTTTCCGAAAGCTGCCCAGCATAGTCCAATTATTTTTTTTTTTAATAATCCAAGCTCAATTCTTAAGTCCAATTATTTTTTTGAATATATATTTACCACCTTCCGATAAAGGGTTAATTTAACTTGAACTTAAAATCTATGATTCATAAATTTAAAAAAATCGTGTCCTCTTTGTTCATTTCGTTATTGATTACAGTAACGATTGTACATACATATTTCACATAAGGCGAAAGAGATTTAAGATGTGTTTCGACTTTCCACCGTAACTCGAAACAGAGATCACAGTGAAATCGATACAGGGGCGCACTCGGTCCTGCGTGTAGCCTCCACGCCCAGAACGTGATAAATGCGAGGCTGCATCGTGATGCAACCGTTGAACTAAATTGGTTGCATGAAGCGCATAGTATAAAGAGACGAGTCGATTAAAGCGGTCTACCGTACGAGAGTTTCACCTTAGGTGTATAATGAATAAAATTAATCGCGTTTTAATTGATAAGGTGTTCATAATTTAACCCCTCAATGCTCACTGTTAGGAAATTTACAGATAAAATGGAAGAAAAAGATACTAAGATCAAATCTTAATCGGAATTATTAGGTATAATCCTTTTATTGAAAGTTTAGGCATTAACACTGTGGAATTCCATATTAATCTACTTTGGGAATTAAAAAAAACATTGTTTAAACCACTTTTTAATAAATAAAATATAAAAATACACGACATGTTTCAGAGGATACCTCCATCTTCAGGTGTAAAAATATAACAAAAACTGAATAGCCCAACTTAATTTTGAAATTTGAATTTTTGTATCAAATATTAAATGCGTTTTTTATAAATCTTTCTTTGATTAGTTTTTGTTATATTTTTACACCTGAAGATGGAGGTATCCTCTGAAACTTGTCGTGTATTTCAATATTTTTATTTATTAAAAAGTGGTTTAAACAATGTTTTTTTTTAATTCCCAAAGTAGATATAATCTTTTTTTTAATAACTAAGCAAAGTAAGAAAGGTATGTAAAGCGGATGAATGCGTGATAAATAAAATCAAGAAAGGGTCACTAAGATGGTTTGGACATATGGAACGAATGGATAAGGGAAGAATGAATGGAAAAAGAAGTCGAGGAAGGCCAACGAAGACATGGCATGACCAAAGTAATCAATTACTGAAAGGTGGCCATGTTCGAAGTAGGAACAATCGACTAGCGTGCATGTCACGATGTGTGAATGTAGAAGATGCGCGAGAGTTACGTCAGGATAGAACAATGGGGCGATCCATCCTCTCTGCCTACCCCTCCGGGGAAATGGCGTGATGGTTAGTTAGTTAGTTAGTTAGTTAGGTAATTACATATTTATTGTTTCTTGAACGATGATGTAAAACTTTATATTAAATAATTAATACGAATGAAATCGTCAGTTTTCTAGAAGTTGTATTATATTTTATGGGAATGACATGTTTCGCCCTTCTAAGCCATTATCAAATGTTCGATAATGCCTCAGAAGGGCGAAACATGTCATTCCAATAAAAAATAAAAAACTTCTAGAAAATTGACGTTTTCATTCGTATAAATTAGGTAATTACACTTTTGTATTTATTAAATAGTCCATTGTTTTGGCCGAAACACTATGATACTTCAACATTATTACTGTTAAAATTTAAAACACTGTTATAGCATCACAATTTATTTTTGTTCAATGAATGTCGCGACAGCTGTTTCGCCAACCGATGTTGGCATCATCATGTGTTACAATAAACTTAAGTTATATAACTGAAAAGACTTTCATAATTTTGTTCGTAATACCTTCTTCCGCTCTACATTCCTTTCTTATTTCAGCATTTGAGATTCTGCGTATACCATTCTACCACACATACGTTTTAGGGACCTCATCTTTACCGCATTTATACTGCTCTCATCCTTCTTCTGCCAGTTCCATACTTCGCTTCCATACATTTGGGTTTGGACCAAAACTCCATTGTGAACAGCCGTTTTCGCTTTCATTGATAAATTCTTATTTACAATAACTATTTTTCAAGCTTCATTCTCTATGTTACCCGCACCAACCCTTCTTTCGATGTCACAATCCTTTCGGCCATCACCTTTGACTTTACGACATTCATCATTAAATCATTTGACTTGCATACCTCATACATTCTCGTTACCAAGACTTGTAATTCGTCCGCACTTTCCGCAACGAGAACGGCATCGTCCGCGTAAAGCAGACAATTTACAGACAAATCACTCACCTTAGCACCAGCATTTATTCCTTTCAGTTCTTTCATACACTTGTCTATATATACAGATTGAACAACCATGGAGACATCACGCAGCCCTGCTTAACACCCATTGTGATATCAAACGTAGATTAAATTAAAAAAGTTTTATTAATGAACACTTTTTGATAAAGGTTCGTCATCGAAACATGACAAGAAAAAACACCAATCAATATAAACACTTTGATTATATCGATTTTAAACGTTATTCAATTTTATTATTTTTTATGAAATTAATATAATTGACTTAATAACATATAATAAAAACGTCTGTTTCCTATAAGTTTTATTATATTTTATTCACATGTTTCGCCATGGTTATTGCTAATTATCAAATTATAAAGATATGAAATACCGTTGTAAATGCGTATTGTACAATTTATGTGGAAAAAACATTATTTAACAATTTTTATTACAATAGTATTAAATAAAAATTGGATGTATGGAAGCTTGGAGCTGGCAAAAGAAGGATGAAAGCAGGATAAACGCCATAGAAATGAGATCACTAAGAAAGATGTGCGGGAAAACGTTGTATGATAGAATACCGAACGAAGAAATAAGAAATAAATGTAAGGCAGATGACTGCATCATGAATAATATTAAAAAAGGATCCCTGAGATGGTTTGGACATATGGAACGAATGGATGAGAGTAGAATGGTTAAAAAGTTGTACACAAGCAGCCTGAGTGGGAAAAGAAGCCGAGGACGACCGAGGAAAACATGGCATGACCAAATTAATCAATTACTAAAAAGCGGCCACTTTCGAAGTCGGAATAATCGACTGTGTGCATGGTACGATGTATGAATGTAGAGGAAGCCCGAGAGGTATGCCAGGACAGGCCACTGTGGCGATCTATCCTCTCTGCCTACTCCTCCGGGGAAATGGCGTGATGGTTAGTTAGTCAGTTAGTTGGTATTTAAAATTATTTTGGAACAAAATGTACAGATTTTCATTCTTCACAGAAGACAAATTAAACGATTAGAGAACTATTTTCGAATAGATCAACGATCTAGCATACGGCTTAAAATATTTTTGTTTTGAAATAAATAATTAGTAAAGCAAATTTATATCCACATCCTTGTATGCATAAAATTTACACAGTCCGCCATGATGCCTAGCGTGTTTTTATATTATTTTTTAATCTGCATGTTGGTATTAATTTATGGGCGTGTTTCAGAAAGCGTGGTATGCCGTGACCAGCCCAGCCAGCGTCCCCCGATGTTTATGGCTGGCTGTTCGTTAAAAAAAAGCTTTGAATACGTACGAACAATTTTTTAATTCGGGAAGAATTATTTGACGCTTGTCCGTGAACCGAGCCATATACATATCCACGTGGAAATAAATTCACGTCTGAGACGTCGCATGAGTTAATGTTTAGATAAGATTTCAGGAAGAAGAAATAATATATATGCCCACTATTAAATTTTATGTTACGTACAAAAGGTGTTGCATACCTTGTTATTTGTCAAATAATTTGTTTATACGTATCAGTTCGTATATCAGTTAATGTGGAAAACATCTGCATGTATAATATAATATATGTACTTCTTATAAAAAGTCGACCATCGTGGCAGAGTGGTAAGAGGTCCCGGGTAAGAGACCTCTTACCATTCTGCCACGACCTCATACCGAAGGTCCCGGGTTCGATTCCCGGCGATGGCAGTGTGATTGTCACACTGTCTTTGGTCTGGTGTAGAATTCTTGTGAAAAAAAAAATGGCGATAGATTAGCTACCTATCACATGTCATCAGAATCAATATAATAGCTTAAATAAATTGTATACAGTAATTGGGTTCAAACGACCTGTTGTATACAAGAAGAAAAAAAAATTTATGTAACCAACTGATAGTCTAGGCCAGTGGTTCTCGAAGTGTGCTCCGCGGAGCCCTGGGGCTCCATGAGGGCTGTGCCGCAAAAGCAGCATAATCTACAATAATGCTACAATAAAAAAACTGCAAACAAAACAATTTATGAACATCAAACCAGATTTTGCTTACTTTAGGGCTTCGTAAAATATTTTGTCTTTCAAAAGGGTTCCGTCGCTAAAACAGTTTGAGAACCACTGGTTTAGACGATAGAACGCTTAGCTTCCGATCCAGAGGATTTGACTTAAATTTAGGTACCCAACCCCTTTTCTTATTAATAATAACAATAATAATAATAATAATCATCATCGGTTATGCTACAGGCCACAACCCAAAAACACACAATAAACGATTTAAAATGACAATCTTTCATTGGATTTTTTTAAGTTTAAGGAATGCTACATGTAATAAATTAATTGAATTTAAAGTTAATTTCATTATGATATTAAAATGGATGGTATATAGATCAGTCAGGCGAAATAGCCCTTTCACTTCCAAGCCTTAGAATTTTGAAGTAAAATCATCTTCGACAGATTTCGAATTCTGTACTTGGATTCATAAAACCACTACAGGATATTTCTATGGAATCAAAATCTTCCATATTAGGAAATGCTCGTTATTTAAACTAAAAAACTATAATATATGTATTTATTAAAATCAAATCAAATCAGTTTATTTTCTCACAAGACATTACAAACAAAAATTTTATTATTGTTTAACTATACTATTCTATTGACAACAGGTAAAATGTAATATATATATATATAATACCAGGAACGTGTGAGAGATGGTACGACTTTACAAAAACAAGATACTCTCTAAAGTCAACAGTATTTGTCTTCTGAACATTCTTTCACTAATATGAAAGACGTCGATCTCCGAAGCGATCATGTTCGGCAGTTTGATTGCTCTCCCTACCGGCGTAACCTTATCATATAAAGATCATCACGTGATTAGTGGTAGGTACCTACCTATGTGTTTATATAAATATTCAATTCAATTCAGACTTAACTAACTAACTAACTAACCATCACGCCGTCTCCCCGAAGGGGTAGGCAGAAAGAATGGACTGCCACACCTTTCTTTCCTGACATATTTCTCTCGCTTCCTCAACATTCATACATCGTGTCATGCACGCGTCGATTTCTCTGACTCCTCACATGGCCGACATTCAATATTTGATTTATTTGATCGTGCCACGTTTTCCTTGGTCTTCCTCTATTTCTGGTACCATTTACATCATTGACATATAATTTTTTTACCATTCTTTCTAAATAAGAAGAAATTTCTAATTTTCAGTGTTTATATAAATATTCAATTCAATTCAGACTTATATACGTGATATTAAATAAAACTTAACATTATCTCACCAATCCTTAATATATTGAGAAAATCCTTGACTACATATAAGTTGCTGCTTAAATGTATAGATGCAAAACAAAATCGATTCTTTTCGAATTGATCTAACCTAACATAATGTAATATCCAATCTCGCCTAACCTTAACTTGTTAAGAACATCACATCACATGTTTGAAGGTAGGTACCTACGTACGTGTATAGATGGAAAATAAAATTAATTTAATTCGTACTTACGGCGGCCATTTTAATTCTTCATACGCACTACATATGTATGTATATGTATATTATATGGATTACAGGACATGGGTTATATATAATCAGGAGAACTCTATAGCCTATCACAACGCCAATAATTAATCGCAGCCTCCTTCTGCATCAAGACTACTGATAAAACAGGTTCATGTTCGAGTGTGAGAAGTATACTACGACCAAACATTAAGCTAATTAATTGCTAATGTTTTTATTATATGAACCAGTAAAAACACTATAAACTGACCAACGCGAATTGGCGAAAGTAAAAAGGGGACAATATAAATGTATTTTTTTTAGAAGTGTTTTTATATTTAAACTTTTTGATGTGATATAGTAATTTAACAATTATTTTATGGATCAAATAAATAAATAAAATATATGACTAATTACTTTTTTCCGCAGAAATGTTTTTTAGGCAATTAGTGAATCACTAAATAAGATATGGAAACAAAAACACTGTTATTTTTAATTAATGTATTTGTATATAATCTAATTTAAAAGTACACCTAACCAGACTAAATCACGTAAATAACATAAATTGAATAATAGTATATGGGAAACTATTTCCGGTTATAGGTAGGTACCTATGTTAAACAAAAATAATTAATTTGTACTTATCTAACCTGATATAATCCATAATCTAACCTAACCCAACCTCAACTAACCTAAACATATAATGATCATCACGTGATTATAAAATAGATTAGTACATTTTTATATGTATAGTTAAAATTAATAAAATTCGTATTTATTTAATTACATAATTTCACCTAAACAATATATATTAAGAACATCACGTGATTAGTAGTAGGTTCCTACTTATGTGTAGAAATACAATTCAATAGGTGATATAACCAAAACTTAACCTTACCTCACCTAACCTTAACATATTAAGAACATTATTTGATTACAAATGGTAGCTGGTTACATGCATAAGTGCAAAACAAATTTGATAATAGCCTGACATAATCTAATATCTAACCTTGCCTAACCTTAACATGTTAAGAACATCACATGTTTGGATGTAGGTACCTACGTACGTGTATAAATGAAAAATATAATTAATTTAATTCGTACTTACGGCCGCCATTTTATTGCTTCGTATCAAGGCCTCAGTGTGGAACGGGCCCAGCGGTCAAAAACGCTTTCTTCTCACTTCTTCCAACATAGGGTACATTTTGTACATGTTTTCTTATTGCGTAATCACAGCGATGGATCGATAAAGCTCTAATTCATTTGTATATCGAAGCAAAACGTATTTTACTAACCGCACCGCTCGATAAGGACAAGTTAACTGAATTTCTCGAAGGTATTCGAATCCTTCGAACACAATAGCAACTTCCTAATGCAGTCGAAAAGGATCTAAAAAACGGTTCCCGCCAAGGTTAGTCGAGGGAAAAAAAGCATATTTTGTTTTTTTCGCGGCCATTGTGGGATGTTTTGGGATAATCGTTGACCAACCCGTGGAGACCTCGCCTTCGTTGCCCGTAGCGGTGCCTAACCCTTACTTAAGTGTTCTAAATTACCGCTATTAGAACTTGGCTATTATAGTAACCGGCGACGGACGGGGTACAATAGCCAACTTACGAAACTTAAGTATGTGTTTGAGTTAATCGAAACATAAGAAAATCATCGAGTATTATGTTCCATTGGAAAAACATGCCACAAAATTATTTTCAATTAATCTTATTTTTTTAAATAAAAATCTTCATTTTTATTTTATAATATTAACAAAAGCCTGGGAAAGCGAAACATATACATTTAGACATGATAAAATATTTTAACAAAATAATGAAAGATCATTAACCGCCCTACCTTTGGGTTATTTTCCGGGAAACGTGCCAAAAAAAGTAGGTTTTTTATTAATGAAATTTAATTATGTATTAATATTATTTTTTTAAATTACGAAACGTCAAATACTCGGCCGCACACTTCGCCTGCCCCTTTTAAAACTATCATATTTATGAAGACTTGTACTCGAGTGAAGACTTGTACTCGAGTGCACACGCGAATATCCCTAATAGTTTGTACATTTTAGGTAAATAACTTTTTCTCAAGTGCGTACGTGATACGGGATAGCGCAGAATGGTACAGTCACAGTGAACGTATCACGTACGTTCAAATATGTAGGGTGGTTAAGATAGTTTTGAGACTTGGAAATAATAAACGAAGATATGATAGTGAAGAAAATATACGTAAACGATATATATATTTTTATTATGTACAACAGGTTGTTTGAACCAAATTACCGTATACATTTTGTTTTTAGCTATTAAATTGATTCTCGTAATATATGGGGCTCAAAGTTTGGTAGGGTCACGGTGGTGCATATTCCGCTGGAAAATATGTGCCTATAAAATGCCGTGTAACGCCACAGTTGCATTCCATCAGCAACACTACCAATAGTCCTACTCCCTAGCGTCCACGAGTGGTCTCTAAGGCCCCGCGAGCCCCGGGCAATGTGGCCACTGGCATTAACAACAGCCATAGCAGATAGGGAGAGGATGAATGGCGAGTGTCCGGCGCCACAAAACCGGACTCCCCCCCCCAGCTAAGGGAAGGTGACCCCTACAGAAAAACCCATCAGAGAAGGCAACGGGAAACCACTCTGATTATCATTCCCAGGAAATCACTATGGCGAGAAAACAGATGTCCTGGCTGCGCAACATTAGAGAGTGGACCGGAATGATGACCTGTTTCGGGCAGCGCAGGACAGGGAGGTTTTCGCCGGAGTGATCGCCAACGTCGGGGGGACCTGACACGGCACAGGAAGAAGAAGAATATATGATAGGTAGCTAATCTATCGCTATTTTATTATAACGTGAATTCTACACCAGACCAAAGACAGTGTGACAATAACACTGCCGTCACTAGCAATCGAACCTGGGAACTTCAGTAATGTAGTCAGAGCTCTAATCACTCTGCCACAAAGGTCGTAAATAGAATTTGAGTGGAACAAAGATAGAAAAAGACTGAGAAAAACGTGGTTTGGTCAAATCAATCAAATATTAAATGTCGGCCACTTGAAAAGTCGGAGAATCATATGTGCGTGCATGTCATGTTGTATAAATGTTGATGAAGCATATAAGTATGTTAGGAAAGAACGATTTGGTGGTTCATTCTTTCTGCCTGTCTCCTCTGTAGATGTCGTGATTGTGAGTTAGTTTACGAATTATTAAAAAAAAAATTATTTGAAATTACAACACAAATAGACACACTATGTTTTATCGAAAAACAAATAATCTATGGTCATATATTTTATTTTATTTTGAAAATACGCATTAACTAGTAGTTAGTAGCTCCATAATATTCGTAAAAATAAGCCTACGGTAAATCAGGCAATAAATGGTACCAATGAATAACTTTGCCGCATTTTGGTTATACGAAAGTTGTACCCCATTTTGGCTATCATTCATCTAGCGTGTATCTATAATCAATGTCACACAAATCAAGTTCTCGTAAAAAATAGAGCCGGTAAGTACCTACCGTATAACGACTCGTAAATATGTTCTACACTACTGTACAACAAAAAGTTATTTGAATATTTGATTGCTACTGAAAATACATAGAAAAAATTGTGTTTATTTACATGTGCTTCCAACGATTTACATTTATTAACTTGCATGTATCGAAATTTTAAAACATGAAATATTTTGAAATAAGTTATTTAAAAAAATATTTAAAAATGTTTAAATTATAAATAAGTCTCTTTTATATGTGATATTCCACTAATTTCCCTTCTAGTACTGATCAGTTTCAACATTCATAGATGATTTATATATGTACCGTATAATAAACCGGAAGCTACTAGACATAGGTAAGTACAATATTTAAAAAAAATTATCTAAATTAAGATTCAAACTTAATTTTTGTTATTGCCACGTTTTTCCATTATTAAAATTATCATACTACCATGTACTCTTCTTCTTCTTCTTGACTTTTGATAGACTCAGGAGTCTGTTATTTCAGGCGGGTCCTCTTGAGACGCTGAACTCCAGCTTTCTCTTAACCGTTTCGGGGGTCTTCTTGATCGGCGTTGTCCGTTTGGCGTTTCATGGAGAGCTATGTATGGTATCCTATTTGAGCTCATTCTTTCTACATGTTGATGCCAGTATCGCCGTCTTTGACGTCCCCATCTGACCACATCGTCGACCTCGCAGATTTCTTGGATTGCTGTATTCCTAACTCGATCATGACTATGTAGGTACTCGTTATTATTATATATTGTATCATATTATATATTAATGATATATTTTACTTACCCAGACTATTGAAGCTTTGAAACCAGTCGGAACTAGAAAAAGAAAAACTCAATTAATGTTTTGTTTTAGGTATTGGTTAAATTTGATATAAAATGCTTAAACACTATAAAAGACTTTTTGGCACGATATTAAGGCCCGATAATGTGATTTATTCTCAAATACGGTGCTGTATAATTTTGTCCTATTATCTTTCGATCAACTTAAGGCAATGTAGAATACTAGGGATTATCTTTTTTTCAATTTGCTAGAATTTATTAACTTCGATATATATTAAAAGGTAATTTGGAGAACTATACAAAAATAAAGAATACATACCATTCTATCAATAAATTTTCTTTCATAACTTGTCGAGGTAACATAGATACTTTCCAATAATTAATAAAAATCCGTTGTTTCACAGATAAACAATATTTTTACTGCGTAAATTTGAGAAAATAATAAAATTTACAGAAAAATGTTCTTAGAATATATGATTATCTTTAGTAGGTTCTCGAGTAAATAATATTTCTATATATTTTCAAAAATATAAAATATTTACCATATCGTTTCCCATGCAATTAAATAACACCCCATATTTGGTACATTTCTATAAAATTTAGTCAAACTTTAAGAAAACAGATGTTTTCATCAATATAAATATTAAATGCCTAATATTAATTAAAAACAATCTATACTAGAGCCGCTCAGAAGTGAGTCTTGGGGCCATAAATCATTTCCCTATGTCTATCTCGCTTGCACTTACGGGCCTTATGGAGCGGTTTAGGGATGGGCGTAACAATAAAATAAATATATCGATAAGTAACGTTTATTATCGTATCTTGTTCATAAACTTTAACGAGTTAACAAAGTTTTGATATTAAACTTTATTTATGGGTTTTACGTGCGTTTAAATTAGTATGAAATTAGTGACTACCAGATACTAAATTAAATACCAGTAAAAACAGAAAAATTGTTTAATTTTAAAATTTGTATACCGTATGTCTATAAACCCAGAAAGAAAGTTAAGTATAAAAAACAAAGTAGATCATATTGTGGCCCTTAAAAGAGCCGTTTATATTACAAAAAATGTATCAATCCTCATCGGAGTCTTCTTCATCAGTGATCGACGATTATAACTGAGGGCTCTTCAAGTATATTTAGGAATGCGGAAAACCATGCCATATATGTATCGCCATCCATTTCTGTGTGATAATCAGCATCCTTCGATTTTACCGCTTTAAATATTAGCTTCGCTTCTGGAACAAAGCCAGTCCTTGCGGAACCAGCATGGCAAACTATCAATCTTTGACCTTTTCCTACAGGCTGATTCTTGAAACCTCCTTCATCGTTGCTTCCAAGCCACATACGCTTTCTTGAATGGTTTTGATTAATCCATGTTTCATCCAGATAGAAACGCGGCCGCTGATCGTTAGTTCTTCTAAGTAAATCCAATTTCCTTAAAAAGTCCATTCTGGCACAAACAATATCTGTTCTTTCCATTAAATATTTACGTCCTTCGGCATTTTTCTTATACTTGAACCCAATCTCCTTCATGAGTGTTCTCATCGAAGTTTTTCCGCATTTAAAATCAGGTAATTGCTCTCGGTATTTTTCTAATATTTTCGCCACGGACGGATACTCTCCACTATCATAAAATGAACCTACAGTCCGCTTCAATACACTTTTATCAAAATCGTCAATATTGGTGACAGTTTCTTGTTTCTTAAAATTTGCTCTTGGTGTACAGGGGCTGCTTGATTGCAATAATTCAGTCTTTATTCGGTCCACTGTCACTCTACTCACACCACAAATAAACGCGGCCATTTCACGTGCAATTAAGAGAAGCTATTTTATTCGGATCACTTTTCAATTCATTGACAAACAAGAATACGTTGTGAATCACTGTTCGAGTTTGAGGGCTAATATCGCCATGTAATTTCTTCAAATCAATGTTGGAAAATAAAGTATCCATAGTGCGTAACGAGTGGTGACACACGAATGAATTCATTTAATTGCAGTAAACACATTTATAACAAAAAAGCACTGCATTCGGTAAAAACCAATCATTAGTGACTCATCGTACATGTCATAACGTACATATCATTACAAAATCATTATAGTGACACGAGAGCAGGTAGCCGTATACCGATAACGGTCCTGGGGCTTCCCATCCCTATTTCTATTGACATTTATGGCCCCACGACTCCGTTTTAAACGGCTGTAGTATAGCAAGAATATCATCACTGTTTATTAAAAAACGGTATGATTGTTTATAAGTTTACAACTTATGAAGATATTATTAAGTAAATTAAGAAAGAGTCACTTAGATGGTTTGTGTAAATGTATGATTATATTAAATAAGAAATGTTAAAATGTACAAAAGTAAGTCCATTTCATAAGAAATGTTAAAATGTATAAAAATAAGTCCATCGCTGTTAATTTAGAAAACGGTGTGATAGTTTATAAGTTTACAATTAGTATTAATAAGAAAATGTCGAGGATTGCATACTGGGGATAACCATAATAGTTGAAAATAAAATACAGCCATGTTCGAAGTCAGAACAATCGATGTACGTGCACAAATTGCTTAATTAATGTAGAGACGTTAGCAAAATATGTCAGCATACAAAAATTTAGCAGTCTATCCCGTCAATATTCTCGTATTAAGAAAATTATTAAGAATGAAGTAACCCTTAACCGTACCCTTAAAAAAAAGTTTTAGGGTAGTAATGTTAAACGTAAAAAAACACCCTAAAATATTTTGACCGAAGTAAAGGCTTGAAGGTCAAAATGAAATAAAATTTCTAGGAAGATCTTTTCAACAAAAAAACATGAGATTCTTTAAAGCTTTTTTGTACAAAAAGAATGGGTTGACACGGGCAGTCCAAAACAAAAGCATTGCTCGGACGATTTAGAAGAAAGACGACAATGGAGAAACGACCTTCATTTCTGTTTTTAAAGATTTTAACTGCTTTTGTACGGCCATTAAAAAAGCGCAATTCTTCGCCACTATATAAAGGAGTCGTAAACTGTTTTGACAAAGAGTTACGGTACTTTCCGCAAACACAGATTACAAGGTGATTTAGGGTTGCATCTCCAATAGTGCTATAAAGAAAAAATAGCAGCAGATGCACGTGTTTTACACTGATCTTGGTCATAAAAGTCAGTCAAAATGTTTATCTCATAGAGGCAGTGCGTATCTAGTGATTACGTTGGTCTATTTTTTGTTATTTTTACGTGTTATATTAATCAGAAAAATACGACATCCAACTGCAAATAAATATTAAATAATAATTCAATAATTAACTAACTAACCATCACGCCGTTTCCCCGGAGGGATAGGCAGAGAGGATCGATCGCCAATAGGCCAAAACTCTTGCGCCTCTTCTACATTCACACATAGTGACATACACGCTCGTCGATTGTTCCTACTTCGAACATGGCCGCCTTTCGGTAAATGATTAATTTGGTCATGTCATGTCTTCTTGGCCTTCCTCGGCTTCTTTTTCCATTCACACTACTTGTGTATATCTTTTTAATCATTCTTCCTTCATCCATTCGTTCCATTTATCCCAGCCATCTTAGTGAGCCTTTGATTTTATTTATCACGCATTCATCCGCTTTACATACCTTTCTTACTTCATCATTAGATATTCTATCATACATTGTTTTTTCTCACATCCTTCTTAGTGACCTCATTTCTACGGCATTTATCCTAATAAAATAAATCGTTATAAATATCCTAATTTAATAAAATCGTGTTTTAAACACTTTTTCCGTGATTGATAAATTTATTTTCATGACATGCGATAGGTAGCTAATCTATCACTATTTTACTGTCACGTGAATTCTACACCATCACACTGCCATCGCGGGAATCG
Source organism: Lepidostoma basale (assembly GCA_022606425.2). Taxonomy (NCBI): domain Eukaryota; kingdom Metazoa; phylum Arthropoda; class Insecta; order Trichoptera; family Lepidostomatidae; genus Lepidostoma; species Lepidostoma basale. The sequence goes on from JAHDVF020001466.1 coordinate 1,259,212, forward strand.
AACCTGGGACCTTCTGTGTGGCAGTCGTAGCACTTGCCTCCCGACCATGAAGATCGTCAAAGATTTGTATTTACTTCAACAGCGACCGGTTTCGCAAGACTCATTAATGAAAGTAGTGCTTAACAACATAATTTTATTCAATTATTATTGTAAACGAGCTTCTTCAAGACATTTAAGTAAAATCATTTGATAATTTAAAAACACATTATTTTAAAAGATTGATCACGTTGTGCGACTTTTTCTCTCGCATGTAAAAATAGTTCTAGCTTATTCATCATTTAATAAATTTCGTGTTCGTTAATTTTAAAACAGTGTTATTTATGCCGACTTGAATATCATATACGAGTATAACGTTACGTAATACAAAAGTGTGTTTAAAAAAAATACGAATTTAATTTATATCAACAGTGCATTTTAAATTTTCGTCTAATAACAAGAAAACTATAAAAAACATTGCTCCTAAAATTGCAATAAAGTGTAATTTTATGCTCAGTGTTTGATAAAAATTGTGACGTTTTCCTGTGATTTAAATAGTTTTATCAAATGAAGAATTGCAGAAAATTTTCACAAAGGTAATATACTCACAAATTGGAATAATATAAATAAGCAAAAATTCGAATGCCGCCAATAAAAACGCTTAGAATTTTTTACAGTACAAGAGAGCGAGAGAGGAAAATTTCGATTCGCTCCGAAAGTATTCGAAATGCACACGATGCGCATGCCCAAGAACATATTTCGAATATTGTTCTGATTATTGTTGTATGACAGAAGTGTAGATAACAAAAGGGGAACAATTTGGTATACGTATTTGTGAAATGTTTAGCTTGGGTGAATTTTTTTTTTACATAACTAACTAACCATCACGCCGTCTCTCCGAAGGGGTAGGCAGAAAGAACGGACTGCCAAACTTTTCTTTTCTGACATATTTCTCTCGATTCCTCAACATTCATACATTGTGTCATGCACGCGCGTCGATTTCTCTGACTCCTCACGTGGCCGGCATTCAATATTTGATTTATTTGATCTTCTTCTTTATTCTTCTTCTTCTTCTTCTGATTGTAGATCTTATTATATAGATTATGCAGGATATCAACTTTCTTCCTGTGATGAAGACGACTCGATGTGGTCCCTTCAGAATCGTCTTCTCTGCCTACTCCATCTCACTATGTCTTAAATTTTTCAGGATTAGCGAATTTCTTCATTGGGTATCCTATCTCTAAGGGTTCTCCCCACAATAGGTCGCAATGTTCTTAAGATGAACTCTTAAGATTTGATCGTGCCACGTTTTTCTCGGTCTTCCTCTATTTCTTGTTCCATTTACATTGTTAACATATAATTTTTTTACCATTCTTTCCATATGTCCAAACCATCTTAATGATCATTTCATTATTTGGTTCATACACCATCATTCGCATCGCATTCACTTCTTATATTTTCATTCGAAACTCTATCATACACAGAGTATCCACACATTCGTCTAAGAGATCTCAGTTCAACTGCATTCTACTTTCATTCTTCATTTTCCAGTTCTATGCTTCGCCTCCATACATAAGGGTCGGTACAAGAATACCATTGTGCACTGCCATTTTAGCTTTTTTATCATTTTCGGAGAGACGGAGTGATGGTTACTTAGTTAGTTTAAATATTTGATATTGACGAAAATGTACGTATTCTGAATGTTTCATAGTCATGACATGTACCTATGTCTTTCAGTTTAATAGACTGTATATCGTTCGATACGAAATTGAATAAATATTTTAAAGGCAGCATCACCAGCTTCAAAGATGTTCCAGTGATTGACAAAAACACTTGTATAATTCTTTGAAGCACATCTTTATGTAATAATTATACCCTGGCTATTATTTTCATCGGCTTGCTCTGTTTGAATGGGTAGAAAGTGCGTAGATTCCGAGAACTTCTAAGAGCTCTTGGATGTTAAATTTATACGTCTAATTGAAAATATTTCAATGTTGTAAATAAGCTAACGTAAAACGTCTCACGCGCTGTGACACGTTTCAAAACAGCTTTTTCGTTCCGTGAATATTTTTATTTGCATAAATTCAATTTACTAGACGGCAGTAAATTACTGGACTTTATACCCCTCGCGGCCCGAGAAATATGGGCGGCTATTCTCTTCGTATATCTAAATGAATGAAGAGTGCCAGTAGACTGAATCAAAATCTATTTTGGAAGGAAGAAGTAAAACTCCTTATTGAATAATGAATGTAATGAAAACTTTTGTAAATTATTAATGTTGTTATTTGAAATTTCTTTGTAGAAGTTCACTGTAAATTTATTGTGTGGGTGGTGGTATACAAAGTGAAATATAATAATAATAATAATTAGACTAATTTTTATAGCGCCGTTTCCGTGAATAGATCAACTCAAGGGCGCTTTGACAGTGTTTTTAGTCATGAGAGCTGCACGTGACACCAGCAATTAGATAACCGTTTTTTATAAAATATTTTATGCGATATTTTGAAAAGGTGGGTTTTTATGTGAGATTTAAAATCTGTTGGATTGTCAATGCATCTTCGGCGTGCAGGAAGCATATTCAGGCGGACGGATCTGCCATTGCGAAAGCCCGATCTTCAATATTTGTCCGGGGGTTGCGCTTTGGCTTAACTAATCTGCCTATTACCGAGGAGTTTGCTGATCAAAGCGTAGATTACCGCAAGTTAGGGCTATCAGCAACACAAAGTTCAGATAAATAGGCTAGTGCCATTACGCGAAGCGCTTTAAAAACCATCTAGCATAGTTTATACTGGATTCTTTCAGGACACTTGTGCCGGTGAAGGATAACGGAGATATGCAAGGTCGAGGATGTCGTTAGGTGGGGAAGGCAAAGGAGAAGTTACTGGTATGCACATGTGAGGAGAATGGATCCATTCAGATTCCCCTTCATTGTGTTGCACGGTCAACCCCAAGGTAGAAGACCACCGGGAAGACCACCAAAAAGATGGATCGACAGCTGGCAGTCGACCTCGCAGGAGGCCAATTCCTCTTAAGAAACAGGCCACAAGACATACACTAGAAGAAAAAGAGAAGAAGATGTATATTTTGTAAAGCTGATTCTTTCTTATAGTCTTTTAATATAGTTGCATCGATGTTTAAAATCGGTAAGACAAAGGAGCGTTTCTCTTGTAGTAGTGTAACTTGACAATTGTCCCATCTCCCCTGTTTTACGTTATTCGTTCGTATATCTTGATTATCAGCGTTATATTATTCTACGTGTAAGTCAGCATTTATAAATAAAGCTCCGTCTACACTGCAAAGCTGGGCTAAAGCTCGCAAGGGTGGGGGCTTTGGATAAAGCTCAGTAATGGCTTGACAATTGGACCGGGCATTAATCATAATTATCTATCGGGTAGGCAATGCGGCAGCCAATGGCCGCACTCGGAATGTTGTAACCATAATTCAGAAATAATTTGCATTTTTCGGCTACCCATGTAATTGACAAACTAGTTACAGATTGTATTAAAGTAGAAAATATTCATATATTATTTTCAATAACTTGACTGGCGCACATCGGATAAATCTATAAAGATTATTACCGATAAATAATTATTTTTTTAATAGGCACCTTCCCATAAAATGCGAGTACTTACCCATCTTTCAAATGTGGTATGCGTACTTTTTTGCGTATAATAATTATAATTTAATACAACCTCAGAGACTGAAAATGATATTTGAAATTACTATTGTAGATACATAGGCGATAGAACATTTTTTGTAACTCATTATGTAGGTACTGATTATTGTTCTAACTATAATATTTACTTAAATGCTCGACACTTAGAGGTATCCACGAATTATAGGGTTAGTTCTTTTATGCATCTAAAATAAGATTAATAAAAAAGGAACTAAACTCACTAAGCAAATTATGTATGATTATTTTGTAGATGTGTATTTTACAGATTTTAGATGGGTGTCGAAATTAAAAATAATATTGTTAATACAATTGTTTTTAGGTTTTACAGAGACTTTTTTATTTATATTTAAAATATTGTATACTGGTTATAAATATGTTTCACATTGCGGGGGCATTCTCAAACTTTTCTGAGAGTTTGAGAATGCCCTTGTAAACTGTTATTATCTGTTAAGCCGATAAAATAATAGCGTTAACATTGAAATTTAAAATGAAATTTAAAAAAATAAAAACCACAACTATCATTATCTAAATTATTAAACGTTTAGAATACTTGATTGATTTGTTGTTTCATTATAAACGTGTCATAATCATATTTATTGTTTCTTAAACAATGATGTAAAACTCCTTATTAAATAATTTATACGAATGAAAACGTTAGTTTTCTATAAGTTTTATTATATTTTATGGAAATGACATTTTTCGCCCTTCTAAGGCATTATCAAATGTTGATCTTTATTCAACATTTGATAATGCCTAAAAAGGGCGAATCATGTCATTCCCATAAAATATAGTAAAACTTCTAGAAAACTGACGTTTTCTTTCGTATTAATGATGTCGTAATCAGATTAATCAATTACTTAATGGCGAGCAAATGAGAAGTTGGATTGATCGATGCTCGTGAGTGTTACTATGTATAAACAAAGAGGAAATTCGTGAGGTATGTCAAAATTGAAGAGTATCATGATCCATCCTCTCTACCTGCCACTGCGTAGAAATGGCGTGATGGTTAGTTAATTTGGCGACAGACAGATAAAAAAACGTATTAATTATTTTAGTAGAATTTTTAATCTGCTGCTTAGATAAGTATAAAAAAGACAGGAATTTTGCTAATAGTTTTTAAATACAATTAAGTTTCTCAATTTATAGAAATAAGTAAACATATGGTCATCCCATGAGTGGGCATGCGAGATAGTGTCCCGCTGTACATGTATACCGTACATCGTGCTCTAAGGACGTAAGGACCAAGCCAAACAGGCTAAGTAATGGTCACCCTAACGTTTCGGCTTGCGCATTAATTAGAATAAATCCTGCGAGGATTTAACGCTAGCGGCAAAGCAAACGTAATACCAAATGGAAAATTATAATTGTGTTTTGAAATAAAAAATAAAACCGGCTTTGAACATTCTCTCATTTTTCACAATTGTACATCATAATAATTTCTACTCCTAGATAAGCACACATATTCTCTTTCCGGGAGAATTTTTTTTTATGAAATGTCGACACTTGATGATGGACAGTGGACTTATTATTATTTTAAATACTATTATTTTTCAGAGTTCATTTATTGCTAATTTTTTTTCAATCAATCAATTGAGTATATTAACTTAACATACATTACAAACAGCATAAATGTCTAAGACATCTATTGAGTACAGGTAAGTACAAGTTTACCAAGTCAATGGTTATAATTCCTCCCAACCGGGGTATCTCGTTATGGAAAGGCATTTTTAGCACCCTAATCGCAATACAAAAATAGGGAACAAAGCAAACCTTAAGGTATATAGTAAACTTTATTTTCTTATTATATAAAGCTTTTTAAAATTAATATCTAATAAAAAAATCAAGATTAAACAAAAATAATAAAAAATATTACAATTGATGCTAACTAGTTTCGTTTGAGTCCAAGCTTCAACTGTTATAATACTATCCTGATGACGCTTGGATCCAAGCGAAACTAGTTGCCATCAATTATAATAACCACTTTGTAGTTAAAAACAAAGTTTTTATTTTTTATTATATAACTATAAGTTTAAAACGTCTAACTACAAAGTGAGTGCTTCCTATGAAAATTTAAAATGTGTTTTATTAAAAATAATAATAAAATGTGTTATATTAATCACACCACAGGAAACCATCCAGTATATCTTCACTGACATAACCAAATTAGTGCAAAAAAGCAGTCTTCAGATTCAACAAAATTTAATATGATGTATGACATTTTTTAATGAATTTAAAAAACTCCTTTTTATAATTTATTTTATTTTATTTTAATTAATATCTGGTAAAAAATCGTTTATCCTTGATTAAAATTTAACCTTTTTGTTTGTTATTGTGTATTTTGTTACTTAAAATCTGTATGGAAAACAGTATTTAACAGGTTATGTAGACACGTTCAGTTTTGCATCCAATTACGAAGTGTCTCTTAATAATTCGTTTTCGGTATCAGATGATAAGGGTGGATGTGAATGGGCCGGGCGCCTGGGGCACCGCTCGTTAAGTCTCATTACTAACTTAATTCCCGTTCACAAAATGGCCGCCAATTACGCGAAATGGACGCCGCGAGTACC